>CM060886.1:9215000-9815000 GCA_030762935.1 Hymenopus coronatus | reverse complement strand
ACGTGAACACATTTCAGTTAATGGCCGCCAGATGGCAGTGGTACAAGTTATTTGTTGATAAATGGTCGTGGTACTGCTATATATAGTTCCCTTCCCAATCAAGGCAACGCACCAGTTTATCAAGACATTGACGCAACGCAGCAGTGAAATTCAAATACATTTTTTATGTATTAACTCTCCTTTCTTTACTCCTATCGTTTAAAACAAAGAAGCAAAGAAGCTTTTCTGACAGCGAATACCTAGAGTAAGTACTTATTTTATTTGCCACTAGATGGCTTTAGTAGTATTTTTCCTCCATATCCAATGTTAAAGTAACACAACAGTTTATCGAGATGAGATAATGCAGCAGTGAAATTCAAATATATTTTTATTTATTAACTGTCCTTTCCCTACTCCTATCGTTTAAAATAAAGAAGCTTTCCTAGCGACGAATACCTAAAAGCTGTACTTATTATTTGCCACCAGAAGGCCATAGTACCTACTGCTCTATTTTTCGCCTTCAATACTAAGGGCATGCACCTAGTTATGGAGACAATACAAGTTATAAACTATGCACATAACCATTCACCCTTCTTAGAATCTGAAAATAACGGGATCCGATTTAGGATTAACTTCCTATTGCAGATGTTGCTTATTTGACGTTAAGTGATACATGAGCTAGCTAAAGAACCTGAAAATACCTGCGTCACCATCACACAATTGCGGTGTTCTTAATACATTTGATCAAGTAATATTTTGGGTTAAATGGAGAAATCTAATATACAAAGCTATCATGAAATAAAAGCTTATCAATTGACTAACTGGATCTACTTGCTTTTTAGTTACGTCAATGTTGCCTTAGAATTTGCTGTTTTGACATAGAATAAAATAAAGAAACAGGTGGAAAATATAAGGAGTAAAGGAAAGAAAGAGATTCGGAAGAAGCATGAATGTTCTTTGTGATTTTCTCCTTAATGAAATTCATACCCACCACACTATGGATGCGCTGCCATTACTGTTATTATGCCAACGACATCTTGGTTGCCAACGCTGTAAACTCCACATGTCATCCTTTCAACACTACCTTATGGGATTTGCCAGGATTCCCGTCACACACTTTACAGCCTAAGGTTCACTCGGTGATAATTATACGACGCAATATCAATCAGCCGAAATATGCAGCAGAAAACAGTCACTGTTAAAAAAATTGTGAAAATTTTGATATAACATGGGAAAGTTAAAGGCGAGGATATACATATTCCAAGAACACCACTAATGTCAGCCGACTTTCGATTTGAATTTAAGCGCGCCTCGCATTCGCAATGACAATAAATCCCAAGATCAATCGTTACAAGTGTGTGTAATATACCTTGAATTGTGTTTTTCGCATGTTGTACGTTGCGTGCTCGAGAGTCGGCAAAGTATATGCGCTATTTTTTTTTTCTCCGGAAGGAAAATTGTACATTACAAGATATTACAATAAAGTATTGTCAAATTATTTAATTGTACTTTTATTTCATTGCATGGTCGCACTGTAAACGGAAGATTTTGTCTGAGTTTTTTTCGTTAGGTACACCTCCCGTGCGAAGCCGGGGCGGGCAGCTAGTAGGTAACATTTATTAACACATATTTTTACAGTTTATTATGTAATGTGTGTGTAATGTAGAGCCAGCCTCCTGTTTAACTCCAGTTCTTACTCCCAGTGCTATATCGGCACCCTCACAAGCAAAGCGAATTGAATGTTTTCATGTACATTTGGTTGTGGTTGACCAGTTGTTGGTTTGGGTTGCAACAATATATTTACAGTCATAACATTATAATAAACGTAAGTTCATAACAGAAGCTGCACCGAACGGGATGTCTCAGGTGGTTTTGCGGGAGGCCACGAGATCGAGCCTCGCCTGTTTTTAACAGACACCAGGAGGAAATTTAAATTGTCTATATTTCTCCATAGATTTTTACTGTGATTTAATTGTTTGTATGTTAATATGAATACCAAACTTCGTTAAAATCGGATTAATACTTTTTAAGATATAATTTATTTCATAAATTTTGCAGATTTTGAACATAGTGAGAATGTGCGAGGCGCCTCAAACGGGGATATTCCATAACTTGTATTACTGAATAGTTGTAATGTTTTTAAAGTTTAGCAATGATACTCTCTAGTGTTAATCATTTTTCCCAAAAAATACATTTGTTGTTTATAATATTTGTAACATCTCTATTGATGTTAGGATAATTTTGTCCTTTGTAAAATTACGACGGATACAGTTGCTCATTTTCAAAAATATCCACACGTTCAAAATGTTCCACGCGTCTGAATTTCTGTTTAAATGCAACTTCAATTCAGTTTTATGCATTTCATTATAAGTGAAAGAAGTTATAAATTAGATAAAGTGATATTCTGATTTTTGAAGAGTTGGTTGCTATGTGATGGCTCTTACTGAATGGCCAAGAGAAAAGGAAAAACGAACAGTACTTAGAGTTGAGAAAATGTTATGTATTTGCAAATTAAAGTTATCTCAGAAATATTCAATATAACAAAAACAAAACAAATAATAACTACCTGATGCATCACATTCACATGACCTTCTTTACTATAGGATTCTTACTAAAACTTCATGTTAACCAGGGTAAGTAAACATTTGTAAATTTGAATATTTTATGATACATTTTCTTGTAGATGCAACGATATGGGAAAACAGTAGGTTTAGATAATGGTCAGGTGGTCTCCTTAGCGCGTTGCTGCTTCCCAAGCGGGAGACCTGGACCGGGGTGCACTAAGCCTTGTAAAGTCCCTGGGGGGGGGGGGGCCAATGGAGGAGCTACTTGATGGAGAAGTAACGGCTCCAGGTCGTGAAAACCGCATCAACTGGCCGGCAGGGATCGCAGCGCTGACCACGTCTCACCCCCCAATACTGCATCCCCTCCATGGCGTCTGTAATGGACCGAGATGGGGGTTGCAGCGGCCCGGCAGTAGTCCAAGGCTCTTAGTGAGCTGTGACAAGGAGAGGACTCAAATAATGGTCAAATCTTTTAATCGTTCTATTTACATGACCAGGAAGCAAGAAAAGAAAGAAAAAGATGTTGTTACATTAACATAACACGTCTACCCTCTAGCATTTATTAATCTGTATATTTATTATCTAACCTTACGAAAGTTTATTTTTCAAGAAAATATTTTACAGAAGTAGCTTCATCACACGTTTTGTAATAGATACAAAAGAAATGCCGATAGTCAATCGTTACAGATTTGGACGCTACATACACATGCAAACTAATGTCAAAAGAACATTTAAGCGAATGTTATATTGAACAAATCCAAACATTACTAAGAAGTATCTCGAAAATAGTTAACGCAGAAATGCTATAAACATTTTGTTTTAATGAGAGGTGCATTTGCTGCGCAGTGTGTTTTGTTAACGGATATCACTTTTACAAAATTATAGAAAATCCCTCCAATGAAGTGGACCTCACAATTTGTTCAATTTAAGATATACAGCTTATTTGTCTTGTAAATCTTCGTGTTTCTGTTTGAGAGACACTAAACACAAATGCCAAGTTTTTAGTTAATGCTGTTCATAACTGCACAGAAAGACAGACTCTGATATTTTCCTAAAAACTCCTTTTTTTAATTAGGGCTGCACAAAACATGTATTTCCTGTGAAATTCCGGTACTAAATTTTGTGGTGGAATACAATACTTTCTCCACCTACCTGCTAAGTAGGGGATAGAGAAAACAAAAATAATAAATCCATTTGAGAAAAGTATAATAATTTTCCATTTGAGAAATAACGAGGCATATCTCAGAAATAATTAATCACACAATAAAAGAAAAAAGAAAAAACCTGTTATTCATATAGTTTTCTCTACACCTGTGTAACAAATTATTGTTAAAAAGCTTATTCTTCTATCTATTGCATGCTAATGAATTAGCAGACATGGTCTTATTGCATGCTTCCTTGTAAGTGGAAGGGAAATAAGATATATGCTAATGCGATAGTCAAGTATTTGAAACCCTGCTTGCCATCTGATTGAAATGCGTTTCTTTGTATGGCCAGGAGTTAACAAATTCCCGTATTAAAATGGAAATGGAGTTTTATTTATGGACGCTCTGTGGTTCCCAGCGTCCCTTTCTATACTGAGCGTGAATGATCGCTTAATTTTGCTCAGAGACCTCTTTTATCAGGCTTGAGGTTCTTTTACGTCCCGTAAATCTACGACACGGGACCAACGGCTTTACTTTCCTTATGAAGGAAGTTTCCGTATGAGAAAAGTTTAAAATAACCAAGAACAAGAAATATCTTAAAAATGGTCAACTCCACGAATAAATGTATATATCATAAATTGTGTGTTTTAAGAAGATATACATTTTTGTGCAGTAAGCTTTTTCCTATCTATTACGGTACATATTTATGCAAAATTCATTCATAGTAAAAAAGTCTTTAGAAGCTACTCCTAGAAAACTCAAGATATACATGTTATTTGTCTTGTAAATATCTTTAATTTGCTGTATTTTAATTAAAATCGTTGGAACTATTTTTGAGAAAGTCAACATTTTCGAATTTTTTTCTATATAAAGGGTAATTTTGGATGAGGATGTTTTTTATCTTCTCTGGAATATATTAAAATTAAATACCAAGTTTGATATTTTACAGACTTTTCGATTTTGACTTATGGTGTTCACAGACACACACACACACACACACACACACACACACACACACACACACACACACACATGGTCCTTTTCCTAAGATATTTTTTTTTATATACAGGGGACCCTAAAGCGTGTATTCCGGGAATTGATGAAAAGAAACGGATATCATCCACATTTATTCGACTCTCGTTTTAGCCGAGTGCATTCCATTATTTCCCTTCTAATTACAAGAAAGCTTTTCTGCTAATCTTGAACTCGATTAGCATGAAGTAGACAGAACATTAAGGTTGTTAACAATAATTCCTTGTGCTTTAAGGAAGGATTCAGAAACATATCGGCCATTACCTAGAGGAAATAAAACCCACATTTCTATGTGGTAAAATTTTAAATGTAATACCATACTACTGACACTTTTTATAACATATTTTAATACATTCCAGGAAGCATGTACTATATCTTTGACCTGCATTTACAAAACTCGTCTTAACTGTTTCCACGAAAGTTGAATATTTCTTTGCAACATAAAGCACCCTAAAAGTAACATTACTACATATTACAATTGTAATCACATACCGCATTCTCCTCTTCTGTGCCCTGCAGAAGTGCTTTTACACTCCATCATAATTATTCTCCCTTTCTGCGTTCCTATGTCCTGAGAAGAGAAATTACAGTATTCGATACTTATCGAATAATTTGCGGTTTATGTAAAGTTTTATTAGTGTTTAATGCCCGTTCTTACCTCACATGGCGCCACAGGCGGTGACCACTGACGATACACGTAATGAAATATAAATAAGAAGCGAAACTAGAAAGGAAAACACCAAGACCTAATCTAGGTTACCTAGCCTGCATTTTCTAATTATGAGGGCTGGAAAATCTAAATAGTCCTTAATCAGAGATGCCGATCCTGGCGTGACTTGAAGCGCGGACCTTCCTTCCACGAGTCCTTATCATAACGACCAAGGCCACCCGTGTCGGTTTGATGTTCTTTGAATATCAAAATGCATATCTAAAAAGTGTCTCTTTGTCCTTTTAAGGCTGGAGGGTGAAGATTTGTCGTGATAAATATCTCTGCTTGCTAATTCAAAATCTAAAGCCTTTGCTTCTTCAGTTTCTCTTGTAAGACGTTTCATCCTCAAGAAAGTTTTCGAACTTTTCTCTTCACCGCAAAACTGGCTCTGTATTTTAGTGTTGTGGCCTTATTTTATACCGGGGAACCGAATTACCTCCTCTTTGCAGATAGCAGAACTACAGAACTCAACGGGGCTATTTCAATTTAAATCCCGGCAGTGGAGGGCTGGCGAGAGTGACCTTCGCTTTCCCCGATTTGAGTATCAGCGGAAACGGTGCGAAGGGTGTATACCCACGACAAATACGGGGCAGTTGGGCCACCTGTTATAATATACTTGGGTGACTTATTCGTTTTCATTCTTCCCAAATGGTCATATTTTGTTCATATTTGTCTATTTTGTTTATGGGATTGAACTCCTTTAGTTCATCTCTAACTAAAACTTTCTCTACACGTGCTATGTACATAGTGTATAGAGGAAGTATTGTATTCCACACAAAAATTCGATACCGAGATTTCAGCGCAAATACATGGGTCCCCCTGGATAAAAAAAAAAAAAGCATTTGTGGAGAAAGGTCCTATGTGACTATGTGTGTGTGTGTGTGTGTGTGTGTGTGTGTGTGTGTGTCTGTGGACGGCATAGCTTAAAAAAGAAAAGAACGTTAAATACCAAACTTGGAATTTAGCTCTGATATCTTCCAAGGATGCGACAAGAAGATTTTGAAGAAAATCCCCCCACCTCCAACTACCCTTTACATGGAAATTTTTCGAAAATGTTGATTTTCTCAAAGATTTTGAAGAAAATCCCCTCATCCCCAACTACCCTTTACATGGAACATTTTTGAAAATTTTGGTTTTCTCAAAATTTCTAGGAATTTTGATTAAAATTTCGCATATTAAGGATACCTGACAAATAAAATGTAAATTTTGAATTTTCTGGGAATAGCCTCTGAAGACTACTTTATTCTGGATGAATTTTACGGAATTTTGCATAACTGCTAAACCGTAAGAGATGGGCAAAACCTTACCACACAAAAAATGTAGAGCACTTTAAAACACACAATTTATGCTATATACATTTTTTTCGAGGAGTTGATCGTCTTTTAGATACTCCTTGTTTTTTGGTTTCAGCTTGGAAAAACTTATACTTTCCTCATATAGGAATTTGTCAATTCGTGTCCATACAAACAAAGGAACTTCAGTCACATAGCAACCAGCTTTTGACTACCACTATGTTACTCCCTTATTTCGCTTCTACTTACAAGAAAGCAAGTAATAAGACCATTTCTGCCAATTTTTTCTCGATTAGCATGAAGTAAATAGAAGCATAAGTTTTTTAACAATAATTTGTTGCAGAGATGTAGAGAAAGTCATGTGAATGGAACCATCAGATTTTTTTTTTCCATCAAGTCCTGTATTCTGCAATTCCTCGTAGCAACTTCTATTTGTCGTCTGTTTCACTTTCTCAGAGTCCAGTTTTCAGGAACATTAATCACTGCAGTTGTTATTATTTTATATAATTTATAATTACTCCAACTCTTGCTTTCGTAAGTAACGTTCTTTGTACTGTCCCGTACATCAATTGAACGTTCCTAACTTTACAGATCATTAGAATCACCAAGAGGCATATTCCAAGTATTTAAAAGAGCTGATCTGTAAAACAGTTTATGACAATATTGCTGTATAGATACTTTTCTTTGGAGGTTTATTATTTTTTGTATTTTTGTTTGATACTACCAAGTTATACTTCTTATTGTCATATCGAATGTCTTTAATCGAGTTTGTAAGTCATTTTTCAATTCGTGATCATTTCTTGGTCGTCAGAGAAGGGTATAGTAATAGAAACGTATAAAATCAAATCTGATGTATCCCACTTTTTTTTTGAGAAAATCAAAATTTTCAACAAAAAAAAGTTCCACAAAGGGTAGTTGGGGGTGGGGAGATTTTCTTGAAAATCTTCGTGTCGCATCCTTGGAAGATAACAAACTTAAATACGAACTTTGGTATTTAACGGTCTTTTCGTATTTGAGTATGCTGCCCACAGACAGACACACACACAAACACACACACACACACACACACAGACATTTTTCTAAAAATGCTTTTTTTTGGATTAGGGAGGTCCTAAAACATGTAGGTATTTCCGCTAAAATCTCGGTATCGAGGTTTTGGATATATTACAATATCTTCTCTATACCTATATACATAGTACGTGCAGAGAAAGTAAAAAACGAATCTAAAATTACATGATACCTAAGATTTCCATCTGCAGCTAGGGCACTTCAAATCATCTAATGAACGTGTGAACCTCTTTAATAATTCGATTTTCCATTTCAAGGCTAATAAACTTCCATCTATTTCTTTCAAAAATGGGATCTTACAGTGATGTGGTAAGATAACTGCAAAATTCACGAAAGACACAGAGAAGTGTTAGAACCAATATCAAAGGCGTGATGGCAGATAATAACAGGTATAACAGATATTTTCGAAAAAGGTACACGATGTTTGCGTGATGGAGCGCCGCAGGTATATTGGTAAAGGAGGCGTATTTCTATTAAGTCGAAAGGTGGGATTCCTCCAATGAAAAAATAGCTGAAGCACCTCGGGAATTGTCTTTTTTGTTGATATTATTTTTATATTTATTAAAATAGCTGGTGGGGAAACACTCGGACACGCAAGGCAATGTACAGTGTCTGTTTGGACTACCTGATTCTGTGGTCATACACACAACGCTTTGCCACGCCAGTCTCCTGGCGCAAGGCAATGTACACTATCTGTTTGGACTACCTGATTCTGAGGAAAGGCCTGCTTAGGACCTGGTCATACACACAACGCTTTGCCACGCCAGTCTCCTGGCGCAAGGCAATGTACACTATCTGTTTGGACTACCTGATTCTGAGGAAAGGCCTGCTTAGGACCTGGTCATACACACAACGCTTTGCCACGCCAGTCTCCTGGCGCAAGGCAATGTACACTATCTGTTTGGACTACCTGATTCTGAGGAAAGGCCTGCTTAGGACCTGGTCATACACACAACGCTTTGCCACGCCAGTCTCCTGGCGCAAGGCAATGTACACTATCTGTTTGGACTACCTGATTCTGAGGAAAGGCCTGCTTAGGACCTGGTCATACACACAACGCTTTGCCACGCCAGTCTCCTGGCGCAAGGCCAATGTACACTATCTGTTTGGACTACCTGATTCTGAGGAAAGGCCTGCTTAGGACCTGGTCATACACACAACGCTTGGCCACGCCAGTCTCCTGACCTTTAGGCTGTAACTACTTATATGTATATATAAAAACCACAAAATCTATTCAGAGTGAAATTTGAAGCGGTATTTTTTGTATTATCGTCACTACCACCATGGATGTAAACATGCGTCTGTCTGCACATCCTTGAACTGTGTTCTGTAGGCCTTAAGTTTTTCCTTTCTGTAGGTGGAGAACGTACTGCATTCCTCCAAACATTCGATGCCAATAATGTTTGGAAATACACGTTTTGGGCCTCCTGTATCCAACAAAAGACATTTTTAGAAAAAGGTCATTGTATGTGTGTATATCATGTCTCAAAAACAAAAAGTCGGTTAAATACCAAACTAGATATTTAAGTTCAGCATCTTCAGGGATACAACACGAAGATTTTCAAGAAAAACCCACCACACCAAACTATCATTTACATGAAAAAATTTTATTTTCACAAAAATGACCCTAACGTGCTTGATTAAAATAAGGGTAATTATAAGACATATAAAATGCATACCTTGAATTTTCTGGTGATAGCCTCTGAAGTCCACTTCATTTTTAATGAATTGCATAAATTGCAAGTGATGCAACAAAAAAAATGTAAATATCATTAAAACACACAATTTAGTACATAGACATTTTTGTGGAGTAAACAATTTCCGAGATATTCCTTGTTATTGGTTTCAATTTTAAAATACTTGAACATTTTTTAGCGGGAATTTCTCAATTGCTGGCCCTGCAGAAAACCTAGTTGAATCACGTAGCAACCAGTTTTTAAAAGAGTTGACTACAGCTTTAGCCTAGTGTATTCCCTTATTTAGTTACTGATTTTAAAGAAATATGTAATATGACCATTTTCTGCTAATATTTATTTTGATTAGCATAAGAGAGAAGAATAAGTTTGTTTTAAGACTGATTTGTTACAGTGGGTAGAGAGAGTCGCGTGAATGGAACACGCCATACTTTTTGTTTTTTGCTGTTCTATGTAAATTCATGCCTTCTAATTAGTTTTGTTTATTCTCTTCTTATCTATTAAATTAAAGACAGGCATCTGTAAAAACTGTAAATTTCATAATTTTCAATACATCGAAATTACTGAAAATTTTCGAAATACATTACATTCGTATAGAGATGCATACACCAAATTCAAGTTCAACTTTGTAACTTGTAATTTTCTGTTAAATTCAAAACAGAACCTATTGCAAACATAGACACATATCTGGTTAAATTGTACTAGTATCACAGTTAAAGCAATGAATTGTAAAATTTGAAAAAAAAAAAAAAATTGAAAATTTAATTAATACTTTTCGATAATAAAATAAAAAGTATTAAAACTTGAGATACTTATAGTTTTATCTACCTGGCGTATTATAAGTACCAATTAGATAAGCTATAAATGTATAGTCGCATGCTTATTAAAACTTGAGATACTTATAGTTTTATCTACCTGGCGTATTTTAAGTACCAATTAGATCAGCTATAAATGTATAGTCGCATGCTTATTAAAACTTGAGATACTTATAGTTTTATCTATCTGGCGTATTATAAGTACCAATTAGATAAGCTTTAAATGTATAGTCGCATGCTTATTAAAACTTGAGATACTTATAGTTTTATCTACCTGGCGTATTATAAGTACCAATTAGATCAGCTATAAATGTATAGTCGCATGCTTATTAAAACGCACTCCCAACTTCAAATCTTGTTTTCTCTCAAAATGTTTAGCGTTTCGCATTGCGTTTTCGCAATTTCTTACTAATTTGTTGCAACTTCTAGTGGTCTTCAAGGCACATTAAACAAAATCACAACATGCTTCTTGAAAAAAGTTTCAGTTTTCAGACACAAATTATTAATACTTGGAAAAAATCTATTGTTTTGGAGAGTATAAGGGAGTAATACTGTAAAATCTGATATCATAGATGTATTCATAAGCTTATTTGCCGAAAACATGAATTTTTAATGAGAGTATTTTTAAAAATGCATCTTGTGGAGCATTGATATTAGAGCAATGAATTTAGACAGTAAATTTTTTTAACTAAATAACCATGCAAGTGAGAACTTTGAAACATACATGAATATCACTGCTGTTATATGTAATGACTAGCAGAAATTTCAACAAGCTATATGTTGTGAATGTTCTAAATGTCAGAGATGGATTATCTACCTTAAAATAACTTATCTCATAAACGGGTAGCTTATGTTCTCTGAGACAAGTATTTTTAAGGTGTTTAATTTTCTTGTTTAGTTGTTAACTTTTTCAAAGTTTCAATTATAAATTATTGTAAATAATAACTAAATTCTACTGCTCCTTGTTCATTCACCTGTTATCTAATCTGATAAAATTCTCGGGCTGAATGGTTAAAAAGCTTACCCTTCTTACTGCTTCATGTATTGAAAAATGTAGCATTAAATACTCGCAAAAACTGCTGTCCAATTGCATTAACTGCAGATATTACTCTCACTCTGTCTCTCGCCCTTCTCTCTCTCTCTCGCTCTGTCTATCTCTCTCTCCCTCTGCCTATCTCTCTCTTGCTCTGTCTCTCTCTCTCTCTCTCTCGCTCTGTCTATCTCTCTCTCGCTCTGTCCATCTCTCTCTTTCGCTCTGTCTATCTCTCTCTCTCTCGCTCTGTGTATCTCTCTCTCCCTCTCTCGCTCTGTCTATATCTCTCTCTTGCTCTGTATATCTCTCGCTCTGTCTCTCGCTCTGTTTATCTCTCTCTCTCTCTCTGTATATCTCTCTCTCTCTGTATATCTCTCTCTCGCTCTGTCTATTTCTCTCTCTCGCTCTGTCTACCTCTCTCTCTTGCTCTGTATATCTCTCTCGCTCTGTCTATTTCTCTCTCTCGCTCTGTCTATATCTCTCTCTTGCTCTGTATATTTCTCTCGCTCTGTTTATCTCTCTCTCTCTCTCTGTATCTCTCTCTCTCTCTCTGTATATCTCTCTCTCGCTCTGTCTATTTCTCTCTCTCGCTCTGTCTACCTCTCTCTCTCGCTCTGTCTATCTCTCTCTCTCTCGCTCTGTCTATCTCTCTCTCTCTCTCTCTTTCCCAATATTCTTCCTCCCATTCAGTCTCGCTCCACTTTCTTCCCGTCCGCTTTCTCTTCCTTTCTCTACCTAACCACAAACGCACCCACCCACCTACCTACCTGTCTGTTTGTCATATGCTACACACACAAACACCCGCATCTTTTACTAATAACGTTTTATCAAGGAGTCTCAAATGAACATGTGTCTCTGCTGTGAGGATAATGCGCTACCACATCACAGTTCGGTTGGTAACGGATCGCGCTAGTTATTATAGAAACGAAGAGGTTACTCACCACTGCCTCAGAAGATGTTGTAAATGCTGCCCTCGTTCTTATAGGCAGAGCTCGAGTGTTTTGCTCTTATTTCGGGTACTTTGTGTAGGGTTTTCCGCATAAATTTGTGACTTCCTTCTGTTCATCATGTTCATGGGGGAGGGGGGGGGGGGGAACTGCACATTTATTGGGATGTAACGGCTCTATGTTCTGCCCGCACAGAAACAATAGCGCTCCCACCATTTCGTCCAGTTTAGCTGCTAAAAGTATACACCCACCGCTTCAATCTGTTTCATGGTATTTGGAATTTAGTAATTAAATGTCACACAGATCACAATGAAGACATACACAGTGTGCAAAACGTTCAACAAATTTAGGTTCTACATTTTCTGAAATTGTATCACCATTAAGGAATATTTCCTGAACGAAAACCCTCTTTTTTCAAATGTTAGCGCTTCAAGTTCACTTCAGAAGAGCAACATTGACTTGAGTAAACAGTTCTCATAGTGTTTGTTATTCAGACATAAACAACACTCATCCTCATAGCTTCGCTCCCAACTTAACTACAGCCACAAGCGTCCGAGTGAACTGCGCAGACTCGTCTGAGACACCCTTATTTTATTTACGTTAACATCTTTATATGGAACATTTTGGTGGAATGCTATTCTACTCCACCTACTGTACAAGGCAGAGAAATTAAAAAAAATGTGATGTGTTCCATTCATATGACTTTCTCTACATCTCTGCAACAAATTATTGTAAAAAAGCTTAGGCTTCTATTTACTTCATGCTAATCAGAAAAATTAGCAGAAATAGTCTTATTACTTGCTACCTTGAAAGTAGAAGCTAAATAATGGAGTATCACAGGTTAAAGTGACAGTCAAAATCTGGTCGTTATGTAATTGAAGTTCCTTTCTTTGTATGGACGGGAGTTGACAAATTCCTGTATGAGAAAATTGTGAGTTTTTCAAAGCTGAAACCAAAAAAACAGAAATATCTCAAAAACAAACAGTTCCACGAAAATAATGTAAATGACACAATTTGTGTGTTTTATCCTGATCTACATTTTTTGTGTAGTGAGTTTTTGTCTATCTCTTACGGTTTACCAATTATACTTAATTCAATAAAAAATCATCCCGAATAAATATCAGCTAAATATCTTTAATATACGATATTTTAATCAAAATCGTTAGATCCATTTTTAAGAAAATCAACAATTTCGAAAAAAAGTTCTATGTAAAAGGTAGTTTGGGGTGGGGGGATTTTCCCCAAAATCTTCGTGCCGCATACGTGGAAGATACTAAACTTAAATACCAATTGTGGTATTTTATCGACTTTTCTTTTTTGAGTTATCGTGTTTACAGACACACACACACACGGAAATCTCCTCTCGGTATCGAATTTTTGGGCGGAGTGCAATACCTTCTCTATACACTGCATAGTACGTGTAGAGAAAGCAATAAGAAATGGTGACTAAGCACCGGCCTCTTTAAAAGTTTTGTATACACGACAGTCAGATATTTTCATGCCTAAAACACTCACTGGTTTTTTCTTAGCTTGAATCAGCATGACATTATATTAGGAGAAATTCTGTTAACGCAGCTAGGTACATTATCATACATATGAAATTTTATCTTCTCGTTTACACGTTTATAAAAACTTAAAGGCCGACAAAAATGTGCCGCTACATCAGACACTTTTATCAGACATTTACTTCATGATATAATTAAAGACAAAAAGTTGTTATGCATCTAAATTGCTCATTTTCTAGTAGCAGAAAGTGCTCTGGTAAAACTTAAAAGTGATGTTCATACATTTATGATTCCTTCGATTCTTAGCTTATTGCATCTTGTTTGTTGCCAGAACAATGTAATTAAAAGTGCCGCTTTGAATGATAACTTGGCTTTAATAGAAAACAAGACACACCTTTAAAGGGAAGAAATTTATATCTGATTCCTCATAGGCATACACGATAAGGTCATTTACAGTTTTATCAAGCTCTCCATTAATTTCCATCTGGTGTTGTTAGGAAGTGAAATAGTGCCACGCTCACCCAGTCCATTAAACATTGTGTTCCTATCTTAATTAAAGCGTGACTTTGCTATTGTTTCTTATGCCGATGTAAACAATAGGTCTTATACTGCTTATTAAACTCAAGGACGTATAAGGAGCTTGAAGACTGCTTTCCAGTCATGAAGGGTCAAATGAAAATTTTGAATCGATTTCATAATTAACATACCATGGACTTTTTACTTTCTCTTTACATACTATGTACATAGTGTACAGTATTCCACTTGTGACAATATTAAGACCACATATAAGGTTTTTATTTTATATTTTTATTTTTGTTAGCTTGGGTATTTATTTGGCTAAATAACTATAACTGTTAATTTTTTTGTGTAAATTGTTATTCCTGGATTTTTTTATTTGTGTTATTAATATATTTGCAAGACGTGTGTTCATTCCAATGCAAAAAAAAAGGTTTGAATAAAGGAGTTTATAATGTGTTGGCTGGAGACGTGACCAACAATCGCAACAATGATAGAAAGAGAGGGAAAGACTTATACGTATGTGCATTGCGAAAACGTACAGACGTTACACGGCCTTGGAATGAACACACGGTAATACAGATTTCGTTTTATTGATAATAGTTGTAAAGAAAAAGGAAGTTTGTTTTTGCTTAACAACGAAACAAGAAGGGAGTAAAAGATGTATTCTTGTGAAAAAGAAGCGTTATAACTTAATTCTGTGTATGTTATGTGTCAGCAAGATTTACAATAAATTCAGAAAGAATAACAACAATATTTATTGATGGTAGTTGAAACCAAATTCCAGAATGCGTCTCGTATACCACTAATAAGAAGAGAGAAGAGGCTACGTGGTAAAAGTATAAAACAAATTAAGAAACTTAAATACAGACGAACCAGCTTTTTTATTTTTTTCGTTACACACTCCACCCAAAAATTCGATACCGAGATTTCACGGGAAATATATATTTTAGGGTCATCTGTATCCAAAAAAAGCATTTTCACAAAAAGGTCCCTGTGTGTGTGTGTGTGTGTGTGTGTGTGAACACGATAACTTAAAAACGAAAAGCTGGTAAAACACCAAACTTAGTATTTAAGTTTAATACCTTCCAGGAGCGCGACACCAAGATTTTGAGAAAAATCCCCCACCCCAAAATACCCTTCATATGGAACTTTTTTCGAAAATTTTTATTTTTTTCAAAAATGTCTCTAACGATTTTAATTAAAATATCGTATATTAAAGATATTTGCCGGACAAATAAAATGAATATCTTGAATTTTCTGTGAATAGCCCCTGAAGACGACTTTATTCTGGATGAATTTATGGGATTTTGCATAATTGCTAAACCGTAAGAGATGGACAAAAACTTACCACTCAAACAATGTAGAGCACCCTAAAATACACAATTTATGTTAGATGCACTTTTTCGTGGAGAAGATCGTTTTTGAGTTATTCCTTGTTTTTGATTTCACCTTTAAAAAGCTTACACTTTTCTCATACAGGAATTTGTCAACTCCTGTCCATACGAACAAAGGAACTTACAGTCACATAGCAACCAGCTTTTGACTATCACTTTAACCTATGGTACTCCCTTATTTCGCTTCTACTTACAAGGAAGCTAGTAATATGACTATTTCTGCTATTTTTTTCTCGATTAGCATGAAGTATATGGAAGCATAAGCTTTTTAACAATAATTTGTTGCAGAGATGTAGAGAAAGTCATGTGAATGGAACACATCAGATTTTTTTATATAATGCTAACGAGAGTGAATGCTCAGAAACTGTGTACAGCATTAAATGCGCTCCATCATTAAGTGCTGCAGATGAGAGACATAAAAACATTCTATGATGACCACTAAATGTGTTTCATGTGATGGAACTGCGATAGACCCTACCATCAGATGGGAACCAGCGAAGAGCAGCGCAATGGACTCCACGAGCCAACAATTCCGTATTTCACAATAATACCATGTTTTAATGTCATTGTTTTTTCACACAAGCCGTGTTTAGGACAGGAGTTGGATAGGTAGAGTCAGACTGAAAAATTCAATGCCATAGCCGGAATTTGAACCACGGATCTTCCGTCTCTAGTCGGTTGCTCTACCAAGCAGCTTTACTTGCCATGGTAACGGATCGGGAGATCCGTGGTTCAAATCCCGGCTATGGTATTGAATTTTTCAGTATGGCTCTCTGTCCTACTCACGGCTTGTGCCAAATAAACAATAATTTAATCAATAATAATTGGCCCGCCCGGGTAGTGTGGTGGTAGCGCGTCTGCTTCACACTCAACAGGTCGTGCGTTCGAATCTCGCTTAGAGTGAATTACCCGGATACGGTATTTTTTCGGGATTTTCCTTATCCTGAGAAGGCGAATGTCGAGTAACTTTAAGCTCCATAGACCCCGAGATCATTTGAGCATCATTTCATCAATTTCATTCATCGTCCGATATGACCAACTTGGCTAAAGGTCGTTAAGCTACAAAATAATAACAATAATAATAGTAGTCTATACTATGAATCTTGAGACTTAAAGTACTTACAACATCGTAAGTCGCCAAATAATTTGAGATCACCTTGTGGTTTACCGGGAAACATGCGAGTCAGTTGAGAAATTCAATGCTACGCCGGCATGGTGCCATGGTCGCTCAGTGGTTAGAGCAACCGGCTAGATATTCGTTCCAATTCCGGCTGTGGCATTGAATTTTTCAGTTTGACTCAACCTATCCGAATACCATTTTACATCAACCCACATTGTTGGCCTGGTTATTGGAGCAAGAGGCGTCATTCCTTCTTCTATTGTCAACTTTAATAAACATTTCAAATGAAATAAGCAGCCCTTAGTGTTATTAAGGGGTCACTAGTTATAACGAGAAATAGTTTATATGGTGTATAATAGTTTTATACTCTTCATTATGCACATCTGTTTGTTTAATTGTTTATAAATTGTGTTTATATTCCAAATTCTCATTATTAGTTATTTGTATGTTATAACGTTTAGTTTCGTATTCGAATATTTTTGTTTGCTTAGAATATTTTAGCTTTGTTTGTGGCAAGCTCCAGTTAATTATATTAGAATAATTTCCTAACAATAGTTTCTCCATTAAAGTGATTCTATCTGATCGCAATATTTAGAGTTCTGGTAACAAAGGGTAAGATTCTCTAACTAAAATCGCCGCCAGTTATAAACTACCGTTACCTACAGCGTAATCGCAAAGAAAATAGGTAAACAGGCACTAGAACAGCACTATCTAAGTGTCTGAAACGCATACCTAGACAAATTCTGAACTCCAAACAAAACAATTGATTCTCAACGATTTTCCAGATTCTGCTTAACTTTTGAATCCAAATACATGCTCACAACATGTCGCGCTTGTTTCCCATCCTAACTTTAAAGAATGAATATAATCTGGGAGTGTCCTGAGAAACGGCTCATCTCTTCCTGACGGATTGCACTATCCGTGCAAAAGAACCCCGGAATACTTACAGAGCGTTTAATAATACTCGTAAATAAATTTGTCAAGTTACAAAATAAAACTACCATTAAATGCGAGAGAAACAGCAGTCAGTGTATATAAATAAAAAATACCAAATTTTGGTACAGGGGGAACTCAACAACGGATGGGAAAGTGAATATGTGCGTACTTGGGATCAAAGTCCATTAATTTGCAAGCATAAATTCATTCAACAGAACTTTTCACCAATGAAAATACCAAGTCAGGTGTCAAAACCAAACGGAACTATACAGAGTGTTAATGGACTACACCGAAATATTTTCACAGAATATGTAAATTACTTAAATAAGTAATTTGAGATAGGAGACTTATGACCTGTTTACTGAAATTCGAAGTAACGCCTATAAGTTTCTGAAGTGCCAGTATCGGGGCAATTCGTCTGAATAAAAAAATAATAATAAAAAACATTTACTCTATGACAGAAATCGAACTCATGACCTTTGAGATAACAGCTTCCCGCGTTACGCAATAAGCCACCAGAGCAGTTGAAAAAAAAAAACGCCTCCAGAGTGGCTACCTAACTCAGGAACGTAGTTAATGAATGCTCAGTGTCGCACTGTCAAGTGATTAGTTCGAGATTTTACAGATATTTGCGACATTAAATCTTGAGAACGCTAGTAACGAGCTGCTAAAAATCGATATTTCTGTACTCGGGCAGCAGTTTTAAAGACATTCTAAGCCATTTTTTCAACCTGCTTTGCTTTAACACCGACTTATCAGCATCTGATACCCACACGTTTAACGTTATGTTTATCCGGAGACCATTATTCGCCGATCTCAAATTACTTATATCAGTCACGTGCATAATCTCGCAAACTATTTCGGTGTAGTTCATTAACACCCTGTATATTACAGCTCCTTAGGCCCTTAGTTGTTCTAAGTCGCCATTGGGGAAAATAATAATTTGAGATCTCCTTGTGGTTAACCGGGAAACATACAAGTCAGCTGGCAGTTTAGTTGATCAAAGAAACCGAAACCTTGGTTCAAATTCTGCTTATTACACTGGATTATTCAGTGTGCTGCTATGTTTCTACTTCTAGTATTATTGAGTCGAGACCGGTTAGAGAGTGTTCTCAATAACCGACTTAGTCTGATGTGGGTGTCAGGAGATGAGGAAGTCAAGGGAATGAAACTACAGAGCGCCTTGTGAAACATCATCTTTACCGGGCTAAAACTGTTCCAGACTTAAAGGACGCCATTAGACAATGGGAACACGAGACAAAAGCAAGCGCTAGAGATACATTTCCGGGGCTCAGCCATTCAAAGAATTCAAAATCATCGGCTAAAAGATATAGATACCTAAAGGTCTTCACAGTCACCGGCTAAAAGATATAACCTAAAGGTCCTCACAGTCACCGGCTGAAGGATATAGATACCTAAAGGTCTTCACAGTCACCGGCTGAAGGATATAGATATCTAAAGGTCTTCACAATCATCGGCTAAAAGATATAGATACCTAAAGGTCTTCACAGTCACCGGCTAAAAGATATAGATACCTAAAGGTCTTCACAGTCACCGGCTGAAGGATATAGATATCTAAAGGGCTTCACAATCATCGGCTAAAAGATATAGATACCTAAGGGTCTTCACAGTCACCGGCTAAAAGATATAGATACCTAAAGGTCTTCACAGTCACCGGCTGAAGGATATAGATACCTAAAGGTCTTCACAGTCATCGGCTGAAGGATATAGATACCTAAAGGTCTTCACAGTCATCGGCTGAAGGATATAGATACCTAAAGGTCTTCACAGTCATCGGCTGAAGGATATAGATACCTAAAGGTCTTCACAGTCACCGGCTGAAGGATATAGATACCTAAAGGTCTTCACAGTCATCGGCTGAAGGATATAGATACCTAAGGGTCTTCACAGTCATCGGCTGAAGGATATAGATACCTAAAGGTCTTCACAGTCACCGGCTGAAGGATATAGATACCTAAAGGTCTTCACAGTCATCGGCTGAAGGATATAGATACCTAAAGGTCTTCACAGTCACCGGCTGAAGGATATAGATACCTAAAGGTCTTCACAGTCATCGGCTGAAAGATATAGATACCTAAGGGTCTTCACAGTCACCGGCTGAAGGATATAGATATCTAAAGGTCTTCACAGTCACCGGCTGAAGGATATAGATACCTAAAGGTCTTCACAGTCATCGGCTGAAGGATATAGATACCTAAAGGTCTTCACAGTCACCGGCTGAAGGATATAGATACCTAAAGGTCTTCACAGTCACCGGCTGAAGGATATAGATACCTAAAGGTCTTCACAGTCACCGGCTGAAGGATATAGATACCTAAAGGTCTTCACAGTCACCGGCTGAAGGATATAGATACCTAAAGGTCTTCACAGTCATCGGCTGAAGGATATAGATACCTAAAGGTCTTCACAGTCACCGGCTGAAGGATATAGATACCTAAAGGTCTTCACAGTCATCGGCTGAAGGATATAGATATCTAAAGGTCTTCACAATCATCGGCTAAAAGATATAGATACCTAAAGGTCTTCACAGTCACCGGCTAAAAGATATAGATACCTAAAGGTCTTCACAGTCACCGGCTAAAAGATATAGATACCTAAAGGTCTTCACAGTCACCGGCTGAAGGATATAGATATCTAAAGGGCTTCACAATCATCGGCTAAAAGATATAGATACCTAAGGGTCTTCACAGTCACCGGCTGAAGGATATAGATATCTAAAGGTCTTCACAATCATCGGCTAAAAGATATAGATACCTAAAGGTCTTCACAGTCACCGGCTAAAAGATATAGATACCTAAAGGTCTTCACAGTCACCGGCTGAAGGATATAGATATCTAAAGGTCTTCACAATCATCGGCTAAAAGATATAGATACCTAAAGGTCTTCACAGTCACCGTCTAAAAGATATAGATACCTAAAGCTCTTCACAGTCACCGGCTGAAGGATATAGATACCTAAAGGTCTTCACAGTCACCGGCTGAAGGATATAGATATCTAAAGGGCTTCACAATCATCGGCTAAAAGATATAGATACCTAAGGGTCTTCACAGTCACCGGCTAAAAGATATAGATATCTAAAGGTCTTCACAATCATCGGCTAAAAGATATAGATACCTAAAGGTCTTCACAATCATCGGCTAAAAGATATAGATACCTAAAGGTCTTCACAGTCACCGGCTAAAAGATATACCTAAAGGTCTTCACAGTCACCGGATAAAAGATATAGACACCTAAAGGTCCACACAGTCACCGGCTAAAAGATATAGTTACCTAAAGGTCTTCACAGTCACCGGCTAAAAGATATAGATACCTAAAGGTCTTCACAGTCACCGGCTAAAAGATATAGATACCTAAAGGTCTTCACAGTCGCCGGCTAAAAGATATAGTTACCTAAAGGTCTTCACAGTCACCGGCTAAAAGATATAGATACCTAAAGGTCTTCACAGTCACCGGCTAAAAGATATACCTAAAGGTCTTCACAGTCACCGGATAAAAGATATAGACACCTAAAGGTCCACACAGTCACCGGCTAAAAGATATAGTTACCTAAAGGTCTTCACAGTCACCGGCTAAAAGATATACCTAAAGGTCTTCACAGTCACCGGCTAAAAGATATAGACACCTAAAGGTCCACACAGTCACCGGCTAAAAGATATAGTTACCTAAAGGTCCACACAGTCACCGGCTAAAAGATATAAATACCTAAAGGTCTTCACAGTCACCGGCTGAAGGATATAGATACCTAAAGGTCTTCTTACAAGTATGAAAGAAGAGTTAAGAAAACTGAAGACAACCCTCAATGAAATAGGTAAATCTAGTCATAATATTTGGCACTTGTGTAATGAGGGCGAAAAACGGCAATAAAACCTACTCTAAAATTGCGAACATATCGCGAATATTATATTTGAGTTCCTTTACCAACCTCGAGCAGTAGTAAATCTGGCAGCTTCCTGGGTCAAGTGTTCAGTGATCTTACCCCTCTTTGATTAAAATTATTCTCTACCCTCTGATAGCGTGGCTACGAGAGTGAATGAAGAAGCTACAGTAGGCTAACCTAAACTTCAAAAGTAAAACACGGATGTTTCAGTAAAAGCCTCAGATATGACCATAGTAATTAAAGAGAGCTATAGAAATAAACAGCATTACTAAACTTCATTAGAGGTATTAAGTTTAAATGGGACGCTTATATAATTAATATTTATATATTAGCTAGGTATTTCAAAATAGTCCTATTGATATCTAGGGAGATAAAATATGACTTTATTGCCTATGACTATTTTAATCTAGTCTAATGTTTGATAACTGTAGGATGCTTTATATCTCCTCTCTAGTTTAACTTCCGGATAATTCGGGACACACCTATCTTCAGGCCATGTCGTGTTATTAAACATTCCAAAGTGAGTTTCAGCTTGGGGAATGCTGGACTGGTATCTAGACTGTAGACTGAGTGAGATAGTTGAAAACGGTTCACCGATGTGACATCTTTCATAGCCTTCTTGAAACTTCTCTGGTGAAATGTAATATTTCGATGATGTGGACATATCCACTCACCACAGCATCTTATCGAATAGCTAAAAGCCTTAATAATTTATATCTTTTTATAATTCCTAGTAAGTAGGGAAGTATTGCATTCCATTCAAAAGTTCGGTTTCGAGATTTCATCAAAAGTTTATGTTTTTAATTGAAATTAATGCAATTGTAAAGCTATTTATCTGGTTAAACATATTCAAAACATTAATATTAATTGAAATATTAACACAAAAAAGACAATACTATGTGCAGATGAGGAAGGCCTTGTGTTTCCAACATTCCATTACGTTGCATTGCAGCATGCCCCAATGCTCCACACGCAGTGGAATGAGTCACTATGCTCTTTCTTCTTCTCCTTTAATTTGGACATACCTGGAAATGTGTATTGCTGATATTTCCGCATGCCGATTAAAATGAAGTAGAGAAGAAAATAAACCTTCCTGAAAATAATTTGTATAGTAAGTATTATAGCATAGAGAAGGTCATGAGAATGTATGAGAGATTTTTTTTTTCTCGTGGTCGTGCAAAGAGCTTAGAATTTCAAAGTCTTTAAAAATATGACTATCTTTTACCTACGGCATTCTAAAACGCAAAGTGTAAATATTAATTGAAAAGTTATATATATATACGAGGGCCGTTCAGAAAGTAGCTTCCGATCGGTCACAGTGCGGGTAGTGGGGGGAGTAGCGACGCCATCTGTGCATTCACGCACTCAGCAGGTCAGTCGGCATCAAGCCGTGGTCGAGTGAAAGTCGTACCTGCGCTAGTTTAGTGTTTGTGGCCGTTTGAAATGTGTACTGCAATAGAAAACCCCGCCAAATGTGAAGTGCGTGCTGTTATAAGGTTTTTTACAGCCAAAGGATATTCTGCAGCAGCTATTCATCGTGAGCTTTGTGCCGTGTACGGACCAAGAGATATGAGTGAAGGAGTGGTCCGTGAATGGGTACGTTTATTTAAAAGTGGACGAGAAAACGTTCATGATGAAGAGAGGAGTGGTAGACCATCATTGGTCACGGACGAACTCGTTCAGACAGTTGATGCAAAAGTTCGTGAAAACCGACGTTTCACAATGTCGGAGTTGTCTACTGATTTTCCACAGATTTCTAAGACTCTCTTGTACGAGATAGTGACAGCAAGATTGGGTTACCGTAAGTTCTGTGCACGATGGGTGCCCAAAATTCTTACCGACCACCACAAAACTCAAAGAATGGCCTCTGCATTAGACTTTCTGTCACGTTATGAGGCCGAAGGTGAACCATTGTTAAACAGAATCGTGACCGGGGACGAAACCTGGATTAAGTACGTGAACCCTGAGGCAAAAGAACAATCAAAGATGTGGGCACATTCAAATTCGCCTACCAAACCAATAAAAGCCCGGCAAGATTTTTCTGCCCGAAAATTGATGGCAACGGTGTTTTGGGATGCAAAAGGGGTGTTGTTGGTTGAATTCATGGAACGTGGGACGATCATTAATCAAGACGTGTACTGTGAAACACTAAAACAATTACGACGGGCTATACAGAACAAACGCCGTGGTATGCTGACTTCCGGTATCGTTTTTTTGCACGATAACGCCCGTCCTCACTCTGCTCGCAGAACAACAGCCCTTCTTGAGTCCTTCAAGTGGGACGTTGTCAACCATCTACCTTACAGCCCAGATCTGGCGCCAAGCGATTATCACCTCTTCATGCATATGAAGAAATGGCTCGGGTCCCAGCGGTTTGATGAGGACGAAGAGCTCAAAGATGCGGTCACAGGCTGGCTCCAGGCACAAGCGGGTGATTTTTATGCAGAAGGAATTTCAAAGCTTGTGAACAGATACGATAAGTGCCTCAATCGTTATGGAAACTATGTAGATAAATAGTGCAAAGATGTAGTTGTAAGATGTATATATTTAAATATTTTTATTTAACTTGGTGAATTTCTTGCAATCAACCGGAGGCTACTTTCTGAACGGCCCTCGTATTAACAAGAAGAAGATAGAAGAATAAGATTTTGTTAGACGGGGTAGAGAAGGGTATGTGAATGCAATATGTCAGAGTTAAAATATATCTTAATATTTTGCAGTGCATGTGAATAATTTACATCTCGTGAAAGGAATGTTTTATATTTTGATTGCTGCGCCAGGATTGGGTTTCAAGCATGATTCGTGTTCCTTACAGCTGATGTCTTTATAACACATAGTAGAGGTAGGTATAGCAAATGTCCAATGTTTAGACGCCAATTCCACTGCGCATCAAAAGTAATATTTCCTCTTGCGACTTTAGATACGTTTATTTGCCTTCTCTGAATAAAGATAGAGACAATTATAAACAAAAAAATTCTGATGTGTTCCATTCACATGACTTTCTCTACATCTCTGCAACAAATTATTGTTAAAAAGCTTATGCTAATATTTACTTCATCCAATCGAGAAAAAATTAGTAGAAATATTTTATTACTTGCTTCCTTGTAAATAGAAGCGAAATAAGGGAGTACAATACGTTAAAGTGACAGTCAAAAGCTGGTTGCTATGTGACTGAAGTTCCTTTGTTTGTATAAACAGGAGTTGACAAATTCCCGTATGAGAAAACTTAAGTTTTTGAAGGCTGAAACCAAAAACAAAGAATAACTCAAAAACGATCAACCGCACGAAAAAAATGTGTATAACATAAAGTGTCTGTTTTAATGTGCTTTACATTTTTTGTGTGGTAAGTTTTTGTCTATCTCTTACGGTTTAGCAGTTATGCAAAATTTCTCAAGAATAAAGTAGTCTTCAGAGGCTATTCCCAGAAAATTCAAGATATACATTTTATTTGTCAGGTCTTTAATATTTGACACTTTAATCAAAATCGTTAGAGCCATTTTTAAGAAAATCAAAATTTTCGAAAAAAGTTCCATGTAAAGAGTAGTTGGGGGTGGGGCGATTTTCTTGAAAATCTTCGTGTCACATTTTTGGAAGATAGCAAACTTAAATACCAAGTTTGGTATTTAACGGTATTTTCGTTTTTGAGCTATGCTGTCCACAGACAGACAGACAGACACACACACACACGGACCTTTTTTTTTATTCAGGGGGTCCTAAAACATGTATTTCCGGTGAAATTCGGTATCGATTTTTTGGGTGGAATACAATACTTCCTCTATACACTGTGTAGAAAAAGTAACAATACTCAAGTTTAAATAATATAACGGTTCAGGGATGAAAAGATAAGTGAGTGAATGGGGTTGAGTTAGTGAGTGGGTGAGCGAGTGAATGGGGTTGAGTGAGTGCGTGAACAGGTAAATGGGTGAGTGGGTGGATGAGGTTGAGTGAGTGGATGGGTGAGTGGGTGGTTGGTGAGTGAGTGGATGGGTGAGTGGGTGGTGGGTGAGTGGATGGATGAGGTTGAGTGAGTGGATATGTGAGTGGGTGGTGGGTGAGTGGATGGATGAGGTTGAGTGAGTGGATATGTGAGTGGGTGGTGGGTGAGTGGGTGGTGGGTGAGTGAGTGGATGGGGTTGAGTGAGTGGATATGTGAGTGGGTGGTGGGTGAGTGGGTGGTGGGTGAGTGGGTGGATGAGGTTGAGTGAGTGGATGGGTGAGTGGGTGGTTGGTGAGTGAGTGGATGGGTGAGTGGGTGGTGGGTGAGTGGATGGATGAGGTTGAGTGAGTGGATATGTGAGTGGGTGGTGGGTGGTGGGTGAGTGAGTGGATGGGGTTGAGTGAGTGGATATGTGAGTGGGTTGTGGGTGAGTGAGTGGATTGGGTTGAGTGAGTGGATGGGTGAGTGGGTGGTGGGTGAGTGAGTGGATTGGGTTGAGTGAGTGGATGGGTGAGTGGGTGGTGGGTGAGTGAGTAGATATGTGAGTGGGTTGTGGGTGAGTGAGTGGATTGGGTTGAGTGAGTGGATGGGTGAGTGGGTGGTGGGTGAGTGAGTGGATGGGTTTGAGTGAGTGGATGGGTGAGTGGGTGATGGGTGAGTGAGTGGTTGGGTGAGTGGGTGGTGGGTGAGTGAGTGGATGGGTTTGAGTGAGTGGATGGGTGAGTGGGTGATGGGTGAGTGAGTGGATGGGTTTGAGTGAGTGGATGGGTGAGTGGGTGATGGGTGAGTGGGTGGTTGGTGAGCGAGTGGATGGGGTTGAGTGAGTGGATGGGTGAGTGGGTGGATGGTGAGCGAGTGGATGGGGTTGAGTGAGTGGATGGGTGAGTGGGTGGATGGTGAGCGAGTGGATGGGGTTGAGTGAGTGGATGGGTGAGTGGGTGGTTGGTGAGTGAGTGGATGGGGTTGAGTGAGTGGATGGGTGAGTGGGTGGTTGGTGAGCGAGTGGATGGGGTTGAGTGAGTGAATGGGTGAGTGGGTGGATGGGTGAGTGGGTGGTGGGTGAGTGAGTGGATGGGGTTGAGTGAGTGAGTGAGTGAGTGCGTGAATAGGTAAATGGGTGAGTGGGTGAGTGAGTGGATGGGATTGAGTGAGTGAGTGAGTGAGTGCGTGAATAGGTAAATAGGTGAGTGGGTGAGTGAGTGGATGGGTGAGTGAGTGGATGGGGTTGAGTGAGTGAGTGCGTGAACAGGTAAATGGGTGAGTGGGTGGTGGGTGAGTGAGTGGATGGGTGAGTGAGTGGATGGGGTTGAGTGAGTGAGTGCGTGAATAGGTAAATGGGTGAGTGGGTGGTGGGTGAGTGAGTGGATGGGGTTGAGTGAGTGAGTGCGTGAACAGGTAAATGGGTGAGTGGGTGGATGGGTGAGTGGGTGGTGGGTGAGTGGGTGGTGGGTGAGTGAGTGGTGGGTGAGTGAGTGGATGGGTGAGTGAGTGGATGGGTGAGTGAGTGGTGGGTGAGTGAGTGGTGGGTGAGTGAGTGGTGGGTGAGTGAGTGGATGGGTGAGTGAGTGGATGGGTGAGTGAGTGGTGGGTGAGTGGGTGGATGGGTGAGTGGGTGGTGGGTGAGTGAGTGGATGGGTGAGTGGGTGGATGGGTGAGTGAGTGGATGGGTGAGTGAGTGGATGGGTGAGTGAGTGGATGGGTGAGTGAGTGGATGGGTGAGTGAGTGGATGGGTGAGTGAGTGGTGGGTGAGTGAGTGGATGGGTGAGTGAGTGGTGGGTGAGTGAGTGGATGGGTGAGTGAGTGGATGGGTGAGTGAGTGGTGGGTGAGTGAGTGGTGGGTGAGTGAGTGGTGGGTGAGTGAGTGGATGGGTGAGTGAGTGGATGGGTGAGTGAGTGGATGGGTGAGTGAGTGGTGGGTGAGTGGGTGGATGGGTGAGTGGGTGGTGGGTGAGTGAGTGGATGGGTGAGTGAGTGGATGGGTGAGTGAGTGGATGGGTGAGTGAGTGGATGGGTGAGTGAGTGGTGGGTGAGTGAGTGGATGGGTGAGTGAGTGGTGGGTGAGTGAGTGGATGGGTGAGTGAGTGGATGGGTGAGTGAGTGGATGGGTGAGTGAGTGGATGGGTGAGTGAGTGGTGGGTGAGTGGGTGGATGAGGTTGAGTGAGTGGGTGGTGGGTGAGTGGGTGGATGGGTGAGTGAATGGATGGGTAAGTGAGTGGTGGGTGAGTGGGTGGATGGGTGAGTGAGTGGATGGGTGAGTGAGTGGTGGGTGAGTGGGTGGATGGGTGAGTGAGTGGTGGGTGAGTGAGTGGATGGGTGAGTGAGTGGTGGGTGAGTGGGTGGATGGGTGAGTGAGTGGTGGGTGAGTGAGTGGATGGGTGAGTGGTGGGTGAGTGAGTGGATGGGTGAGTGAGTGGATGGGGTTGAGTGAGTGAGTGCGTGAACAGGTAAATGGGTAAGTGGGTGGGTGAGTCAGTGAATGAGGTTGAATAAGTGAGTGGATGGATGAGAGAACGGGTGAATAGGGTTGAGTAAGTGAGTGGGTGAGCGAGTTGGATGGGTGGGTGAGTGAATAGGATTAAGTAAGTGAGTGGGTGAGTGAGTGGATGGGTTAGTGGTTGGATGAGTGAATGCTTGAGTGAGTGAACGGGGTTGAGTAAGTGAGTGGGCGAGGGAGTGGATGGGTGAGTGAATTGATTAAGTGAGTGGATGAGTGAGCGGCTGGATGGGTGAGTGAGTGAATGAGGTAGAGTGAGTCGGTGAGTGAGTGGATGGGTGAGTGGTTGGATGTGTGAGTGAGTGGGTGAGTGAATGGGGTTGAGTAAGTGAGTGAGTGACCGAGTGGATGTGTGAGTGAGTGGGTAAATAATAAGTAGTCAGTAAGTAAGTATGGAATATCTAAGTAATGTGAAATGTTTATTCCTGAGGATACATCCTCCAGAAAAGGATGCACACAGTACTGTCTGTTTTGAGTGTTAATATTTTAAGCCATAATATATATACACGCGCCTCTGCTGCAATGCGTCACTTTGTTGATTTCCTAGGCACGTCATGTCTGTCCACATATTGTCTGACGGAGCGGCAGATAGGGACGATTTAGGTTAGGTTATTAGGTTATAGTAGCTTAAAGATTAAGTTACAGTTGCACTATATGCCTATCCATCTAGGAACGTACAACTATAATAATATTATACAATAATACTTTTAAAATTTGATAAGGCCAAAATCTGTCGGAAATAGGAAGAATCCCAAGCTTTTCTTTTTTCATGCCTGATTAGATTTACATACATGCGAATTTATGAAGCACTCTGTACAGTTGCCAAACTATAACGTTAAATACAGATCTGTGATTACAATGTGTCCTAAGGATAATAGGAAAGGACACTGTCTGAATTCCTGTTCGAGTTCTTTATGCTGTGTAAGGAGCAACAATAATAAATGAATTCTCTTGTTTCTGATTTCCAAAATAAGTTAATCATAAAGACAAATGATGAAGGAAACTTGAAAGCTGTATGTTCTAGTACTTCCAGGTCACCTAGCCAGATTATATTGTTTCTAAATCCGTTAACTAAATTTATCTTAAAACTTTGATTGATTCTTCTAAATCGATTAACGTGAAGTAATCTTAAAGTGTTTGATTCTTCTAGTAACTAATGCGAACTGATTTATAAATAGCGTGGTTCTTCAAATTTGACTAAACCTAACTTCCTGGAAGTATGATTGCTTCTCCTAATGGAGTAATGTGAAATGACCAAGAATCTTTTTGATATTTCTGAATCGTTTAACTAAATTGATCCTCAGGAATTCGCTTAATGTTTCTAAATCGCTTAACGTGATTTGATACTCAAGTATTTGCTTCATATTTCTAAGTTGGTTAACGTGAACTTGTCCACAAAGTCCGCTTGATTCTTTTAAATTAGTAAAGACGATCCTTAAAAGGCAGCTTCTCCCTCTAAAATCAGTTAACGTGAAGTTATCCTTAAAATTGTCTTTTATTCTTCTAAATCAGTTAATGTGGTCCGATCCTTAAAAGTCCTCTTCTTTCCTCTAAATTAGTTAACGTGAACTGATTCTTTAAAGCCCGCTTGATTCTTCTCATTTGAACCTCAATAAACTGTTGATTCTTCTAATGCAGCTAACGCAAATTGGTCGTCAAGAAGTTTTTAGATTCTTCTAATTGATTAACGCGAATTGGTCTCGAAGAATTTGCTTGATTTTTAAATCAATTTAGATAAATTAATAAAAAAAAACAAAAAAAAACGATTTATTATACTAAATCTGTGAACACGAACTGGTCTTCAAATATTCGCTAATAATTATGTTGGGAATCAATTGAGATGAACTGATCCTCCAGAACTTTCTTGCATAGAGGAACCGAATTTTCCTCCAGAGTCCGCTCGAATTTTGCAAGGTGAATTAATGGTCAAGAAGCTGCTCGATTGTTCTAATCGCCCACGGTGCAGTGATCCTCAGCTCAACGAAGAGCTCTTCAGTACTCCTCCCGGGCCGTGTTGTTAAAACAATGCTCCTGCAGCACAATCTCATCTAGTCTTGTTAGAATATATGAATGAAAGCCTTCACAATTCATTTTCTCCGGCGAGGCGGCCCGTATCAAATTCCAAATTGTGCCCCTTGCAATGTCGTTATCTTTATGTTCGGAATAAGCACAGAGAGTGTAACAAGTGAAGGTGTGTAATTATAGAGGAGGTCATGGAGGGGCGGGGCTCCATATGCCGCGTCCTTCCTCTCTGATAGAGATCGCATCGCTAAGCTTAACGGCCTTTTCACGTCACTTAGTGGAGGGCAAGATTTTACTATCGTCTGGTCCGTACCAGTGTTGCCAATTTCTTTTGACACGGTCGCCGCTCGCACGTCTTTGCCTTTCTTGCCGAGATATTAAACAGAGAGAAAGAGATGAAGAAAAAATGCATTAAACAAGAACTGCAGGCTTGGAAGTCGAGAAAAAGTATGCAACATATAAATAATCTCATCAAAAATCATCCTAGATAATTACCCACTAAAACAGTTTTAAACTCGTAAATATTTAGGCTGTGAAAATAGCTCATAAAAGGAAAGAGATACATTTAAAGCTAGAAAAATTCCACTCACTATGTGAAACAATTGAAAGAACCTGAGAAATAAAACAAGAAGAGATACACGAATTAAGTTATGCAAAACAATTGCGGTACCAGTTCTGAAACTTGGTCACTACAGAAAAGATTAAGAGCAGAATGCAATGTTGTGAAATGAATTTGTTGATAAAAACTTAAAGATACACAAGATTAGTATAGACAGTATACATTCCATAAACAAAGAAACACAACACTACAGAAAAAAAATCTGAGTGTTCCATTCACATGACCTTCTCTATTCGTTCTGCCAACAAACTATTGTTAGGATAGACTTTTTTTTTTATCTACATCAGGCTAATCGAGACATTAGCAGTATCGAATTTTTGAATGAAGTGCAATAATTTCTCTATACACTAGAGACTTGCAAAACTGTATTGAATTATAAAAGCTACAGGAAAACAAGATTTAGGAAGACTGCATAAGAGATGGAAAGGCTTATTGTGAGACCATCCAGAAAGTGATACATGATTCGGCATAACTAAGTGATAACAAAAGATATGAACATAAACTTTTATTTACAAAATTACAGTACCCTATTCTATTTATGAACGTAATCTCTATTCTGTCAAGATATTTATTGTCACGTGGTACCATTTTTCAATGTAGATGTTATACTTTTCTACTCCCAAAGAACTTATTCGTTTTTGTTTTTACTTTCTCTACACGTACTATGTGCAGTGTATAGAGAAGCTATTACATTCCACTCAAAAATTCAATACCGAGATTACACCGGAAATGCATGTTTTGGGTCCCTCTGAATCCACAAAAAAAAGCATTTTCAAAAAAAGGTTCGTGTGTGTGGTTATGTATGTGGACAGCATAGCTCAAAAATGATAAGACCGTTGAATTCCAAACTTGGTATTTAAAATTGGTATCTTCCAAGGATGCGACACGAAAATGTTCAAGAAAATCCCCCACCCCCAACTACCTTTTATATGCAACTTTTTTCGAAAATTTTTATTTTCTTAAAAATGCCTCTAACGATTTTGATTAAAATATTATATATTAAAGATATTTACCTGACAAATAACATATATATCTTGAATTTTCTGGGAATAGCCTCTGAAGACTACTTTATTCTGGATGAATTTTACGGAATGTTGCATACTGCTAAACCATAAGAGATAGTTAAAACTTAATTAATAGCAAATGTAGAGCTCTTTAAAACACACAATTTATGTTACATACATTTTTTTCGTGGAGTTGATCGTTTATGAGATATTCGTTGTTTTTGGTTTCAGCTTTGAAAAACTTGTACTTTTCTCATACAGAAATTTGACAACTCCTGTCCATGTAAACAAAGGAACTTCAGTCACATAGCAACCAGCTTTTGACTATCACTTTAACCTATAGTAGTCCCTTATTTCGCTTCTACTTACAAGGAAGCAAATAATAAGAATACTTCTGCTAATTTTTTCTCGATTAGCATGAAGTAAATGGAAGCATAAGCTTTTTAACAATAATTTGTTGCAGAGATGTAGAGATTTTTTTTAATGCACAAAATGTTCGGCCAGTCGAATTTTATAGGGTGTAATTTTATGCAAGTGTATGAACAAATCTTCAGTGAGGAAATGGCGCATAATTTGCGAGTAATTAAGGATGAAACTGTGCACTAAAAAGACCGGAGTGGCAGTTCATCAATCATTATGGAGGGGTTGAAAGCAAATGTTAATAAAAGATTAAGAAAACTCGGACACCATACATGACTCTTTGGATGGAAAAAGTGTCCCAACCGATGAAGACCTCAAAGTGACAGTGACATCTTGGCTCATTTCTTTAGCGGTGGAAGAGTATAACATATGCAACAAAAATTTGGTACCATGTGACAATAAATACCTTGAAGGCAATGGCGATTAGGTTGAAAACTGCAATAAGGCCCTGTAGCTTTGTTGATAACGTTTTGTGTTGATAACTCATTATTGTTTAGTTATATCAAATCGTCTGTCACTTTCTGCATGTCTAAACCAGGAATTGAAGAAGGAGATTAACAAAAAGAAAACCTGTGAAAATTGACTGAACTTCTTGAAAATTTTGATTTTTGGATCTTACCAGAAATACTGTGGTCTTTGGAGATTAATATGCCAAAGTTATTTGCAGCACTTGCAATTTAAACGCTTGTAGTGCGACCTTGAAAATTGAAGTTTTGAGGGTAATAAATTACATTCAAATATTTAAAGGCTTGTTTCTCTAAACGCATTTAATGTTAAAAATGCTGCTTGCAGTGAACTGTGAACCAATCGGTTCGATTTTTCTACCAGATAAACTTAATATCGTAATAAATAAAATGTGTCGAATTAATTTTCTAAGCTTAATAACATTAAGGATGTATTTGTGTTAGCAAAATTAATTAAATCTCAAAAATAATGAAAAAGGTATGAACGAATAATTTATCATACCATTTCTTGTAATAATTGTATTTAATTTGAAACTCATCCCATACTTTTTAAAGTTTTATTTCCGGAATGCAAATTGAAGTTTAGTTACAGCATTTTGAAAATTGAAGCGTAAAGTGATTTTTTTTATAGAGTAGTTAAAAAACTTATCACAAAAATTATTTGATGCATTTCTCAGAATTTTAGAATTGGTTACGCTTAATATTAGAGGTATGTAGTAAAATAATGAACGTAATTGCTTAAGATACATTGAATTAGAAATGTTCACAGATACCCTCAAATGAGACAGATTTTAAAGAGAAACAGAGAGAGACAGAGAAGAGGACAGAGAGATAGCGAGAGAGACAGAGAGAGACAGAGAAAAAGACAAAGAGAGACAGATAGAGGTAGACAGAGAGAAACAGAGAGAGACAGAGAGATAGACAGAGAGAAAGAGACAGAGATAGCGAGAGTCCGAGAGAGAGATAGAGAAAGACAGAAAGAGACAGAGAGAGACAGAGAGGGACAGAGAGACAGAGAGAAAGACAGAGAGGGACAGAGAGAGACAGAGAGAGATAGAGAGGGACAGAGAGAACGTGACAGAGAGACAGAGAGAAAGACAGAGAGGGACAGAGAGAAAGACAGAGAGGGACAGAGAGACAGAGAGAAAGAAGAGAGGGACAGAGAGAGATAGAGAGACAGATAGAGGGACAAAGAGACAGAGAGAAAGACAGAGAAAGACAGAGAGAAAGAGACGGAGAGTCGGAGAGAAATAAAGGGAGACACAGAGATAGAGAGAGACAGAGATAGAAAGAGACAGAGAGAGAGAGAGAGAGAGAGAGAGAGAGAGAGAGAGGACGAAAGAAGCAGTGAAAGGAAAGTACAAAGCGGCGCAGCTGGAAGGAACTTTACGGGTTGTCCACAACAACAACAACAACAACAATGGAATATTTCCTATAATGTTATATAGAACATTTAATGTTAAATGCTGCAATTTCTGAAAGTATAGATGTCACAGTTTTTGCTGAAACCCATAATTTCCCGAAGATTCTAGAAGACCGTGAAAAACCGGCGTATCCTGAAAACATGGAAAGTACAAACGTTGTACCACAGTTCTTTATTAAATGAACCTTCATTTATGATTTTTAACATCCCACTTTTAATATCTCAGTACACTGCACAGAGAAGAAGCAAGAGAAAGGGGAGCAATAGGAAGAGGAAGAGAGCAGAGAGCAGAAGAGAGCAAGAGAAACAAGGAGATAGAGAGAGGGTGATAGACAATAATAAAAAAAAAATCTGACGTGTTCCATTCACATGTTTTTTCTACCCGTTCTGCAGACAAACTATTCCTACTAAAGTGTATTCTTTTTACTTTCTCTACACGTACTATGTACATAGTGCATAGAGAAGGTATTGTAATGCACCCAAAAATTCGTTACCGAGATTTCACCGGAAATACATGTTTTGGGTCCCCCTGAATCCAAAAAAAAGCATTTTTAGAAAAATGTTCCTGTGTGTGTATTAGTGTGTATGTCTGTGAGCAACATAGCTCAATAACGAAAATATCATTAAATACCAAACTTGGTATGGATGCGTCACGAAAATTTTCAAGAAAATCTCCCCGCCAACTACTACCCTTTACATGGAACTTTTTTTCGAAAAGTTTGATTTTCACAAAAATGGCTCTAACAATTTTGATTAAAATATTGTATATTAAAGATATTTACCTGACAAATAATATGTATATATTGAATTTTCTGGGAATAGCCTCTGAAGACTACTTTATTCTGGATGAATATTACGAAATGTTGCATAATTGCTAAACCGTAAGAGATGGATAAAAACTTACCATACAAAAAATGTAGATCACGTTAAATCACACAATTTATGGTATATATTTTTTTTTTCGTGGAGTTGGTTGATTTTTAGATATTCCTTGTTTTTGGTTTCAGCTTTGAAAAACTTACCTTTTCTCATACAGAAATTTGTCAACTGGTGTCCGCACACAAAGGAACTTCAGTCACATAGCAACCAGCTTTTCACTATCACTTTAACCTATAGTAGTCCCCTATTTCGCTTCTACTTACAAGGAAGCAAGTAATAAGACTATTTCTGCTAATTTTTTCTCGATTAGCATGAAGTAAATAGAAGAATAAGCTTTTTAACAAGAATTTGTAGCTGAGATGTAGAGAAAGTCATGTGAATGTAACACATCAGATTCTACGTGCTATTATCTTGACTTCTCGTAGTCAGTTGGTCAGGCTGAGTCACAGGACGCTAATCGGTCACATCACGATCCCTCAGTTGTTTTCCCGTTCGGATGGTCTTGGTCCTTCTCGTCTAGGTGAGGCGTATCCTGTTAAGATTAAGTTCACGACTTCTGCTAGGTCGGTGTTCCTCTTCTGGGGTTTGGTTGTGGTTACCGGTAGTACCATGGTTGGTAGCGTTTCCTTCCTTTTATGCGAAGGTGGTTCACCCTATGTCCTGGTGATTGTCCTTGTTGCTTGGAGACGTTGGTGTCATGATGAGTTTCCTTCAAGCCTCTACACGCCTAGCTGCGCAAGAGGTCGCGCGCAATACTTTGGTTGTAATGGGAAAGCAGTGAAATTTAAAACAGCTATAATTACGTCATTAGGATACCTGAGTAGGAAATAATTGCGACAACATGTTCTTTATGATCGTCAGCATCTATGCACAGGGATTAGCCTTTGAATATCTTGCGGAAAGTTAAATAAAATCACTGCATTGACTAGACGGAATTTCATCCCACAACTGAATATTGTCATCGAACTTGAATATCGCAAACCTGCATTTTAAGTTTTACGAACAGGATGTAAGCGTCACAGAGAGCATAATTCAGCTTTAATTCCATTTTCTCAGTTTCCTCTCAGTGATTACATGTATACTTTCTCCATTTTACTTTAATGCACAAAGACGTCAACAAGAATTATAAAGTGGGTTTGTTAAGAGTGCCTCTGCAGTAAAGTGGTCAAAATGCTGAATTAAAAATGAAAAGTATGCTAGGTTCCATTCTAGGCTGATGAAGCGTCGAGAATAAATCGGAATGAATTTGGAACACAAATGTTACAATTTATTCTTACCATTGGAAAGTGATCTCAGAATCATTTTTCCGGTGGCTGGCACAGTTATGTAATATAGAAGTGCACCGTGTTAATTATTAAACCCTAATACCCTTAAACCATCTCACTTTTAAAGCCTTTTAAGCGTACTGAACATACGTTTGCCCTTCACCTGACGATGCGCGAGAGGTTTCAATTAGCGACAGCAACACCAGCGCCAGCGGTGAGTCTAGGTAATATTTCCCAAGGTTTTGGTTTCCTTCGAATCTCGGTAGTACTCTTCTCTTCTAGGGTTGGGAGGATGGTAATGATCTTCTGCCCCTCCCCCGCGAAAGTTCGACATTTCTAGCCTTCTACAATTTTGGCATGTTCCATTTATGGTGAAGTTGATAAGGGTTCCGCCAATAATGTCATTCGGTCTTGCAACTATCAAACTCTGTCTGACATTGTCTAGGAAGTGTAGGATTACAGCTTCGGGCTCTGACAGTGGCGGATCTATCAGTCTAACTCTGTTAACTAACACCGTGAAATAGTCAGTTAGACAAGGTCAGTTAATAGCAGGGTGGTATTTCGCAGTTGCCAACACAATCCTAATTAAATTCTTTTTGATGGGCTCCAGTGCCTAGCAAGAAACAAGTTCCTAACAGCTACGTAGCTTTGGCGACCCTACGCCCGTAGATTTTTTTCCTTCTTTACTATGTGCACTCTTAGCTCCCTTGGTATTTTCTTAATACGAAAGTAAGTTTCAAGGTCTTTGAGAAAAGTCTTATCAACATCTCACATTTCTTCGTTGTATGTAGGTGGGTCGATTGTTATGGTGCTGCCTGTAGTTATACAATGGCACAGCGTCCTGATGCTGTCAATGCCGGTCTGTAGCACATATTGGTATTATCTTTAAGTTTTCTCATGACATATTTACATTCCTGCTATTACTGCACTCGTTATTATTTACAATTAGTTGTGATTGAAGTGCAAGCTCTGCTTTGCTCAAATCTCCTATATTCTCTGTTTATTTTACAAAATTATTTTGCAATTCTTGTATTTGACTTATAGCTTCATTTTGTTTTGTAATCAAAGTGTTTAATTTTAGGCTTTGCTTCTTGTGCCTCGCTCACTACATTATTTACAGCATCTTTATTTTCTTTTCTTACATTACTAACTTCTTTTTCTAAAGCTTCTGAAATGTTCGGTATTGATTTATTCCCTTATTTGTAAAGCATATGTATTTTGGGAAGCTTTGGCATTCCCTTACCTTTTCTATTTCTAACCCTGATAGGTGAGTTTTTCAGCCATCTCAGTTGAGGATCGTTGACAGTCTTGCCTTAAATCTGCTATTTGACAATTGCTTTCCGCAACATATATTTATTTTGCTCTACTCTTAAATCATTTATTGAGCCTGTACTTCCTTAACCTCATTCTTTATCTGAGATCCTAATTGGTTCTCTACATTATCAATTTGAGCATGTTCTTTCTCTGAGGTCGTAATTGGCTCTCCATTTGAACCTGCATTGTTTCGAACATCTTTGTGATGCTAAGTATTCAATCTCCTGTTTTAGGCCAGGGTTCGGATAATCAAGTTCCCTCACCATGGCTCAAGGGGTTGCTATTATTAGGGGAATGCATTCTAAGAGGTCGAATGTTTCTGCCACTTGTTAATGTCAAAGTTGAGCACACTTACTTGGTGAAGCTCTCTTGATACCGTTTCCTCTGCAGTTGATCACTCGTCTTCCTCCGGGTATTTTCAGTCGTCCAGGTGTTCGAGTATGTCCTCGTGCAGATCCTGGGACTCCTGGTGATGCGAGAAACGTTACGGTGGCAGTTTCACTCCTTCCTGGGGTTCCTGGGAATGGAATAAGTATTTCAGCGGATCTCTTTCCTGTAATGTTCCTTTTCTGGTGATGCTCCAAGTGGGAAGCAGTTCTGACGTCGTTCTCTTTCTACAACTGTTCTCCAGGGTATCCTTGCCCTTGGGTAGTCGTCCTCAAATGGGGCCTTCACGTTGCTGCCCCATCGATCCGTAAGTTGGTTTACCTGAGAGATGATAAAACTTTATCCGTCCAATATTGCATGGCCTATTTCTCAGGCGATTAGCATGAGAGGAAACTGCTACTGAATAAAGAGGGTAAATTTTATAATTCAAATAATAAGGTTTTATTTCATTCAAGAACTTTAAGAGACGAAGCTTCAATTAAGTTAACAAATCGATAACATAATAAATTATGGTATCAATATCAGTATAGCTTATAGTTCGATGACATTTTGCTCAATGGCGTGTTTAACCTCTTATTGCTCACATCAATTCCTTTACAAATCTTCATTTTCATCTTTCACAACTAACAAATTAATTATGTTCCCTAATTCTGCAGATATCTTCAAAGCAAATGTAAGACATTAATTATTCTTAAAATTTACGCAATACTGTTTCGTAATATTCAACGAAATCACTCCTATGTACTTTTCTTCTTGTTGCTTTTCGTTTCTAAGCAGAATTTAAACAAAATCAGGAGACAATGTATCCCCAATTCTGTCGTTCTTTCCTTAAGTAAACAAGATAATAAACATTCATATAGCACTCGCTCATCGTTCTAATCTTTTATGCATAGATCACCCTTTTAATACTACAAATTACAGCTAATTACATAAAATTTCAAAGTTACTCAATAACTTTCCGTTGCAAACTTCCACTATTATGAACGGGAATATCAAATGAAAACAAATGCACGTGGGTGCGATAAATTTAGAAAAACAATTGCATGTGGGTGCGATAAACAAACGATTAAAATGCAGAAATAATGACTTCCGATTGGCTGGAATTTTGCTCGCTAATGTACTAGATTGGCCACTTCCTACGGTCACGTGTCATGGACGAAATAGTCATGAAAAAATAGTAGTACTCAGGTAGATAGGAACACGAAAAGTGTATTTATTGTGATCTCAACTAGTATAGAGGCAGCCATGTTTGTCTGCCAATTGTTTGAATTGTGATTGTTGTAGTAATGGCTGACGGAATCCCAAATGCATTCATATAAATTAAAAACAATTGAACCACAATGCAATACTTTCAGTATATAATGAAAGTTGCATTACTACCAATGCAGTAGGCCGAAACTGGCCTCTATCTAGTACAACATGTCTGTCATTGGCTAATGGAATATTGAGTTCAATTATCGGTGCCATTTGGCATCTTATAAAAGGATCAAGTAGATAAATTAATAAAAGATATGGAATAATGTACAACTATATAGGGCTGTACCTGTTTTAGCATATACCTGTGGCAATTTGATTTTGAATCGACCAGAGAAAAGATTGTCATAGATGTTCCTCGAATAAACAATAGGCTTTTCACTTTAACCTCCTTCTATCAATTATCTGACCATCCGCAATTAAGCATCCAGATTGAGCTAATTCATTTCGAATTAGAACTCCTAAAGATTTTTAGCGTTTAATGGCAGGAGTGACTTTTATGGACACAATAAGAAATTAATACATTAGGAAGGACTTACAATAACTACATTATAGATAAATTGTTTTGAACACACAAACAGAATAGCCCTTAATAGAGTGTCATTCTATTTTAGAAAACTATATACAGAAAGGAGTCAGAAACGTAGGAAGGCCAATAGCCAAGTGGATGAATCAGTTATCGATTGGAAACAGGCCTAATGGCCTTAGTGAACTAGAAGAAAGAACAAAAAGAATACCAGGGACACCATTTATATTTTTACTCTAATAGTAAAAATCTGATGTGTACCATTCACATGACTTTCTCCATATCCCTGCAACAAATTATTCTTAAAAAGCTTATACTTTTATTTACTTTATGCTAATCCAAAAAAAAAAAAAAATAGCAGAAATAGTCTAATTACTCGCTTCCTTGTAAGTAGAAGCGAAATAAGGGACAACTGTAGGTTAAAGTGATAGTCAAAAGCTGGTTGATATGTCAATGAAGTTCCTTTGTCTATATGGATAAGAGTTGACAAGTTCCTGTATGAGAAAAGTATACGTTTTTCATAGCAGAAACCAAATATAAGGAATGTCACAAAAACGACGAACTCCACGAAAAAAATGTATATAACATAAATTGTGTGCTTTAATGTGTTCTACATTTTTTGTGTAGTAAGTTTTTGTCCATCTCTTATGGTTTAGCAGTTATTCAAAATTTAGTAAAATTCATTCAGAATAAACTACTCTTCAGAGGCTATTCCCAGAAAATTCAAGATATACATTTCATTTGTCAGGTAAATATGTTTAATATACGAAATTTTAATCAAAATCGTTATAGCCATTTTTGAGAAAATCAAAATTTTCGAAAAAAGTTCCATGTAAAGGGTAGTTGGGAGTGGAGGGATTTTTCTCAAAATCTTCGTGTCGCATCCCCAGAAGATACTAAACTTAAATACCAAGTTTGGTATTTTACCGACTTTTCGTTTTTGAGTTATCGTGTTCACAGACACACGGACACACACACACACACACACACACACACACACACACACACACACACACACACACACACACATACGGACCTTTTTGTGAAAATGCTTTTTTTGGATATTGGGGACCCTGAAACATATATTTCCGGTGAAATCTCGGTATCGAATTTTGTGGTGAAGTGCAATACTTTCTCTATACACTATGTACATAGTGCGTATGGAGAAAGTAAAAGTTGGCATTTATACTTAAAAGTTGATTTAGTGTTTCTCGAAATATTCTCTTTTATGGCCAATACACTTTTGCATGCGTTCGAACCATTTATGATAGTATTTTTTCCAATCTGCCTGAGACGCCTTCAAATATGATTTTTGAACGCATGAACACTTTTTTCTGCCGACTAAAATCGTTGCCCATGCATTTTGTTCTTTATATTCGGGAGCAAAAAGAAGTCATTGGGTGTCAATTCAGGACTGTACGGCGGACGAGTCATCAATTCAGGACTGTAAGACGGACGAGTCATCAATTCAGGACTGCACGACGGACGAGTCATAAATTCAGGACTGTACGGCGGACGAGTCATCAATTCGATTCTTTGAGTGTTGAAACAATCGGTTGTTAGACAAGATGTGTGAGTAGTCGCATTGTCCTGGTGAAGAACGATCCGACGACACTTGTTTGTTTTTCTTAATTACCAAACACTTCCGGCAAACAAATGGCTGTGTACCTTTCAGAATGACCGTTTTACGGCCCTCTAAAGGCACCGTTGCCACATGATCAGTTGTTCTGAAAAAACAGAGAATATTTGTTTCGAAGTGCTGGATAAACGAAACACTCGACACTCACTCAGTCGACTGCTGCTCATATGCATAGATCCATGATCCACCACCTGTTACAATCTTATAATAATATTATTTTGAAGCCCCACCATTGATTTCTTGAGCGGGATTGTGTGCACCAATCGACAGAAGCATCCTTTTGAGATTCTGTCAAATGATGTGGGATCCAACGAGAGCAAACCTGTTTATGGCTAAATGATCATGTAATATTTTATATATTCCATTATGTTGCAATATGATCTTGTACTATCAGTTTTTGCTCAGCATAAATGTTTTCTGGCACAACAACTGATTTTAGACAACTTCACGAATTTCGTCAATGAGCGAACGGCGGCAACGATCAAATTCGTTACGCCAGCGTTTCACAGTGGCAAATCATCACTAAATGAATAGTAATTCGATCATGCACTCTTGGCCTAATAACCCAAGTCGAAAATTATAATAAATCACCGCAGGAACATTTTAAAGAGTTAATTCCATCTTTTCCCTGTGACACAATTTTAAAGTCACTGTGAACAAGAAAAATAGCGTTCTGTTGATAAAATATCTGAAGTGGGTTAAGGTCAACAACATCAAACTTGCCAGTGAAAACACTAGATGTTACCAAGGCTCAGAATATAAATAGTGGGCCTCGTAAAAAGTAATCATCTCAGTCAAACTGATGATCGAAAGGTTTATAAGCGGGACGCAGCTTTACTCTCCCATACAGGGTCTGCAGGAAACATCGCTCCGCGAGGCGATGGCTTCACATGGTGGGTGATACTCAGATTGACGATGCACTCCCAACTCTTGGGCTAGTCAGAGGTGAAGACTAAGAGCCGGCAATCGTACCAACACCTCAACATGCTATACCCTTCAGCTTTTTCACATCTGTTTCTCTACATATCGATAAAAATTATTGTTAAAAAGCTTATTCTTCCATCTACTTCATGTAAACAGATTAACAGAAATGATCGTAATTCGTTTCTTCCGTAAGTGCAAGAGAAACAAGGGAATATACTAGGCAAAAGCGACAGTCAAATATTTTAAAAACTGGTTGCCTTGTGGATGAAACCCGTTTCTTGGCATTGCCAGGCGTTGACAAATTCCCATATGTGAAAACTTTAGGCATTTTATAGCTGAAACCAATTACAAGGAACATCTCAAAGATGATTAACTCCACGAAAAATGTAAATATGTATATTTATCATAAAATATGTGTTTTAACGAGCGCTATATTTCATGTGAGTATGTTTTTGTCTATGTCTTACGGTTTAACAATTATCAAAATTCAACAATATATATCCAGAGTAATCGAGATCTTCATTATATCCAATTTACTTGTCATTAAATATCTTTATTACACGGTATTTCAATCAGAATCGTTAGAGCCGTTTTTGAGAAAATCAAAATATTCAAATCATTTTCTATATAAAAGGAAGTTTGGGATGGGGGAGATTTTTCTCAAGATCTTCGTGTCACATTTTTGGAAAATACTAAACTCAAATACCAAGTTTGGTATTTTACCGATTTTTCGTTTATGAGTTATCCTGTTCACAGACACACGGATAATACACGGACACACTCACACACTGACACATGGACCTGTTACTAAAAATACTTTTTTTTGGATAAAGGGAGCCCTAAAACGTGTATCTTCGGTGAAATCGGTATGGAATTTTTTCTATACACAAAGCACACAGAGCACAAATAGTATTAGACATCGAATTTCTCATTGTCTGTAGGGGCATGTATAGGGCGTGTCTTCTGATATCCGTTGGCCCCTTTGTCAGTCTAAATGGGGCCTAATCTCGCTTCAAATTGAGTAAGGTGCTATTCCTATTAGCGAATGAGTCTAACATAGGTATGCTCTATTGGTTCGATATTGAAGACTCACCTGCAAGGTGACAGTATCAGTCAATAAAATAAAAACATGACGTAATAAAGTACCCTACAAACGGTAAGGAATGCGGTGTACGGAACAAGACACTGCCGGTTTCTTTCTGTGCCTTGTATACATAGCATGTGTAGAGAAAATAAAAAAGATCATAGATTGATAGTTCATTTGCGGAATGCTTCCAAATGTGTCAAGTAGTGGTCGCCAATCAGCTGATATTGGGATGGACTGAGTCCAAAACATTCAACCACGTGGTTGATAACTACTGTAAAACTTATAGCAACTTGATGAAATTTGGGTACCAAATAAATGAGAAGATGCCATGCATTAATAACAATAATAATAATAATAATAATAATAAGCATTTGCAGTAAATTTAATCCAGTTTTTGAACGAAATTGGTTTAAAATGGTTAAAATAATCATTTAACTTATTAATAGGTTTATAAAAGGTCATGATGTACACATGAACTTTCCAGCAACCTTTCTTCACATATAATTTTGTGCACCAAGTTCTCCATGTAATATTTGGTATACTCTATCTAATTATTCAAGTTATTTTAAAATATATAATTTTCATTCTTAGGTCAGAACACCAGTCAAAGCTAATGAACTACACAAACTATTAAGACATAGACATAATCTGTATGTGATGTCAAAACCTATATCAAATTTTATCAAACTACATTTCATCGAATGAATTTCAAAATATAAGTATATTATTACTACAAATTAAAAGTTTAATTTGCCTATATACAAGCTGTTAGGTGTATAAGTGCCGATATTTATATTGGTAATTAAGAACAGTATAATGAATAACATTACATTATCTATAATTGCTTCATTTGCGGACTTATAATTTTACTGACTAAAAGTAGCATGTTTTCAGGTTGGTTGGTAGATGTGGCACACACAATACACGTGTTTATTTTTCCTGAGACCGTGGGTCGGAAGGCATAACCTTGTGTGGACAGGCATTGCAAAAATGAATGTTGTATCGGAACTGAGTTTGAATGCTTTCTGCAATGATTCTAAACTCCAGGCAAGGAGGTTAGGATTGAGGTGTGAAAACATAGAGGATAATATATACTGATAAGCAATGTACATTTCGTGGCGCAGTTAAGACCATGTAAAACACATCATGATGTAATTTATATGATTGGTGCGTTGAAAAAATGTTGGATGAAGAGAGGAAAAAAAAAACCACACCGAACTGGACGCATAGTAAGGTATCGTTATTAAAATATTTGTATCTATATCCGTAACACATAGTATAATTAAAGCAGTCTAATAGAAACACGTGTTTTGAGTTTTCACATAGATTATTACCTAGAAAGTTAAACTAGATATAATATTCGTAAAAGGCAGAAAAGTTATCTTTATGAGAAAATTTTATGTGTTCCATTCACATGATTTTGAATTCTCGTTCTGCAAACAAACTAAGTATTCTTAAAAAGAGTTTATTTTATCTACATCATGGTAATTGAGATAAGCGTTAGCAGAAATGGTCTTACTGCTTGATTCCTTGTAAGCAGAAGGGAAATATGTTTAAAGCGATAGTCATATCTTTTAAAAGTTGGTCGCTATGTGAACAATTGAAGTTCAGTTCGCTTTGCAAGACCGACGCTAAGCAAAAGTGAGATAAAAAGAAAGATAAGCCCGCATGAGAAAAGTTTCGTAGTTTAAACTGAAATCACTAACAACGGTCAACTCCACAACAAAAAAATACATATGGCACAAATTTTGTGTTTTAAAACAAGCGTGTGGTAAGTTGATGTTTACTAGTTATGCCAAATTCATCCAGAACAAACAGGTCTCCAGAAGCTGTTCCCAAAAAATTCAAGATTGGCATTTTAGTTGTAATGTAAATATCAGTAATATACTTACAACATTTTAATCATAATGGTTAGAGTCATTTTTGGGAAAAATGGTTCCATTTTGTTCTTGTAGTGTTTAACGCCCATATTTACTATATATGGCACCGCAGGCGATGACACTGCTGATACATGCAATGAAGATGGAATGCGATGGCTGGTGAAAACGGAGAACCCGGAGAAGACTCTCTCTTGAGCCGCTTTGTCCACCACAAACCCCACATCGAACCCGGGCCGCCTGGGTGAAGCGAGTGGTCTAACCGCTCAGCCACGGTGCGGCCTCATTTTAGCGTAGCGGGAATTTTCTTTAAAATTCTCCTATCGTATCCTTAGAAGATTTTAACTGAAAAGCCAAGTTTTGTATTTAGTTTTTGAGCGCATTGCGTACTTGTGGACAACGTATAAAAACGAGATGTTACTCAAGTTTTAGGTAAAATGTTAATTTTGTTAAGTCCAGCTCGAAGTACAAAGGAACCTCGAAATCCTGGGGCTCTACTGTAGTGTCATAAAGGCTTTAGTAGCATTTTATGGCTGCCATTCCTTTTGTGCATAACAGCATAAAACATCTGATGTGTTCCATTCACATAACTTTCTCTACATCTCTACAACACACTATTGTTAAAAAGCTTATGCTTCTATTTACTTCATGCTAAAGGAAAAAACAATTAGCAGAAATAGTCTTATTACTTGCTTGCTTGTAAGTAGAAGTGAAATAAGGCAGCACCATAAGTTAAAGTGATAGTCAAACGCTGCTGGCTATGTGATTGAAGTTCCTTTGTTTGTATGGACACAGTTGACAATTTCCTGTATAAGAAAAGTATAAGTTTTTCAAAGCTGAAACCAAATTCAAGAAATATCTCAAAAGTGATCAACTCCAAGAAAAAAGTATATAAAATAAATTGTGTGTTTTAACGTGCTCTACATTTCATATGTAATAAGTTTTTATCCATTCTTATGGTTTAGCAGTTATGCAATATTCCGTAAAATTCATCGATAGTAAAGTAGTCTTCAGAGGCTATTCCCAGAAAATTCAAGATATACATTTTATTTGTCAGCTAAATATCTTAAATATAAGAGATTTTAATCAAAATCGTTAGAGCCATTTTTGATAAAATCAAAATTTTCCAGAACTGTTCCATCTAAAGGGTAGTTGTGGGTAGGGGATTTTCTTGAAAATCTTCTTTTCGCCTCCTTGGAAGATACCAAACTTAAATACCAAGTTTGGCATTTTACCATATTTTCGTTTTTGAGTTATCCTGCCCACAGACACTCGGACACAGGGACCTTTTTCTGAAAATGATTTTTAGTTTCTCTATACGTACTATGTACATAGTGTAAAGAGAAGGTATTGTACTTCACCCAAAAATTCGATACCGAAATTTCACCGGAAATATATGTTTTAGGGAACCCTATATCCAAAAAAAAAGCATTTTCACAAAAAGGTCCGTGTGTACATATGTGTCCGTGTGTCCGTGTATCTGTGAGCACGATAGCTCAAAAACGAAAAGTCGGTAAAATACCAAAGTTGGAATTTAAGTTTAGTACCTTCCAGGGATACGACACGAAGTCTTTGAGAAACATTCCCCCATCCCAAACCACTCCTTACATGGAACTTTTCTCTAAAATGTTGATTTTATCAAAAAAGGCTCAAACGATTTTAATTAAAATTTCGTATATTAAATATATTTACCTCACAAATGAAATGTATATCTTGAATTTTTTGGGAATAGCTTCTGAAGACTACTTAATTCTGGATTGAATTTTGCATAACTGTTAAACCGTAAGAAATGGTCAAAAAATTACACCACAAAAATGTAGAGCAGCTTAAAATACACAATTTATCTTATATATATTTTTTTCGTGGAGTTGGTCGTTTTTGAGATACTCCTTGATTTTGATTTCAGCTAAAAAACATACTTTAATCATACAGGAATTTAACAATTCCTGTCCATACAAAAAAAGGAATTTCAGTCACATAGCAACAAACTTTTGCATATCGCTTTAACCAATAGCACTCCTTTATTTCGCTTCTACTTACAAGGAAGCAAGTAATAAGACTATTTGTGCCAATTTTTTCTCGATTAGCATGAAGTAAATATAAGCATAAGGTTTTTAACAATAATTTGTTGCAGAGTAGAGAAAGTCATGTGAATGGAACACATCAGATTGTTTTGGTTATAGGGGACCCTAAAACTTATATTTCCGGTGAAATCTCGGTATCGAATTTTTGGGTGGAGTGTAATACCTTCTCTATGTACATAATACGTGTAGAGAAAGTAAAAATCTGATGAGTACCATTCACATGACTTGCTCTATATCTCTGCAATAAATTATTTTTAAAAAGCTTATGCTTCTATTTACTTCCTCCTAATCGAGAAAAAATTATCAGAAATAGTCTTATTACTTGCTTCCTTGTAAGTAGAAGCTAAATAAGGAAATACCATAAGTTAAAGTGATGGTCAAAGGCTGGTTGCTATGTGACTGAAGTTCCTTTGTTTGTATGGACACGAGTTCACAAAGTCCTGTATGAGAAAAGTATGTTTTTATAGCTGAAACCGAAAACAAGGAACATCTCACAAAGAATCACCTCCACGTAAAAAATATATTTAACATAAATTGTGTGTTTTAAGGTGCTCTACATTTGTTGTTTGGTAAGTTTTTCTCCATCTCTTACGGTTTAGTAGTTATGCAAAATTCCGTAACATTGACCCAGAATAAAGTAGTCTTCAGAGGCTATTCCCAGAAAATTCAAAATATACATTTCATTTGTCAGTTAAATATCTTTAGTATACGATATTTTAATCAAAATCGTTGGAGCCTTTTTTTTAGAAAATCAAAATTTTCGAAAAAAGTTTTATGTAAAGGGTAGTTTGGGGTAGGGGGATGTTTCTCAAAATCTTCGTGTCGCATCCCTGGGAGATACTAAAGTTAAATACCACACACACACACACACGGACCTTTTTCTGAAAATACTTTTTTTGGATACAGGGGACCCTAAAACATATATTTCCAGTGAAATCTCGGTATCGAATTTTTTGGTGGAGTGCAATACATTCCCTATATACTATGTGCATAGTACGTATAGAGAAAGTAAAAGAGGAAATGTGTAATTCAAGTACGCCACAGGCTAGGTCGCATACGTGACCCCAAGTTATCAACTGCTGAGGTTAACAACATGATCGGCATCTCAATGGCAATGCATCGATTTCTGAAACCTCATAAAACTTAATACCCGAAAGGCAGCAATAGCGGTTTGTAGTCGCTAACGTGGGACCCGGAAGAGCTCTTTGGAATTTTCAGTATTTTGTCTCCAACAGCGCACGGACACAGAAACCTGAGCTTTGCGGTTCAGGACAGTAATAAACTTATGCCCGGGCTAGCTTTGGTTCACACTGAAGGTCGCGGGGTCACCAATTCTATATGTTTGCGGAGCATTATTGAATTTTCATCCTAAGGAGTGTTTATCGTTTTATTTTTACTTTCTCTATACGTATTATGAACATAGTGCATAGAGAAGGTATTGTATAGCACCCTAAAATTCCATACCGAGATTTCAACGGAAATACATGTTTTGATTCCCCGAAATCCAAAAAAACATGTTTAGAAAAATGTCCGTGTGTGTGTCTGTCAGTCTGTATATGTGTGAGTGTGTGTGTGTGTGTGTGTGTGTGTGTGTGTCGCCCTCCGTGGAGTAATGGTTACTTCATGTAACCAAAGGTCGCGGGTTCAAACACGGCGGAGGACAAGCATGGCTTCCTTCGGAAGGGAGGTAAAGCCGTTGGTCCCGTGTTGTAGATTTACGGCACGTAAAAGAACCTCAAGCCTGATAGAGAGGCCTCTGAGCAAAATTAAGCGGTATTTCAAGCCCAATATAGAATGTGACTTAAAAAACCACAGCAGTTAAAGAGCATCCATAAATAACACGCCATTTACAGTTTTTTTTTTTTTTTTTTTTATGTGTGTGTGTGTCTGTGGGCAGCATAGCTCAAAAACGAAAAGACTGTTAAATACCAAACTTGGTATTTAAGTTTGGTATCGTCCAAGGATGCGACACGAAGATTTTCAATAAAATCCCCCCACGCCAGGCTGCCCTTTATGTGTAACTTTTTTTGAAATTTTGATTTTTTCAAAAATGGCTCTAACGATTTTGATTAAAATGTCGTACATTAAAGATATTTAGCTGACAAATAAAATGTATATCTTGAATTTTCTGGGAATAGCCTCTGAAGACTACTTTACTCTGGATGATTTTTATGGAATTTTGCATAGCTGGTAATCCGTAACAGATAGACAAAATCTTACTAGACAAAAAATGTAGATCAGGATAAACCACAATTTATGTTGTATACATTTTTCTTTCTCTATACGCACTATGTACATAGTGTATAGAGAAGGTAATGCACTCCACCCAAAAATTCGATACCGAGATTTCACCGGAAATATATGTCTTAGGTCCCCTTTATCTAAAACAAGCATTTTCAGAAAAAGGTCCGCGCGCGTGTGTGTGTGTGTGTGTGTGTGTGACCGTGTGTCTGTGAACACGATAACTCAAAAACGAAAAGTAGGTAAAATACCAAACTTAGTATTTAAGTTTAGTGTCTCCCGGAGATGCGACACGAAGATTTTGAGAAAAATACCCCCACTCCAAACTACCCTTTACATGGAACTTTTTTCGAAAATTATGATTTTCTAAAAAACGGCTCTAACGGTTTTGATTAAAATGTCGTTAATTAAAGATATTTGCCTGACAAATAAAATGTATATTTTGAATTTTCTGGGAATAGCCTCTGAAGACAACTTTATTCTGAGTGAATTTTACGGAATTTTGCATAAGTGCTAAACAATAAGAGAGAGAAACAAACTTACTACACAAACAATGTAGAGCACATTAAAGCACACAATTTACGTTGCATTTCTTTTTTTCGTGGAGTTGATTATTTTTGAGATATTCCTTGTTTTTGGTTTAAGCTATAAACACTTACATTTTTCTCATACAGGACTTTGTGAACTTGTGTCCATACAAACAAAGGAACTTCAGTCACATAGCAACTAGCTTTTGACTATCACTTTAACCGATGGTACTCCCTTAATTCGCTTCTACTTACAAGGAAGCAAGAAATAAGATTATTTCTGATAATTTTTTCTCGATTAGCAGGAAGTAAATAGAAGCGTAAGCTTTTTAAAAATAATGTATTGCAGAGATATAGAGAAAGTCATGTGAATGGAACACATCAGATTTTTTTTTTTCGTGGAATTGATCGATTTTTAGATATTCCTTGTTTTTGGTTTCAGCTTTGAAAAACCTATACTTTTCTCATATAGGAATTTGTCAATTCCTATCCATACAAAGGAACTTCAGTCACATAGGAACCAACTTTTGACTGTCACTTTAGCCTACGGAACTCACTTATTTACCTTCTACTTACATGGAAGCAAATAATAAGACTATTTCTGCTAATGTTTTTTTTCAATTGTCATTAAGTAAATGGAAGCATAAGCTTTCTAACAATAATTTGTTACAGAGATATAGAGAAAGTCATGCGAATGGAACACAACAGATTTTTTTAAAAAATGTAATAGCACACCCATTCCAACGTAATATCTGCCTACAGAGTGTACTTAATAGCACACCCATTCCAACGTAATATCTGCCTACAGAGTGTACTCAATAGCACACCTATTCCAACGTAATATCTGCCTACAGAGTGTACTCAATAGCACACCTATTCCAACGTAATATCTGCCTACAGAGTGTACTTAATAGCACACCTATTCCAACGTAATATATGCCTACAGAGTGTACTCAATAGCACACCCATTCCAACGTAATATCTGCCTACAGAGTGTACTCAATAGCACACCCATTCCAACGTAATATCTGCCTACAGAGTGTACTCAATAGCACACCCATTCCAACGTAATATCTGCCTACAGAGTGTACTCAATAGCACACCCATTCCAACGTAATATCTGCCTACAGAGTGTACTAAATAGCACACCCATTCCAACGTAATATCTGCCTACAGAGTGTACTTAATTAGGAATATGACCCAAAATGGCTTTGCCATAAAGACGCAGAACAAGACTAAATTTTTTAACAGAAAACTACTTTATAAAAGGTTCATAAAGCAGAACATGAAAGCTATGTTCCTTCTTGAAATAAATTATAAATTGAGTATAATTTAAGTATTAAAATAGATAGTTGAATATGTTAAAAGCCTCTATAAAGGTCTTCAATAGATCAGTAAATAGGAGATGTCCTAAAAACTTCTATAAAAGATTTAAACGAATGCTTTGTATTGCAGACTGTATTGCTTGTGTGTAATCACTTTATAGGTGTTTCTTCGCTTTTAAAGTATCTGATGTGAAACATTCACATGTCTTTCTCTACCTATGTCGTAACGAACTATTCTTACAAAGGTGTATTATTCTATCCACTTCTCGCTTATCAAACTGAACTTTAGCAGAAGTTTTGATAATGTTAATAGTTTTCTCACAGAAACCTTGTGTGGGACAGGAGTTGGATAACAGAAATTGGTATATTATATTATTTCCGTTTACAGCAGGAATAAGAAAATATATTCTGTTGACACGGTAGTCAGTCTGTAGAACACTTACCTGCTGTTCGAGGGGTGCCGGGTTCGATTCAAGTCTGGATATATAATTTTGGATGCGTTTACTTCAAGAAATTTAAATATGTTTGTACTCCAGAATCTCGAAGAATGAATGTGTGCTCGAAAACCCAAGAAAAATAACCCAAAGACACAGACAGTAGCGAGTGAACACGTGAGCAAATGTTCGTAAGAGAAAACCGCCGATATGAGCTAGATGCTACGATAGTTAAATCTTTCAAAAGCGGTCATTATGGGATGGCTTTGAAATGCCGTTCTCTGTGCTAGATCACGAGGAAAAACAACGAATAATGACTTCCCATTTGAAAAAAATCTGACGTGTTCCACTCATATGACTTTATCTACATCTTATTGTTAAAAAGCTTATGCGTCTATTTGCTTTATACTAATCGAGAAAAAATTAGCAGAAATAGTCTTATTACGTGCTTCCTTGCAGAAGCGAAGTAAGGGAGTACCATAGGTTAAAGTGATAGTGAAAAGCTGGTTGCATAGTGACTGAAGTTCCTTTGTTTATATGGATAAGAGTTGACAAGTTCCTGTATGAGAAAAGTGTACGTTTTTCATAGCAGAAACCAAATATAAGGAATGTCACAAAAACGACGAACTCCACGAAAAAAATGTATATAACATAAATTGTGTGTTTTAATGTGCTCTACATTTTTTGTGAAGTAAGTTTTTGTCCATCTCTTACGGTTTAGCAGTTATTCAAAATTTAGTAAAATTCATTCAGAATAAACTACTCTTCAGAGGCTCCAGAAAATTCAAGATATACATTTTATTTGTCAGGTAAATATGTTTAATATACGAAATTTTAATCAAAATCGTTAGAGCCATTTTTGAGAAAATCAAAATTTTCGAAAAAAGTTCCATGTAAAGGGTAGTTGGGGGTGGGGGGATTATTCTCAAAATATTCGTGTCGCATCCCTGGAAGATACTAAACTTAAATACCAAGTTTGGTATTTTACCGACTTTTCGTTTTTGAGTTATCGTGTTCACAGACACACGGACACACACACACACACACACACACACACACACGGACCTTTTTGTGAAAATTCTTTTTCTGGATATTGGGGACCCTAAAACATATATTTCCGGTGAAATCTCGGTATCGAATTTTTGGGTGGAGTGCAATACTTTCTCTATACACTATGTACATAGTGCATATGGAGAAAGTAAAAAGGGAAAGAAATATCGCTTTGTTTCTTTTACAAGTTTATGGAGAATTCTTTTCTTGTTCAGATGGTGTAATAGTCTCAAAACAGCCAAATTTGAACTTAGTGGCTTCTGCTAGAACGGCGACAGTATGCAGTTGATTCCTATAAAACAGAGCATGTAACTGTTTCAGTAATTACTTTCTCTAGCATCCATGTACAATGCACATAATAGGCAGAGAAGGTATTGTATTCCACCCAAAAATTCGATACCAAGATTCCACCGGAAGTACATATTTTGAGGACATCTGAATCAAAAAAAGAAATATCTTCATAAAAAGATCCGTGTATAAAGTATAATTCAAAATCGAGGAGTCGGTTTTATATCAAAGTTGGTATTTAAGTTTACTTTCTTCCAAGAATGAAGATTTTCAGAAATATCCCCCACCCATCCTTTACATGGAACATTTTTTTGAAATTTTCGATTTTTTAAAAAATGCCTCTAATGCTTTTCTACATTAATGCCGTACATTAAAGATGATTACATGGAAAATAAAATGTGTATATAACATTTATATTCTGATTATTTTAGGAACATGCCCTGAAGACCTCTTCATTCTGAATGATGTTTGCATAACTGGTAAACTGAAAGAGTTAGACAAAAACTTATTGCACAAGAACTTTAGATCTCGTTAAAACACAATTTATTTTACATTTACAGTTGTTTTGTAGAGCTTAACGTTTCCGAGATATTTGTTTTTATTTGCTCGTAGGCAGAATGATCAGAGAAGCCATAGAAATATACAAATATTTCAATAATTTTAATAGAGAAGACAGATTTAAGGTAAACCAGACCTGGATTCCTGCCTTACAGCGTCTTCGCAACGGCTAGCACAACAGCCAATCAGAAAACAGCAGTCCAATTATACCCCTCCCACTACTCCAGTTGTATACATTGTCGTCCTCTGCTCCATGAATCTGAAGTCGCTAGCCGTTCCTGCTCAGCCTCATTCTGAGGATGTCATCCAGAGCTGAGGACGAAACGTCAAGTTTTAATTATTTAATAATTTTAATAATCAACAACGACCCACATGCCCGGACATGTTATATTTTATCAATTGTTTTTATTTGTTTCAATTTTAGAGCACTTGGAACTTTTCTCAAACGGGAATGCATGTTTTGTTTCAACTCTCTTTTGTTTTACTCTTGGCCTGACAAAGAGAACTGAATTTCAATTGTTACACATAGCGATGAGTTTTTAAAATATTTGACTATCGCTTTAGTCTAGTGTATTATCTTCTTTCCATTTTACTTACTAGGATGAAAATAATAATTCTCTTTCTGCTAACGCATATCTTTTAAGAATAGCTTTTTGCGAGATAGGTAGGGAAAGTCATGTGACTGGAACACATCCGATGTTTTTAAATTTAGAATAGATACTTATATTGCAATGTAATGTCATAAAATTATTTACAAATTTTAGCAGTATATTGCGAAAAGGTATTTATTTATTTGTTTAGTTATTAAAATAAAAGGGAAATATAAATATTAAAAGGAAAATATAAATGGGATTAATTGATTTCAGCGAATAATCCCTTCTTTGAAATATCAAATGATGTACATACATCTTCATGATTATTCTTGAAAGACGATTAATTTGATCTCGCATCTTGAATGTTTTGTGGTCTGGTTATTGTGACGAGTGACCAAAATATTAGTAAACAAAAAAATGCAGTCAAGGAATACTCAAAAAAGTGTCCAAAGAATGTTTTACTGTGCTAAACAATGAGGCACATTTTCAATGTTTAATTTAGGAATACAAAGCAGGAATATTCCCAATCTTTATTTAAATTCAATCTGCCCAGTTGTTCAAATGTTACAAAACAAAAGATGTTCAAATAATGCTTTTTGAGATACAAATCTTATGAGAATAAGGTGCTAGCTGAAACTTCAGAGAGGAGAAGACTGGATATCAGAGTGAAATGAAACTCTTCCCTGTTTACTTTCACATCTAAGCATTATTCGAAACACGTGAATTTAGCCCCCCCTCCCGAATAAATAAATAAAATCAGAAAAAAAAATAATTTTAGGGGAAAATATCCATGCGTGTGTTCTGTATCTTTCTACCTGTCTTTGACTCGAAACGAAAAGTTGGATAAATACCGAACTTAGTACCTTCGTTTAGTATCTTCCAAAAATACGGCATGACGCTTTTTAAGGAAAACCTCCACCTCAAACTACCCTTTACATGGAAGATTTTTCGAAGTTTTCGATGTTCTGAAAATGGCTCTAACAATTTTCATTAAACAGTTATACTGTATGATACAGGGGGTAGACAAAATAATGGAAACACTCCAGTTTCAGACATATTATTAGAAGAGGTTGCCTACCCTGAAGTTCTAATTAGATCTGCATTCTTTTGTTTGTGAGTACAAAGTGGATATAGTAGAACTGTTTTCCAGCATTATTATTGTTTCAGGTGTGCTGCAAGTGTAAACCATTGGACAATGAAAGACCTTTCTGATTTTCAAAGAGGGCAAATTGTTGGTGCCCGGCTAGCAGGAGCTACAGTGACTCAAACTGCCAATCTATTAAATATTGCAAGAAGTACAGTTTCTAAGGTTATGTCAGCATACTTGTCAAAAGGTAAAACATCTTCTGCAAAAAGTAACAGTGGCCGCAAGCAGAAGTTAAACGACAGAGACAGGAGAGCCTTAAAGAAGATTGTATTAAGAAATCATAAAACTACTGCAGATAAAGTGACAGCAGAACTGAATACATGTGTCAGTCAACCTGTTTCTACCAGAACTGTGAGGAGAGAGCTTCATAAGTTCGGATTACATGGCAGAGCAGCAATTGCCAAACCACTAATCACACAGACTAATGCAACAAAGCGAAAACAATGGTGCCATGAGCATAAGACCTGGACAGTTGATGACTGGAAATATGTGATATGGTCTGATGAATCATCATTCACACTTTTCCCTACCACTGGCAGAGTATATGTTTGGAGAACATCTAAAGAAGCTTATGATCCTGACTGTTTAATGCCTACTGCTAAGCATGGTGGTGGGTCAGTCATGGTTTGGGCTGCAATATCTTGGTTTTCTGTAGGTCCTATCACAACACTGACTGGTAAAGTGACTGCTAATGTCTATAAGGGGATTCTTGGGGACCATGTGCACTCTATGGTGCAAACATTGTTTCCTGCAAGCAATGCAATATTCCAAGATGACAATGCACCTGTTCATACTGCTGGATGTGTAGCAGAGTGGTTTGAAGAGCATGAAGATGAAGTTAAACATCTTCCATGGCCAGCTCAATCCCTAGATCTGAACATTATTGAGCCCATGTGGGATGAATTGGAAAGAAGAGTGAGGGCGAGATTTCCTCCTCCTTCATCCCTTGAGGAGCTTGAAACTATTATTCATGATGAGTGGTATAAAATACCTCTAGTAACAATTCATGCACTGTATGGATCAATTCCACGAAGGATTGAAGCTGTTTTGAAAGCAAATGGTGGAGCAACACCATATTAATAAAGTGTTTGTTCATTTCAAGAGGTGTTTCCAGTATTTTGTCTACCCCCTGTAAGTCAAGCGTGTTTATATGAATGTTCTGAGAAAGCCTGAGAAGTTCTGCTCATCTGGTAGGAACTTTGGTAAGTCCATATACGAGGGTCGGCTGATAAGTCTCATACAGATATGGGACCACTAGGCCAGTTAGACGGTAGCATCGTAAAATTAACTCTAGACTAGCTTCTATCCTTAGTTACAGGTCAATAGATTGTTTAGTTTTCGAATGACAGCATTTTAAACATGACAACTTTAGAGTTTTCACGAAAATGGAGTATTTGGAAAAGCGAACAGTGATTAAATACTTACATTTGAAAGGCTTAATGCAAGATGGGTGTCGCGTTTGTTGACATCTGATCAAAAGTTGCTAAGAAAAATTATTTCTGTTAAGAATGTGGAGCTCTACCGTAAAATTCCCAGTGAATTTTTGAGACGGCTTAGTACCATGGATGAAACTTGGATACATCACTACATTCCAGAAAGTAAATCACATTCAAAACAATGGATTTCGCCAGGTGAACCAACTCCAAAAAAGGTAAATTCAGCTAACAAGGTTATGACGAGTGTTTTCTGGGATGCACAGGGAATTACTTTTATTGACTACTTGGAAAAGGGTAAAAGTATCACTGGTGACTACTACGCAAGCTTACTGCAACGTTTGAGTGATGACGGGAATAGAAAAAGACCTCTTTGGAAAAAAAAAAAAATTATCACGACAATGCTCCGGCCCATCGTTCAGTCAATGTAATGGGAAAATGTGCGAATTGCTTGAACATCCGCCCTATTCGCCAGATCTAGCACCAAGTGACTACCACCTGTTCCCAAACCTCAAAAAAGTTCTTGGACGACATTTCATAGCAACGAGGAGGTCATTGTATTGCGGTAAATAGCTATTTTGCATACCAGTGGCAGTAACAGCAAGTGAAAGACTGAAGTGCCAGGGGACACAAATGACTCGCCCCCTGAGTGCCTTCTGGGGGCAGTTAGTGATGGCATAAGTTGTTATTGGAGGTGTCATTGTGTTTGTAGTAAATGGTGGTAATGTACAGGTCAGCCTGCTGGCGTCGACTGTAATGAGTTATCTAAAGTAAGAGTTATATATCCGCCTAATGACTTCATCTTGTGTTCTTAGTTTAATTAAATTGATGGTGTGCATATAGCTAAGTTAGAGTGTGTTCATGCAATGGAGTAACTGAAGGATGCATCTTGCGATCATGACTACATTAAGCTTAACAATTGTATGTAGGTGTATTTATTGCTAAGTATTTAATGATCCGCCAAAGGCTTCATCCCCAGTTCCTTATTATCTATGTTAAATTAATTTAGGTACGCTTATCACTAAGTAGTTGAGGTGCATTTGTGTAAGTATCCGTCTGACGCCTTCATCTTGGCTCTATGTATCATGTGTACTTATTGCTAGAAATTATTAGTATATACAGTGCAATTATTACCACCTGCCGGCTCCGTCAATTGTCAATATCTCGTTTACCATTGTGTAGCAAGGTTGTATATAGTGCACACATGGTGGGCTATCTGCCTTAGTGCAGCAGCGAGCTTGTGTCACTCAGGGGGGGGGGACCTCATCCCCCGGGGCCGCCTTGGTTGTGTAACACAAGGACTTGAGAAGGCAGCGGATTATTGGTATGTGTGTGAGTGTGTGTGTGGTGTGTGCGTGTGTATGTGGTGTGTGTGAGTGTGTGGTGTGTGTGAGTGTGTGGTGTGTGAGTGTGTATGTGGTGTGTGTGAGTGTGTGTGAGTGTGTGTGAGTGTGTGGTGTGTGTGTGGGAGTGTGTGTGAGTGTGTATGTGGTGTGTGTGAGTGTGTGTGTGAGTGTGTGTGCGTGTGTGTGGTGTGTGGTGTGTGTGGTGTGTATGTTTGACGAGTGTGTGTGCGGTGTGAGTGTGTGTGTGGTGTGTGTGAGTGTGTGGTGTGTGAGTGTGTGTGAGTGTGTGGTGTGTGTGTGGTGTGTGCGTGTGTATGTGGTGTGTGTGAGTGTGTGGTGTGTGTGGGAGAGTGTGTGTGGTGTGTGTGAGTGTGTGGTGTGTGAGTGTGTGTGAGTGTGTGGTGTGTGTGTGAGTGTGTGGTGTGTGTGTGGGAGTGTGTGTGAGTGTGTATGTGGTGTGTGTGAGTGTGTGTGTGAGTGTGTGTGTGAGTGTGTGTGCGTGTGAGTGTGTGTGGTGTGTATGTTTGGCGAGTGTGTGGTGTGTGTGTGGGAGTGTGTGTGTGGTGTGGTGTGGTGTGAGTGTGTGTGCGGTGTGTGAGTGTGTATGTGGTGTGTGTATGTGGTGTGTGTGAGTGTGTGTGCGTGTGAGTGTGTGTGGTGTGTGTGGTGTGTGAGCATGTTTGGCGAGTGTGTGGTGTGTGTGTGTAAGGGAGTGTGTATGTGTGGTGTGAGTGTGTGTGCGGTGTGTGTGAGTGTGTATGTGGTGTGTGGTGTGTGAGTGGGTGTGTGAGTGCGTGTGAGTGAATGTGGTGTGTGAGTATGTTTGGCGAGTGTGTGGTGTGTGAGTAGTGTGTGTGGTGTGTGTGTGAGTATGTGTGTGTGGTGTATGACTGTGTGTATCAGTATGTGTATGAGTGTAAGTGTGGGTTCCTGTGTCCTGCATCATGGCTAGTGCATTAAGGTGTTTAAGTATTCTTCTATGTTAATTTCCGGTTCGCCAGTGCGATCAAATAGTGACAGAGGGCGGAGGTGCTTGTCGTTCGCCGTTTCGTAGTCTCCTAGCTGTGATCGTTGTAGTTTTTGTTCTTTTTCGCATATAGGTTGTAGGCTAGGTGTTTCATGAATTGCTCAATCGTCAGCATTTTCAACTATTCGTGCATTTCAAACGCGGGAACTTCTTCAGGCAGTTTGGCAATTATTCGCCGTATTCTGTTCTGCATTGTTTGGAGGCGCATTATGTACGTTTGTGCCGCATATCCCCATACGGGGACAGCGTAAGTTAGGATGGGACGGATTAGCGTCTTGTATAACGTAAGTCCCATCTGTAGTTTAAGGCTGCTGTTAAGATTTATGAGTGGGTAGAGTCTATTGAGTTGGTCATTGGTCTTTGCTCTAGCTGAGTTTATGTGGTGTTTCCAGCTGAGATATTCATCCATCTTAACACCTGGGTATGTGACACTTGTTTCCCACCTTATTGGTTCCTGTCTGTAGGTGAGGGGTGGGAGAGCTCGCCTCCTGTGTCTATGCAGGTTTCTTCTGGTAAAAATGATGGCTTGGCATTTTCTTGAATTTAGTTTAACCCGCCATTTAGTGAACCACGGCTCCATAGTGTTAAGCGCATTCTGTAGCCTTAAATGTATAATGCGCGGCTGGGTTGGTTGTGTAGCTAAGGCTGTGTCGTCAGCATATATGTATTTAGCTACTCTACCAATTGGGGAAGGTCATTGATGTAGATGTTAAACAGCATGGGCCCCAGTAAACTTCCTTGGGATACTCCAGTGCTGATTGGACGAGCAGTTGATTTAGCTTCGCCTTCGGAGATGCGAAAGCTGTTTCCGCTGATTTAATCTTTGATTAGTGTGACCATCGAGTCTTGCACGCCATGTTGATTAGCTTTCTAAGTAGGCCTGCGTGCCAGACTTTGTCGAAGGCGCGTTCAATGTCCAATAGGACCTCGCCTGTGGATCGCTTGTTGTTAAAACCTGCAGTTATTTTCTCGGTTATTCTAAGTAGTTGTAGCGTTGTCGAATGATTAGCTCAAAGCCGAACTGTTCACTAGTTAAAATGCTATTTCTATCGAGAAATGAATTTAGGTTCCAGAACGATTTTTTTTAGGAGTTTGCGCAAAGTGTTAAGGAGGCTAATCGGCCTATGATTCGTTGGAATTGAGGGGTCTTTGTGTAATTTGGGGAACATCAGTATTTGTGCTTCCTTCCAACGAGTTGGGAATGTTCCATTCTGGAGGGCTTGCTTAAATATGTCCGCTAGTAGTTTTAATGCGTTTGGTGGAAGATGTGTGAGCACAAGATTGGGAATCGTACCCGGGCCCGGAGCTTTTCTATTGGGCAAAGGCATGATTAGCCATTTAATTTAGTCAACATTGGTTTTTCTCATTTTATTGTGAGTTGATACGTTTCCAATGTCAGCGATTTGATCTTCCGTTGCTGCTGCAAAATTTCTGTCGCACGGGTCAGCATTCGGTTGGAATATTTCCTCTAACGCATCCGCGAAGGCTTCATCCTTTTGTTCATCGGTTTCCGCTATTCGGCCGCCAGAATGCAGGGGCGGGATGTTGATTCGTGTACGCGTTAGGCATTTTGCAATTCGCCACACTGTTCGGTTTTGTGGATCTATATTGTCTAGCGTGGCGTTCCATTGGTCTCTTATGTGTTCTGCCATAAGAGTGTTGGCAGAAATGCTGAGGTTTTCGTATTCCTTTTTGTGTGTGATATTGCGTGTGAGCTGCCACTGACGTCTGACTCGGTTGCGGTCCAATGTTTGCCATCTGGCCTCGTGAAGAGGACACACTACGGACTTCCTAGCACACTCAATCAGTCGCCGGCCACAGATGCAATTCACAATGGAGGTACAGAAGAATTGTAGTTTGCCATTCCTTGACATCAAATAACAAAGCACAACAACAATAAACTCAGCCATAGAGTTTATCGCAAGCCGATACATAGGACCTATATCTAAACACAGACAGCTTCCATCATAAGTCCCATAGAACCAGTGTACTGAAAACTCTCACACACAGAACTGTCACCATTTGTGAACAAGGCCATTTACAAGAAGAATTCAAACACCTCAGTTACACATTCCATCAAAACGAATTTACAGTGCACGACATCAAAGCCCCACAGCGAGACTCCGACAGGACAATGGAAATACTGAAATACAAGTAAGCTGCCACGATTATTCCAACATCCTCACCTACTATCTCCTTCAACACTGTGCGACAGCAATCCTTTATTTCGTTTACTAACGCGGGTGCATCAGCGGGACCACGCTATGCTACTCAGCACGTTTAACTCAGTCATCTACGTGATATAACGTGGAGGTTTTTTTTTAGTGGGTATGCCGCATGAGGAAGCGGAGAGTCCCACATATCCTCCCAGCCATTGCACCTTCACGGTAAAAAAAAAGAAGAAGAAAAAAGGCACGCTGATTGGCCCGCACGGAACCCACGAACATATCTATATAAGAAGAACACATCAGTTCAATTCACTCAGTTTATAGATGAGCCCATCGTGCCACGTAGTGGTAACCCTGAAGACGGGAACAATGCATGCTCCCGAAACGTTGGTGCCTCACCAAATCTACACCTGGCTGGAAACCCGAGAGAGCCTCGAAGATTTACGCCGCCAGGAAAGCTACATCTCTTATTATGGTTAAAGAAATGTTTGTGAAAATCGACATTTTCTAAATCTATCTCTTTTAAAGAGTAATTTAGGGTAGGGGGGAATTCTATTGCAGATGCGTGATGCATTCTGGAAAGATACTGAACTTAAAATCAACGGTGGCGTTTAATCGATCTTTTGTTTTGTTTTTCGCTTTTAATAGTTATACTTTTCTCAAATGGGAAGACATTATTTGTTCAAAGACGAACCCGCAGGCGAATGATACACATACACGCATATACAAAGACTCAAGACACACAAACATAAACACACTGCGGATATTGCAAAGCTTGTGCACAGGTACGATAAATGTCTCAATCTTTTCGGTGATTATGTTGAAAAGTAACCATAAGTGTACAAAACTTTTAGTAATAAAATAATTGTTTTCTATGGACTTGTCTTTTATTTGTAGCCTATCAGAGATTAAAAAAACGGCCTTCGTATAGGGCTTACTCAGACGCCTGTTGAGGAGCAGAGATCCTGGATCACAGGGATGCGTGGTATGAAAGTGAGGAAATGACGGTGGAGTGAGGGACTGGAGGAGTAATTGGCAGAATGAATGTCGCAGGAAAGGAAGAAACCCTGTCCAGATGCCGCTTTGTCCTCCGAGATGGAATCCAGTTCACCTAGGTGAGACGTGAGCGGTGGACCTTTTCATAAAAAGGCCTTTTTAGGGGGCCTCATAGCATGTATTTCCGGTGAAATCTCGATATGGAAGTTTTGGATGGAAAACAATCCTTTCTCTACTTAATATAAGTAAACTTTAAAAAAAGGCGTTGATCAAGTACCGCGTTACATTTTTTCATCTCTAAGCCACCGCAGTAAATAAAACTATCCGACCTTAGAAGCCAAATGTTGCATTTAATTTAATTTTTTACTGGCACTGTTGAGGCCCGAAGTCATACAGTCTGTGACACGCAATTAATAAACTGTGCCTCAGATGCCCTGCAGCTGATTGAGTGTTCACGCCAGACCCAAGTTCTAGCAATTACAGAAACATTTGTGACCATATCGAGTTGTTCAATCTTGCAGGCCACATTCAAGATACAACTCCAATTGCTAATTCCTTATAAGCAAGCATTTACATAACATACGAATGACAATATTATATGTTGCGAGTACATCTTCCAATAAGAGACCGTCATATTGCTGGAAAAACAAAACAACACCTCCGGCGAAAAATAAAATTATCTACAAATTGTGATCGCGCCATCTGCATAACCCATTTATTCCTTGTGGTTTTACACGTGTGTTCCATGTCAGTGGCGGCCCAAACATTGAAGCATGGCATTAAAATAAAATAAATAATCACTCTACATAAAGATTTTATGATAACTTTTCAAGCCTTAAGTATTAAAATGCAAATAGATCAGCTATTCTTGTGACAGCATTATATAGCTCAGTGTCTTTTATTATATACTGAATTATGTACTATATTAGCATTTTATATTACAGGTCGTTACAAGATTAATATACAGAATAACCTTACAAATATCTGATGTGCTACATTCACATTACTTTCTCTGCAGATTCTGCGGCAAACTATTCATACAAAATCTTATTCTGTGCTGTCAATGTCAATTAAAATAAGCATTTGTAGAAATGTTTTTTAAGCTATCTCCTTGTAGGTAAAAGGAAGTTAATAAGTAATGCAACCCAAAAGCATAAAGAGTATAACAAAGCTTTAGACATGAACATGATTTTGGGTGTCTAAGAGTTAGAACAAATAAGTTTTAAAAACATAATAAGACATAACTTTAAAAAAATAAAGCAAAAAAGCAAAATATGTAATATAAAACAGAGTTCTAAGATTTTAAACACGCAACAATAGATTCAAAGCAGAAATGAAATGCTTTTCCAGCAACAATGAAAATTTAGGAAGTTCAACAATGCATGCCAAAAATGCTGTAAATGCAATTCAAAGTTTTTGTGAGTTTCCCAAAGATCGTTTTGTGGCTGAAAAGGGGAAACTTTTATGTTCCTTATATTCAGAGTGCATTAATTTTGAAAAGAGTCCATTGAGCAAAAGCATGTGGAAAGTTTTAGACAGATCTCGGGAACAGAGTGATGGAAATTACTCACCTCAGCCAGTCCTAGCGGCATACCTTAAGTGTGGCAGCGTATGCAAAATTCAAAGGATAATGTGAAAGAAATGGTCGAAGCATTCATTTGTGCTGATATTCCATTTCATGTCTTCCGCAACGAACAGTTTCGTCAGTGAGTAGCGACAACCACAAATATGAAACCGGCTCGCAATGAAACCACTTTGAGAAGATATCTTATCAAATGTGCTGAAGAAGGCCTTCAGGAAACCTAAGCAAAATGTGAGGGAAAATCTGTGTATCTAATGGTTGACTGGGTGTTTTGGGCGAGAAACCCCGTCTTATGAAAACCAACGTTGTACAATGCTGATGTTATAGTAAATTTAATATTAGATCTTATTGGTGTTCACAGATCTAACTTTATTGTTTTATTTCGGACAGTGCAACGTATATGTTTTCTGCTGGCAGGCAATTGGCTGGAGTTTCGACTCAGCTTTTACATTCTACGCATGCGTTGCATCTTTGTGCTGAAGAGATTAGATTTGAGCTGATGAATTCATTGCAGCTGTTAAGTCAGTTATAGTGAAAACTCCAGCCAGAAGAAAGAGATTACTGGAATGCTTAAAAATTATCAGAAGCATTTGATGTACCTCCACTTCCTGTAATCATTCGTTGGAGAAATGGCTGAAGGCAGGAAAATGTCACAGCATCAATTTCAATGCAGCTAAACTTTGGATCGACCTGAGAGATGGTGAAGGGAACACATTTAAAACTAGTTAAAAATAAAATTCAACTTCAACTAAAAACTATATCTGAAAGCTGTGATGGTATTTGTAAGCAAATACAGTCTTGGAATCAGATAATACTGATGTAACTATGATGTCATCAGTTCTACATGTGCTTCAAAGATTTGGTGTATCATGTGAAAAACCTAAGACGTATATGAATGAACGCTATCCTGCAAAAAAGCTTCTGGAAAGAAGTTCAGTATTTAGATCAACATTAGACGTTCCTGAGCAGATTTATTCCATCTTCACTTCGCGTGATCTGAAACGCTTCTCCAACACTGATGTTTCATTGGAAGAAATATCAACATATGCAGCAATGGTGCAGGAAGAAAATTTGTGTTCTACTGCTTTATCCTTCTGGCAGAAACATTCCACTAATGAAGACAGTAATAGTGCCCCATCATCTGCTTTAGTTGAGAGAAGTTCTCTAAGCTCAATTGGATTTTAAATTCTAAATGGTCCGGTCTCACAGAAGAAAATCTTGAATCTCGCCTAAAACTTGCAATTAAGCAACTCAGGAATGTGACACAGAGGCTGAGAGTAACATACATGACTAGATTTTCATTCTTTAGCATTTTTCTCTTATTGTAGTGTGCTCTTATATACCTTTATGTAAGAAACTCGTTTTACCGTTACGAAAAAGAAAATCAGTTATGAAAGAAATACATTATAAACAAAATAAAGCATAATATGGCTTGCTCCATTAATGAGCGATAGTAAGATATTTTGAAACCTGGTCGCTATGTAATATAACTGAAATTCCGTACAAGTATTAGAAAAAGGAATATCCCTGGAATAAATTGTATTTCTTAACGGGGTTTACATGATTTTGTGTTGTAAATGTTTGTCTATTTCCTACGCAAAAGTAATTCGGAATGAAGTGGACTTCAGAAGCTATTCCCAGAAAATCCAAGACATACGTTTCATGTAATATAAAATGCCTTAAAAATATTGTGTTCATTCAAAATCGATATCGCCAATTTTGAAAAAAAAACAAAAAAAACCGAAAAATATTCCATATAAACGGTAATTTGGATGGGGGGGGGTTTCTGAATAATCTTCGCGTGCGCATACAAACGAACCTTTTTATAAAAATTCTTTATTTGTACGAGGTATTTGTATTCGTATTCAAGTGGTCTCAAATACACCTATATTTCCTTTGAAATATCGTACTTAAAATTTTTTGGTGGAATACAATACTTTACTACTTACTATGCTTAATAGAGAAAAAAAATCTGATGCGTTCCATTCACATTACTTTCTCTACATCTCAGCAACAAATTATTGTTAAAAAGCTTATGCTTCTATTTACTTCATGATAATCGAGAAGATATTTGCCTGACAAATAAAATGTACATCTTGAATTTTCTGGGAATAGCCTCTGAAGACTACTTTATTCTGGATGAATTTTACGGAATTTTACATAACTGCTAAACCGTAAGAGATGGACAAAAACTTACCACACAAAAAATGTAGAGCATGTTAAAACACACAATTAATGTAATTAACATTTATTAGTGGAATTGATCGTTTTTGGTTTCAGCTTTGAAGAACTTACACTTTTCTCATACAGGAATGTGTCAACTCCTGTCCATACAAAGGACAAAGAAAAAAATAAAGAAAAAGAAAAATGTCCAGCCCCAGACGGGAATTGAACCCAGGACTACCTGATGAGACGTCAGCTCGCTGACCACTCGACCACATAGACAGGAGTTGTCAAATTCCTGTAAGAGCAAAGTAAGTTTTTAGAAGGTGAAACCAAAAACAAGGAATATCTCAAAAACGACCAGCTCCACGAAAAAATGTGTATATAACATACATTGTGTGTTTTAATGTGCTCTACATGGAACTTTTTTTCGAAAATTTTGATTTTCTCAAAAATAGCACTTCCGATTTTGATTAAAATTTCGTATATTAAAGATATTTACCTGACAAATAAAATGTATGTTTTGAATTTTCTGCGAATAGCCTCTGAAGACTACTTTATTCTGGATGAATTTTACGGAATTTGCATAAGTGCTAAACCCCAAGAGATGGACTAAAGCTTAACACAAAAATGTAGAGCACCTTAAAACACACAATTTATGTTATATACATTTTTTCGTAGAGTTGATCCTTTTTAGATACTGCTTGTTTTTGGTTTCAGCTTTAAAAAACATACTTTTCTCATACAGGAATTTGTCAACTCCTGTCCATACAAACAAAGGAACTTCAGTCACATAGCAACCAGCTTTTGACTATCACTTTAACCTATGTTACTCCGTTATTTCGCTTCTACTTACAAGGAAGCAAGTAATAAGACTATTTCTGCTAATTTTTTCTCGATTAGTATGAACTAAATAGAAGCTTAAGCTTTTTAACAATACTTTGAGGCAGAGATATAGAGAAAGGCATGTGAATGGAACACATCCGATTTTTAATTTTTGTTTTTTGATTCAGGGCAAAGCATATAAACTCGTGAGCTTGTGATATTCAGTTTTCTGAGCAAATGCCAATAGATGATGTCGGCTACTTGAAATATGGTATTCACCTTAAAGGTAACAACATACCTCTAGAGGTGTGGCCTCTATTATAGGTTTAATTTGCTCGCACTAATATGAGTTATTTCAGATGTGGATCGCTTGAGGCACAAAAGTTGAATCACAAATAAAAAATTCTACTTGGCAAGCGTTCTTTCAATCATGAAGCAGTTTTAGTCTAACTGGAAAGTTGGTTTTATTTTCTTGCAGTCTGTTACTTTGACCATAAATATTGTAAGCTTTGCAACAATTATTTAATACTGGCGTGTGGGCTGTTGATTAAGATAGTACACGTAGCGACGGTAGTAGTGTGCACATTATAGAGTGGTTGAGTGGTCATCGAGCTGGTTTCTCACCAAGTCCCGGTTCGAATCCTGGCTGGAGCGGGGAATTTAGCTTAACCAGATTCATTTCCTACTCCCTACAGAACCTGGAAGTGTGAACGTGAGAGCGAACATGTGTGTGATTGAAGACAAGAAAATGATTAACAACCCAACCCTAAAGAACCTACAGTCAACACTTGTTCCTAAAGTAAAGCCCCCCGATATGAACCTTAGATGAAACAATTAACATTTATTTCTATAAAATTACATTTAGGCCCAGCTTCGAATTATGTTTCCAGAGAAATCATGAATATATTAAATCTAGTGCCGTCGTTGTCATCCTAGAGTGGTATTGATGCGTGGCATGTACTTCATCTTACATCAATTGCGCAGTCGCGTTGTTTAAAAAAAAAAAAAAACATATGTACGTGCTCTCTGAAAATAGATAACTTCAACATGCATAATTTTAGTTCAATTTGATAATATTGACTTGCAGAGTCGACAATAACAACTATATTATGTTCAAAATACTTTAAACATACACACTCGAAAAATACTCGGAATCACACACAGTCACACACACCACACACAGACACACACACCACACACACATCACACATACAGACACACACACCACACACACAAAACACACACCACACACACATCACACATACAGACACACACACCACACACACATCACACATACAGTCACACACACCACACACACATCACACATGCAGACACACACACCACACACACAGACGCACACACAATCACACACACCACACACACATCACACATGCAGACACACACACCACACACACATCACACACAGTCACACACACCACACACAGACACACACACACCACACACATCACACATACAGACACACACACCACACACACAGACGCACACACCTCATACAAAGACACACACACCAAACTCACCACACACATAGACACACATAGACACACACACACCTCACACACAGACGCACACACCTCATACAAAGACACACACACCAAACTCACCACACACATAGACACACATAGACACACACACCACACACACCACACACACAGACGCACACACCACACACACAGACGCACACACCTCATACAAAGACACACACACCAAACTCACCACACACATAGACACACATAGACACACACACCACACACACCACACACACAGACGCACACACCTCATACAAAGACACACACACCAAACTCACCACACACACAGACACACATAGACACACACACCACACACACAGACGCACACACCTCATACAAAGACACACACACCAAACTCACCACACACATAGACACACATAGACACACACACCACACACACAGACGCACACACCTCATACAAAGACACACACACCAAACTCACCACACACATAGACACACATAGACACACACACCACACACACAGACGCACACACCTCATACAAAGACACACACACCAAACACACCACACACATAGACACACACACCAAACTCACCACACACATAGACACACACACCAAACTCACCACACACATAGACACACACACCAAACTCACCACACACATAGACACACACACCAAACTCACCACACACATAGACACACACACCAAACTCACCACACACATAGACACACACACCAAACTCACCACACACATAGACACACACACCAAACTCACCACACACATAGACACACACACCAAACTCACCACACACATAGACACACACACCAAACTCACCACACACATAGACACACACACCAAACTCACCACACACATAGACACACATAGACACACACACCACACACACAGACGCACACACCTCATACAAAGACACACACACCAAACACACCACACACATAGACACACACACCAAACTCACCACACACATAGACACACACACCACACACACAGACGCACACACCTCATACAAAGACACACACACCAAACACACCACACACATAGACACACATACAGACACACACACCACACACACAGACGCACACACCTCATACAAAGACACACACACCAAACTCACCACACACACAGACGCACACACCTCATACAAAGACACACACACAGACGCACACACCTCATACAAAGACACACACACCAAACACACCACACACATAGACACACATACAGACACACACACCACACACACAGACGCACACACCTCATACAAAGACACACACACCAAACTCACCACACACATAGACACACATAGACACACACACACCACACACACAGACGCACACACCTCACACAAAGACACACACATAGACACACACACCACACACACACAGACGCACACACCTCACACAAAGACACACACATAGACACAAACACCACACACACACAGACGCACACACCTCACACAAAGACACACACATAGACACACACACCACACACACACAGACGCACACACCTCACACAAAGACACACACATAGACACACACACCACACACACACAGACGCACACACCTCATACAAAGACACACACATAGACACACACACCACACACACACAGACGCACACACCTCACACAAAGACACACACATAGACACACACACCACACACACACAGACGCACACACCTCATACAAAGACACACACATAGACACACACACCACACACACACAGACGCACACACCTCATACAAAGACACACACACCAAACTCACCACACACACAGACGCACACACCTCACACAAAGACACACACATAGACACACACACCACACACACAGACGCACACACCTCACACAAAGACACACACACCAAACACACCACACACATAGACACACATAGACACACACACCACACACACAGACGCACACACCTCATACAAAGACACACACACCAAACACACCACACACATAGACACACATAGACACACACCACACACACACAGACGCACACACCTCACACAAAGACACACACACCAAACACACCACACACATAGACACACATAGACACACACCACACACACACAGACGCACACACCTCATACAAAGACACACACACCAAACTCACCACACACACAGACGCACACACCTCACACAAAGACACACACATAGACACACACACCACACACACAGACGCACACACCTCATACAAAGACACACACACCAAACTCACCACACACACAGACGCACACACCTCACACAAAGACACACACATAGACACACACACCACACACACAGACGCACACACCTCATACAAAGACACACACACCAAACACACCACACACATAGACACACATAGACACACACACCACACACACAGACGCACACACCTCATACAAAGACACACACACCAAACACACCACACACATAGACACACACAGACACACACACCTCATACAAAGACACACACACCAAACACACCACACACATAGACACACACAGACGCACACACCTCATACAAAGACACACACACCAAACTCACCACACACATAGACACACATAGACACACACACCACACACACACAGACGCACACACCTCACACAAAGACACACACATAGACACACACACCACACACACACAGACGCACACACCTCACACAAAGACACACACACCAAACACACCACACACATAGACACACATAGACACACACACCACACACACAGACGCACACACCTCACACAAAGACACACACACCAAACACACCACACACATAGACACACATAGACACACACACCACACACACAGACGCACACACCTCACACAAAGACACACACACCAAACACACCACACACATAGACACACATAGACACACACCACACACACAGACGCACACACCTCACACAAAGACACACACACCAAACACACCACACACATAGACACACATAGACACACACCACACACACACAGACGCACACACCTCATACAAAGACACACAAACCAAACACACCACACACATAGACACACATAGACACACACACCTCACACAAAGACACACACCAAACACACCACACACATAGACACAAACACACAGAGGCACACACCACACACAAAGACAAACACACACCAAACACACCACACACATAGACACACACACAGACACACACCACACACAGACACACACACCAAACACACCACACACATAGACACGCACACAGACACTCACCACACACGAGACAAACACTCCACACACAGACACATACACTACACACAGACACACACACCACACACACAGGCACACACACCACACACTGACACACACACCACACGAAAAGACGGTTAAATACCAAACCTGGTATTTGGTTTCGAAAATTTTCATTTTCTTAAAAATGGCTCTAACGAGTTTGATTAAAATGTCAAATATTAAAGATATTTTTTATCTGCAAAATAAATACTTTATCTTGAATTATCTGGGAATAGCCTCTGGACTACTTTATTCTGGATCAATTTTACGGAATTTTGCATAACTGCTAAACCGTACCAGATGGACAAAAACTTAACACACAAAAAATGTAGAGCACGTTAAAACATACAATTTATATCATATTCATTTTTTTCGTTTAGTTGATCGCTTTTGACATATTCCTTGATTTTGGTTTCAGCTTTTGAAAAACTTATACTTTCCTCATCCAGGAATTTGTGAACTCCTGTCCATACAAACAAAGGAACTTCAGTCACGTAGCAACCAGCTTTTGGTTATCAGTTTAGCCTATATTATACCTTATTTCCCTACTACTTACAAGGAAGCAAGTAATAAGACTATTTATGGTATTTTTTTCTCGATTAAACTGAAGTAAATAGAAGCATAGGCTTTTTAACAATAATTTGTTTCAGAGATATAGAGAAAGTCATGTGAATGTAACACATCAGAGTTTTACTAAAGGAGCTAGGCAAAATCCTTTAGTAAATGGTTTAAATTCAATAAAGTATATTAACTGGGTTGAAATGGATATTTTGTACCAAAATTTGTATCTTTTAAAATAAAATTAAATGACTTAAAGTCTTGTTTGTTACTTTCTCTACACGTACTATGTGCATAGTGTATAGAGAAGGTATTGTATTGCAACAAAAAATTCGAAACCGAGAATTCATCGAAAATACATGTTTTGAGATCTCCTGAGTCCAAAAAAATCATTTTTAGAAAAATGTCCATGTGTGTGTGTCTGTTTTGTGTGTGTGTATGTGTGTGTGTCTGTGGGCAGCATAGCTCAAAAACGATAAGACCGTTAAATACCAAACTTGGTATTTAAGGTTGGTATCGTTCCAGGATGCGATACGAAGCTTTTCATGAAAATCCCGCCACCCTCAACCACCCTTTACATGGAAATATTTTCGAAAATGTTTATTTTCTCAAAAAAAAAAAAGCGCTGACGATTTTGATCAAAATATCGTATATTAAAGATACGAGGTACGTCCAGAAAATAAGTTCCGTTTCAATTTATCTCCGCTGCACCGCTGCGATCGCAGTTCCGCACATGCGCGGTGGACGCTCTGTATCAAAGAGAAGAAACGTGCGCCATTTTGAGATCGCTGTCAGCCACATACGCTTTGTTGTGCTTGTTTACAATGTCGGTGTTGAGTGAAAATCCCGCCGCTTGTGAAATCAGATCTGTGATTCGTTTTCTGAATGCTAGGAAAGTGAAACCAATTTAAATTTATCGGCAAATTTGTGAATTTTACGGACAAAATGCGATGAGTGATTCAATGGTGAGAAGATGGGTCCGACAGTTCAATGAAGGACGTAGTGAAGTGCACGATGAAGAACCAAGTGGGCGCCCATCTTTAGTTACAGAAGACTTGGTTCACGCGATTGATGACAAGATCCAGGAAAACCGCAAGTTTACAATTAGTGCTCTCGCTATGGAATTTCCCCAAAGCTCACGATCACTAATTCATGAAATTGTTACCGAAAAACTGAAATTTCGTAAACTTTGCTCACCTTGGGTACCAAAGATTCGTACTGAGTAACACAAAACAAATCGGATGGGTAGTGCACTTCAGTTTTTAGCCCGTGATGATGAAGAATTTCTGACACAGATAGTCACAGGAGATGAGACTTGGGTTTCTTACGACACCCCTGAAAGTAAGCGGCAATCAATGGAATGGAGGCACACTTCATCCCTAGCGAAGGTTAAGCCGAAACAAATCTTGACACCTCGAAAAATGATGTGCACAGTGTTCTGGGACTGAAAAGGCATCTTACTCATTGATTTCTTATCGCGTGGTCAAACAATCAAAGCAGAGACACCTAGGAAATTGCGCCGCGCAATACAGACTAAGCGCAGAGGATTGCTGTCAAAAGTTGTTTTTCTTCACGACAACGCACGACCACACACTGCAAATGTGACGAAAAACCTCCTACAGGGATTTGGCTGGGACGTGTTTGAGCATCCTCCGTACAGCCCTGACCTCGCTCCTAGCGACTTTCATCTGTTCTTACATCTCAAGTCTTTCCTTGCCGGTCAACACTTCAACAGTGACGAAGAGCTCAAAGAAAATGTTTCCAACTTTTTGAAGATACAGGCGGCAAACTTCTATGAAGAAGGTATACAAAAACTTGTGCCACGCTATGACAAATGCCTGCAAAATTTCGGCAGTTATGTGTAAAAGTAGTTTAAGAGTTGTAGAATTTTGTGCAATAAATAATTATTCTGTATCTGTACACAATTTAATTTGATTGCCAAACGGAACTTACTTTCTGGACGTACCTCGTATTTTTATGACAAACGAAATGTATATATTGAATGTTCTGGGAATAGTTTCTGAAGGCTACTTTATTCTGCATGAATTTCACAGACTTTTGCATAACTTGAAAACCGTAAGGAATAGAAAAAAAACTACTACACAAAAAAATGTAGATCACATAAAACACAATTTATGGCATATATATTACATCGTTTTTTTTTTTTTTTTTTTTTTTTTTTTATATAGATATTTCAGCTCTAAAATTGTTATACTTTTCTCATATGGGAATTTGTTAAATCCTGTCTATACACACAAATGAACTTCAGTTACATAGCAACCAACTTCTGATTATCACTTTAGTCTATGCTACTCTCACATTTCCCTGCTACTTACAAGGATACAAGTAATAAGACTATTTCTGCTAATTTTTTTTCAAATTAGCATGAAGAAATAGAGGCATAAGCTTATTAACAATAATTTGGAGCAGAGATGTAGAGAAAGTCATGTGAATGGAACACATCAGACTTTTTTTCATGCTATTCCCGAGCGAGATATTGTTCAGCGCTTAGGTAGAACCCTTCAAGGTTCCAGCAAGAGAGCAGATAACCTACACACTGGCTCTCGGATTATAAGGTACTCTCAGTGAAAAACAGTAATTTAAAGTAATATTGTGTTAGAGATTCGCATGAGTCTACAACGGTGATACGCCACGGACGAACAATGCCCAGATGGAATCGCGGAGTTGAGCGCGTGCCCCTCCGGATGTAGGAATACTCTGTGGACAGCCAACAAATGGCACACATTTGTTATCCGCGGCAATTAGCACACTCTCCAGGTCCAGCACACGGAAATGGTTTCCATTTAAACAAATTTATTGGTATTTGCACGTGGGCTCGCTTATACACCAGTTAACAAATAGTTCAGTATATATAAGCAATTTCCTGTCCTCACAATTATAGATGGGAATCACCTAAAAGTTGATTAAACCTGATCCCAATATTGAAGTGGTCAAACAAGTTTAAAAAGTTAGAAAACCACACAGAAAATATAGACTACGTTAAAAATATCCACTTTAACTGTCACTATAGACGCAATTAGTAATATCTATGCGTGGAGGAAAAGTAGCCCATTTCTCTATATTCTCTCCATAAGGAAACCAAACCTTGACTTCTCCCTGCTGGTATCTGATTGGCCTTAAAAACATACAGGGACTAAACAACGAACAATGTTATAAATTGTAAAAGGTAGGGTTGGGGGGGGGGGTTTACACCGATCCACAAGGAGAGTTCAATACTCCTTAACAAAGATACAAAAATAAATTATTTTTGGTAGAGCTTTTTACTTTCTCCATACGCACTATGTACATAGTGTATAGAGAAAGGATTGCGCTCCACCAAAAAAGTCGATACCGAGATTTCACCGGAAATATATGTTTTAGGGTCCCCAATATCCAAAAAAAGCATTTTCACAAAAAGGTCCGTGTGTGTGTGTGTGTGTGTGTGTGTGTGTGTCCGTGTGTCTGTGAACACGATAACTCAAAAACGAAAAGTAGATAAAATACCAAACTTGGTATTTAAGTTTAGTATCTTCCAGGGATGCGACACGAAGATTTTGAGAAAAATCCCCCCAACCCCAACTACCCTTTACATGGAACTTTTTTTCGAAAATTTTGGTTTTCTCAAAAATCGCTCTAACGATTTTGATTAAAATTTCGTATATTAAACATATTTACCTGACAAATAAAATGTATATCTTGAATTTTCTGGGAATAGCCTCTGAAGAGTAGTTTATTCTGGATGACGTTTACTAAATTTTGAATAACTGCTAAACCGTAAGAGATGGACAAAAACTTACTCCACAAAAAATGTAGAGCACATTAAAACACACAATTTATGTTATATACATTTTTTTCGTGGAGTTCGTCGTTTTTGTGACATTCCTTATTTTTGGTTTCTGGTATGAAAAACGTATATCTTTCTCATATTTTAACTTGTCAACTCCTATCCATATAGACAAAGGAACTTTATGGACATAGCAACCAGCTTTTGACTATCACTTTAACCTACAGTTTCCCTTATTTCGCTTCTACTTATAAGGAAGCGAGTATTTAGACTATTTCTACTATTTTTTCTGATTAGCATAAAGTAAATAGAAGTATAAGGTTTTTAAGAATTATTTGTTGCAGGGATATGGAGTAAGTCATGTGAATGGTGCACATCAGATTTTTTATTTTTCAACATAATCTCCTTTTAGCTCGATACCCTTATCCCAACGTTACTCCAACTGTTTTAAGCCTTCCAAAAAGTAGGGTTTCGGAAGGTTCTCAAAATAGGCATATATTTGGGTATATCGTTAGACGAGAATTGTTTTCCGCTGATCCATTTTTCAAGTTTAGAAATAAAAAAGTCACTGGGGCCAAATCTGGTGAATACGGTGGATGTTGTAGTAATTCGAACCTTAATTTTACAATTTTCATCATCGAAATTGTGGAGGTGTGCACCTTACATTGTCTTTACATGCGCAATATTTTAATTGATAGCATATATATTCACGTGCGCTTGCGTGGAGGAAAACTGGCCCATTCCTCTATATTGTAATAGCGTTTATCTCTCCGTAATGTTTCCATCCTCAGGTACCAAACTTTGGTTTCTGTGTCAGATATTTATCTGACTGGCCTGAAAGACATACAAGGACTAAACAATGGACGATGTTATAATCGTTATGAAATGAAGGGGTGGGTGATACACCGTATCTATGAAGCAGTTTCACCACGATTGGTACGCAACAAAAGGCTGAGCCAGTTACAACATTATTCGGAATTCTAGTGGAAGGGGTAAAGGGTTATTTGTATGTGTCAAATTGAACAGCTACGTACTAACATATATGAACTTTGTTTATCAGCGACAAATAGACGAAGGTTAAAATTGCCGGACGGGAATAACCAAACCGATATTAATAAACGTGTACATGGTTTATGCTGTAATGTTACCCATCGGCCTTTTAGGGCCCTGCAAATCTAATGGCTCAAATTATTTTCGAAAAAAAAATTTGTAAGGGAAGGAGGGAGATTTTTACTTGTAATATAAATAGATCCGTTTCATTTTGGGCTCTATTTTATGCACGTTAGTATGCGTAAAGGTGATTAAGTCCTTCTAGACACGGTAATGTGTTTTCACATTTATGCAAAGTCTACTCTCTCACCTTACTCATAACCATGTTCTTCCGCCATTCCAATTTGGGTTTCGCTATAAACATTCCACTGCACGTCAGATTTTGCGTTTAACCCAGTCAATTGTCCATGGCTTTGAAGCCCGTCAATGTAACACGGCAGTCTTTCTAGATGTGGCGCAGGCGTTCGATAAAGTTTGGCACGCTGGCTTGCTTCTTAAGATAAACCGCAGCGGTCTTCCTCGTTATTTATTGTTCTTAATAGAGAGTTTCCTATCTGACCTCAGCTTTTCAGTGCATATTGGCGGTTTTCTTTCCTCTCCATGCATTACCGCTGGTGTCCCACAAGGCTCTATCTTGGTACCCACACTATTCAATATCTACACTTCTGATATTCCACATTTGGCCCTGACTTCTGTAGCTCTCAATGCTAACGACACCGTTCTCTGCTATTGTCATTCTAATCCTCAACACGCCCAGCAAGTGGTACAACACTCCTTGGATCGCCTCACTCATTAGTTCAACCCTTGGCGCATCCCCTTGAGCCCTCAGAAGACTGAGTCTAAGAGTTTCACTCTACGCCGATATCCTCCTCTTCCTCCGTTGGGTCTTTGTAGTAACGATGCATCTTGGCTATTTGCTCCTTTCCTGTTAAGTATCTTGGGGTGCTTATGGACACTTGACTGACTTGGCGCGCTCACATCGATCGCCTCATTTCCCTGGCCTCCGGACGGCTTTCCAAACTCTCGCCATTGCTTCATCGTGATACCACTCTTGGATTGGAGTACTCCTTATTGCTCTACAATTCTCTCGTTCGTCCGCTTAACACCAATGTCTGCCAGGTGTGGGGAACCGCCCACCTGTAATAGCTTCGGCTATTTTGCGAGACAGGCGCAATGCCCCAGGTATCCGCGAGGCCGCCACCAACAGCACACCACAGTGTCCACCGCCGCAGCACCACCACCCAGGAGGACTATAGTGACCACCACCATCACACATCAGCCAACGGAGCCTGCAGCCAGCACTGAAAGCGCCACTCGAGATGCCATCCAGGACCTACATTGCGAGGTCCTGAACATCAGCGCCCGTTTGACCATCTTGGAAGAGGCTGTAGCCGCCATCGCCGCCGCCGTCTCAACTCCAGAACATCTACACCGGAAACTACAGACCATCGAGGCCGGAATCCAGGACTTACAACAGACCACAGCTACCACCGCAGACATTCAGAAGTCCCTGGAGGAAGGCCTCAGCCGACTTACCTTACCACAGTGAGTGCCCGACTGACAGACCACATCTACACGGACGCAACTTCTGAAACATCGACGCAGACTCCTAGGACAGACTCACCTCCACCAGTAGCACACCATCCATCGACACCTCAAAGCGTGAGAAGAAGGCATCGACGCCTACAGCGCAGCCAACAAAACCGACTACCACAACCACTTGGTACTAACTGACACATTAACCCCAAACAAAATCCAACTTTAAGCCTTTACTAATGCCGCCAAAGTAAATAAGACAAACAAACAGAAATAAAGACACCCGCAACTGCTTTCAACCCCTCCTTAACTCCCCAGGTGGCAGTCAGGACCTTGGTAATGTCTGTCACCTGTAACCCCTCTACACTTCTGCTGGGCCGCCATGTTTTTGGCCAGCAGCTTGACTCCCGCACTAACGAGGGTGCTCAGCGGAACCTCCCCATTCCGATTCGTCTCCATCACTCCGTTCTATCCTGTCCCAATTCCGCACTTCTCCTAATGGCGAAATAAACCATTCTTTCTACCCCCCCCCCAACTCTCTTTCAGTCTTCCCTTTCCAAAAAAAAAAAAAAAAAAAAGAATCGCTCACACAGGCCATCTACGTCATTCAGCACCGCTTTATGCGGATCGCTACCAACGCTCCTTGGTTTATTCGTAATCAGCAGCTCCATCACGAACTGGGACTCTTAGCTGTTCACAGGATTGCCCGTCAGCCAACCCGCTTGAAGAGAAGAATATCAATTGTTTCAGATATCGACCGACTTTTAAAAAAGATTTGACTATCGCTTTAGTCTAATATATCCCTTCTACTTACAAGGAAGCAAGCAATAAGACAAATTCTAAAGTTATCTAGATTAGCATGACGTAAATAGAAGAATAACCTTTCGTAAGAAAAATTTGTTTGTGAAACAGCTACAGAAAGTCATGCAAATGAAACACAACGTATATTTTTTTTGGACTCAGGGGACCTCAAAACGTATTTCCGGCGATATCTCGACATCCAATTTTAGAATACAATACCTTGTAGGTACATACGAGCTAGAGAAAGTGAAAAGGAAGAGAAAAGATGCAAAAATAAGGTAACAAATATGATGTGTTCCATTCACATGGCTTTTTTCTATCTTGTATCAAATTATTGTTAGTCAGCTTATTCTTCTTTATACTTCATGCTAATCGAGATAAACGTTAGCAGAAACGGTCTTATTACTTAGTTCCATATAAGTAGAAGGGAACTAAGTGAATACACCAAAAATGTTTTAAAATGTGGTTGCTATGGGATACAATCGTTTGTCTGACCAGGCGTTGACTTGCTCCAGTATGAGAAAAGTATTTTAAAACCAAAACCAATGACAAGGAATATCTCTAAAACGATCAACTCTAGGACATTGAAATTCACTGGAACGTTTTTCTTTCCGCAGGTTGTTGTCATTACAGAAGATGTTCAAAATGTCCACCTCCTGCTTGAATACAGACCTCACATCGATGTCTCATTGACCTGCGAACACGATCCCAAACTCCAGGAGTATTGCGTATGTCCTCACAACTTGCCACAATTCGATTCCGAAGGGATTCCAAATCCGGTACCGTAGACGAATAAACCAATGATTTTAAATGACCCCACAAGTAGAAATCGAGAGCGTTCAGATCAGGTGAGCGTGGAGGCCAAGCAATTGGGCCACCTCTACCTATCCATCGATCAGGAAACCTTCGATCCAAGTACCGGCGAGCCGTAAGACTGAAGTGTGCAGGAGCGCCATCATGGAAGAAGTGAATGTGTTGATGATTGATCAGTGGAGTGTCTTCGAAAACGGCAGGTATGGTGTTTTCCAGGAAGTTTGTGTACGCCTGCCCCGTAAGTCTGTTTACAAGTACATGGGATCCAACTAATCGATCACCAATGATACCGGCCCACATGTTGAGGGAGAACCGCGCCTGGTAATGAGATACAACAGTTGCACGTGGGTTTTCATGCGACCATACATGCTGATTGTGGAAATGTGTTATGCCATCTCTTGTGAACTGTGCTTCATCTGTAAATAATACGACGGCAGCAAAGTTCGGATTTACACCACACTGCTGCAAGAACCACTGACAAAACCTAACTCGTGCAGGGTAATCTGCTGGTGACAGAGTCTGTACACGTTGCAAATGATAAGGATACAATTGATACTCGTTCAACAGTCTCCAGACAGTCGTATGAGGAACATTGACTTGCAACGCTAACCGTCGTGTGCTGATAGAAGGAGTCCTGTCCACAGCCTCCAGAATCTCCTCCTGCACTTCTGGAGTTGAAGATCTTAGTCGTCCCCTTCCCAAACCAGGAGAGGTGAATGTTCCATACTCGCACAGACGGGAATGGAGGCGTACAAATGTCTTCCGATCTGGACATTGTCGCTGTGGGTACCTCTCCTGGTACAAACGACGAGCCAGCGCAGCATTGCCGTCCGCCTTACCGTACATGAAGTGTATCTCTGCCAGCTCTTGATTTGAATACATGTCGCACAGTCTTAACGCCTAAAGAACACTGAATGTAACCTTCCTCAGAATGAACTATCAGAGCGCCCTCCTAATGTCTCCTTTGACGGCGAAAACCTGCGGAAAGAAAAACGTTCCAGTGAATTCCAATGTTGTGAAGGCCATAACTCGGAAATGAAGCATTTCCGGACACGAACTATTTTGATTGTCTACAGGTGGGACTTTCAAAGTTGTAAAGGCCATAACTCGGAAATGAAGCATTTCCGGACACATGTTATAATGAACTATTTTGATTGTCCTCATGTAGAAAAGACATACCTGAAATTATGCACCGTATTTTTGAAACACTCTGTATATAGGACATAAATTGTGAATTTTAAGGAGGTATACATTTTTGTGTATTACTTTTTTGTCTAGCTTTTACGGTGTAACACATTATGCAAAATTCAGAGAAATTCATTCAGAATAAAGAGGTCTTTAGAAGCTATTTCCAGAAAATTCCGATATAAAGGGTAGTTGGAGGTGGAGGGATTTTCTTGAAAATCTCTGTGTCGCATCCTTGGTAAATACTGATTTTAAATATCAAGTTTGGTGGTTAATAGAATCTTCGTTTTTGGGCTTTGCTGCCCAGACACACGCACACACACACGGACATTTTTCTAAATTTTTTTTTTTAATTCAGGGGGTCCCAAACCATGCATTTCCGGTGAAGTTTGTGTATCGAAGTTTGGGTGCAATACAATACCTTCTCTACACACTATGTAGGTACATAGCACGTGTAGAGAAAGTAAAAATCTGATGTGTTCCATTCACATGACTTTCTCTAGCTGTTCCGCAAACAAACCTTTTATCAAAAGATTAATCTTTTAACTAGATCATGTTATTCAAGATAAAAATAAGCAGAATAAGTCTTAGTACTTGCTCCCTTGTAAACAGAAGGGAAATAAAGGAACGCAAGGGCTAAAGTGGTTGTCTAGTTCTTTAAAAGTCGGTCGCTATGTGAAATTCCATTCTTTTTGCTTGCTAAGAGTAAATAAACGAGAAGAAAGATGTCTTCCCGTTTGTGAAAAGTTTAACTGGCTTAAAATTGAAACCAATAGTCCGGAATATCTCAAAATTGGTTAATTATACAAAAATGTATACAGCATAAATTGCGTTTTAATGAAATTTACGTTTATTGTGTAGTAAGTTTTTGTCTATCTCTTACGGTTTGCCAGTTATAAAAAAAGTCATCCACAATGAAGAGGTCTTCAGAGACTATTCCTAGAAAATTCAAGAAATACATTTTGTGTGGCATAAAAATATCTTAAATTAAAGTTAAATTAAGTATTATATCGTTAGAGCCATTTTTCAGAAAATCAAAATTTTCGAAAAATGTTTCATGTAAAGGGTAATTGGTGTGTGGGAATTTTTTTTAATGTCTTCGCGTCGCATTCTTGGACGATACTTAAATACCAAGTTTGATGCTTAACCGACTGTTCGTGTTTGATCTATGCTGCCCTTAGGCGCCCATACCCAGACACACACAAGGACATATTTCTAAAAATGCTCTTTTGGAATCTTGGGTTCTCGAACGCGTATTTCCTTTGAAATCTCGGTATCGAATTTTTGTGTGCAATACAATACCTTCGCTATACTTATGCACAAAGTACGTGTACAGAAAGTGATAAATGTGTTTCTATTAGCAAATATCGGCAGTTGAGCGCCCTTAAACACTATTATTAGCAAATATAACGTTTTTGTAGATGGTAAAGCTTGTTTCGACATCCACAGAAACCAGTGGGGCAAACTTCATTCACCCAGAAGGCAATTCTACAGATGTGGCAAACTCCTCTACATGGAGATTAGTCTGCAGACCTGACTCACTGAAGCAAAAATATCCCATTGTTTTTACTTGTAATACATTGCTCTTCCAATTGTTTAATAGCTGCAGTTAAGTATGTACTTGTAACCACCAACATAAAACAGTTCTGTTTGTATTACTTTCTCTATACGTACTAGGTAAATTGTGTACAGAGAAGGTATTGCACTCCACCCAAAAATTCGATACCGAGATTTCACCGGCAATATATGTTTTAGGGTCCCCTGTATTAAAAAAAAATAGCGTTTTCAAATAATGCTCCGTGTGTGTGTGTGTGTGTGTGTGTGTCCGTGTGTCTGTGTCCATGTGTCCGTGTGTCTGTGAACACGATAACTCAAAAACGAAAAGTGGGTAAAATACCAAACTTGGTATTTAAATTCAGTGTCATCCAGGGATGCGATACGAAGATTTTGAGAAAAGTCTCCCACCCCAAACTACCATTTACATGGGACTTTTTTAAAAAAGTTTGATTTTCTCAAAAATGGCGCTAACGATTTTGATTAAAATATCGTATATTAAAGATATTTACCTGGCAAATAAAAAATATATCTTGAATTTTCTGGGAAAAGCCTCTGAAGACCACTTTATTCTGGATGAAGTTTGCGGAATTTTGCATAACAGCTAAACCGTAAGAGATGGACAAAAGTTTATCACACAAAAAACGCAGAGCACGTTAAGACACACAATGTATTCTATATACACTTTTTTCTTGGAGTTGATCGTTTTTGAGATATTCCTTGTTTTTGCTTTCAGCTTTGAAAAACTTATACTTTTCTCATACAGGAATTTGTAAACTCCTGTCCATACACACAAAGGAACTTCAGTCACATAGCAACCAGTTTTTGACTATCACTTTAGCCTTTGTTACTCCCTTATTTCGCTTCTGCTTCAAGGAAGCAAGTAATAAGACCATATCTGCTAATTAGTATGAAATAAATAGAAATATGAGCTTTTTAACAATAGTTTGTTACAGAAATGTAGAGAAAGTCATGTGAATGAACAACATCAGATTTTTTTCCAGTAGCAGAAGTTATTGGGCCTTGGAAATCGCAGCTGCATCGGCTGGATTCAACAACAACAACAACAACAACATAAGAGCACACTGATTCCACGACTCCCCAACGAGTAATAGCTGGTAAATTTGCAAGGGGCGGGCCACTGATTTTCTTGTAGGCAACAAGCTTGGTTCTGCAAACACAGAAATAGCTACCTTACATTATACAATACCGTAACCTGCAGAGGTACCAATCAATGTGGACACCTACAAGAGATTGGCTGTGTTTTCTATGTTGGTGGAACTAGCAACTTTCATATTCCACAATAATGAAGATTGTTGCCGCGTTATACCACTTGTTACTAGGGAGTTGAAATGAGATTTCCAAGTTAAAAATAATCTGATGTGTTCCATTCATATGACTTTCTCTACATCTATGCAATAAATTATTGTTAAGAAGCTAATGCTTCTATTTACTTCATGCTATTTGAGAAAAATTAGCAGAAATAGTCTTATTACTTCATTCTTGAAAATAGAATCGAAATAAGGAAGTACCATAGGTTAGAGTGATAGGCAAAAGCTGGTTGTTATGAAACTGAAGTTCCTTTGTTTGTATGGATAGGAGTTGACAGCTTCCAGTATGAGAAAGGTATATTTTTCAAAGCTGAAACTAAAAACAAGAAATATCTTAAAACGATCAGTTCCACGAAAAAATGTATGTAACATAAATTATGTGTTGTAATGTGCTCTACATTTTCTGTATGGTAAGTTATTATCCATCTCTTATGGTTTAGCAGTTATGCAAAATTTCGTAAAATTCCTCCAGAATAAAGTAGTAAAGTAGTAAGTCTTCAGAGGCTATTCAAAGAAAATTGAAGATATTTTATTTGTCATGTAAGTATCTTTAATATACGATATTTTAATCAAAATCGTACATCATTTTTGAGAAAATCAAAAAGTTCGAAAAAAAGTTCCATATAAGAGGTAGTTTGGGGTGGGGGGATTTTCTTGAAAATATTTGTGTCGCATCCTTGGAAGATATAAAATTTAAATACCAAGTTTGGTGTTCAATAGTCTTTTCGTTTTGAGCTATGCTGTCCACAGACAGACAGACCGTCAGACAGACACACACACGGACCTTTTTCCAAAAATGTTTTTTTTTTTGGATTCAGGGAAACTAAAACATATATTTCCGGTGAAATCTCTGTATCGAATTTTTGGGTGCATTACAATACCTTCTCTGTAAACTATGTACATAGTACGTATAGAGAAAGTAACAATCAGAGGCTATCTAAGCCCTCATCAACGGGTTACCTTTTGAGTAAAGCAAAGAGAGCAAATTTATTCGATGCTCCTGCGAATCGCCTTCTGTACAAAGCGCGACCAACTTCAATGCTTCAATATGAATTTGTTTGGTGGAAACTGGTAGTCGTAACACACATGATTGCAACAAATAATGAAAATTATTAACTTGTTAATACCATTGTATCGCCAACAATATTAACATTAATTTTACTTTCTTTCTTTTTTGTAGATTAACGTCATTTAACCTGGTATGCCACATCGGACGAGAATGAAATGAAGCTCAAATGAGCCCGGGATCATTAACCTTAAAGTTACTTGGCAATCTCTTCTCAGGATAAGGGAAAAACCCCGGAAAAACCTTATCCGGGTAACTCACCCGAGATTCGAAATTGAACCCCTCTTTAATGTGAGGCAGACATGTCCTCCCCCCTCCACGTTTCTAATGTGGCGGTTGAGAATTAATTTGTAACGAAAAGTAATAGCAGTGAATATGAACAGGCATCTTGATAATTAGTTGGTATCGAACAAAATTTTAAAGAAACATTCTTGTTCTTAGTATCTGTTATACTCACTGGCATGGGGTGCATAATGAAGCTACAAATTGAATTTTCTGAGTGCAGAACTTTGTAAAAAACTAAACACTTATTCCATCACTTTCTATAAATAAGAAATATTTCTACTAGGCAGGCATAAACCTAAGGGTCAATCGGTTGCGTTGTTTTTTTTATTGTTTCATTTGTATAGCCCCCTTTAACATCAATGGCCATATCGGGGGCTTTGGCTTGTGAAACTGTAGGTTCAGAACATTAGGTTAATAAATTTTATATTACTAAACACACACACACACACACACACATATTCACTCTCACATTCATACTTCCAGAATCTATTGGGATAGGGAATAGTTCTGGTTAAAGAAAAAATTCCCCGCCCCAGCCGGGAATCGAACCCGGGTGAGAAGTCTGCTCGTTGACCACTAGACCTCGGAGGCAGTCTACGATTTGCTTTTGTTCCCGACATTATAAACTGACAATCCTTGCAAGGAGCGAGTTAGTGACGTCTAGACTCGCAATACAATTAATTACGGAACAGTATCTGCAGTCCCCATAGCAACGCATCAAAACCTTCTGATGTTAACCTAAAGAGCGCGGGGAGAATGTTTCAAACACTACCTAGAGTGCTTAGGAAATATTTGCAACGCAAATAATTCAGAAGAAATGACGTAGTTAGCAACAGCAAGACCAAGTGAATATTCACGCAAATTTTTCCTACCACAAAAAGCTGATGTGTTCCATTCACATGATGTTCTCTACCTCTCTGAAACAAATTATTGTTAAAAAGCCAATGCTTCTATTTACTTCATGCTATTCGAGAAAAAAATAGCAGAAATAGTCTTTCTTATTACTTGCTTCCTTGTAAGTAGAAGTGAAATAAGGGAGTACCATAGGTTAAAGTGATAGTCAAAAGCTGGTTGCTATGTGACTGAAGTTCCTTTGTTTGTGTGAACAGGAGTTGACAAGTTCCTGTATGAGAAAAGTAAATTTTGTTAAAGCTGAAATCAATAACAAGGAATATCTCAAAAACGACCAACTCCACGAAAAAAATGCATATAACGATCATGTGTTTTAACGTGCTCTACATTTTTTTTGTGTGGTAAGTTTTTGTCCATCTCTTACGGTTTAGCAGTTATGCAAAATTCCGTAAAATTCATCCAGAATAAAGTAGTCTTCTGAGGATATTCCCAGAAAATTCAAGATATACATTTTATTTGCTAGGTAAGTATCTTTAACATACAGTATTTTAAACAAAAGCGTTAGAGTCATTTTTAATGAAAATAAAAAAAATCGAAAAAAGTTCCATGTAAAGGGTAGTTTGGGGTGGGAGGATTTTTCTCAAAATCTTCGTGTCGCATCCCTGGAAGATACTAAACTTAAATGTCAAGTTTCGTATTTTACCGACTTTTCGTTTTGAGTTATCGTGTTTACAGACACACGGACACACACACACACGGACCTTTTTCTGAAAATTCTTATTTTGGATGTAGGGAACCCTAAAACATAATGCCGGTGAAATCTCGGTGTCAAATTTTTGAGTGGAGTGCAATACCTTCTCTATACACTATGTACATAGTACGTGTAGAGAAAGTAAAATGTGGTACAGTCCTCAACAATCGGTAACAGGCAGCATTATTGTTGTGCTGCAGATCTTCACGCGATCCGTTTCATTCCGAGAAGGTTAAATGTGAACGCCACACACACAAAAAGGCCTCTGTCTCTTGGTTAAGTTACGAATGGGTGGACTTGAAAATGAGCGTGCCCGGCCGAGGTGTTGGAGAACACAACAGCTGTACGGTGCTAACTTAAGGATCGTGATTGGGGGTTTAAGGTGCCCCTTAATTGCTGTTTACCGACGAAGCGCGTTTGATCTTGAATGTGGAAGGGGCCCCTCAAGGAAGATCCTCGCTATCTGTTATTATTTACAAAAGCCGACGTGGCATGCATCTTGCTCTGCCCATCACCTGCCGACAACACGCTCGCATACCGGTAGCAGCAGCAGCAACCTGACCTTGGAAACACATCTTCTTCTTCTTTACTTTGCATAGTCCTCCATAAAATATTTGTAGCCACATTTTCCGAAATTCTATGAGTCAACGGCGGCACAAATAAACTTATTTAGTTAAACCTCGAATTAAAGTTAAATATAACTTAAGAACTTCTGAAAGTGCAGAAAGTTTTAAGGTACATCCGTGAAATTTGAGCCAAAATTGTGAAAAATTAAAAAAAAAAAAAAAAAAATCCATAATATTAATTCTAGAGTTTAAAAAATATATCGTTTTTCCCATTGGCGCATTTTAATTGCCAATAAATAAAGTTACATGTCCGCATGCGTATGCTAATTGATAAGCACTCCTAAGTTTAAATACTACTTTTTGAAAACGTTTTTCCAACACTTTTCCATAAGCAAATGCTCCATATCATGCAACTGTTTGCTAACTTGTTTCAAAATGTGTACACTGCTTCTCAAAAGTACATTAAAGAAAATGGCCATATACTTTTCGAAACCATTCAGCTATTTTGAGATATCAAGAGTTTTAGATAGTATGAAAATAAATAATTACAGTTAATATAAAAATATAATAAAACACATCTATTCCATTTTTGTTCAACTTGAGATTTATGTGAATATATTTTAAGAATGCATCACGTGGCTCACGTTTATTGCATCAATGAATTTAGACAGCAAAAAAAGTGTTAAACAAATAAGCATGCAACCCAGGGTTTTGATACATGGCGAAAATATTACCATTAGTAGATATGAATAATAAACCATTACGAATTTCAACAAGGTTTCTTGCATATTGTGGGTTTTCCAAATTTCACAGATGAATTTTGAATTTATATTTAGATATAAGTAAATCGATTTTAAATGCTCACAGTTAATTTGCTTTCTTTACAAATAATTAATTCAAGAAACTGAGGATGAATTCCAACAAGCACCACACTGCTTAAATGGGCTATGTCAGCAATATGACCTTAAAATTTCAACAGAGAAATCCAAAATTATGGCCTTTTGGGAAAAAGAACACATAAGATAATAAACTGTTAGAACAAGTGAAGGAGTTTAACTACCTAGGATGTAACTTTAATTATTGGACAAGAACTGAAAGAGATATGAGTAAAACGATTTCAAGATTCCAAATGATATGAGGGGGAAAAAAAAATAAATGGAGTTTTATTTATGGACGCTGTTTAGTACTGTGGTTCTCAGCGTCCCATTCTATACTGGTCGTGAAAGACCGCTTACTTTTGCTCAGAGGCCTCTTTATCAGGCTTGAGGTTCTTTTACGTACCGTAAATCTACGACACGGGACCCACGGCTTTATTTCCCTTCCGAAGGCTTTTTACACCCAAAAAGTGTAATGGTTACCATGCTAACTTCATATACCCAAGGTCGCGGGTTCAAACCCGGCGGAGGACGATGGATTTTTTCGGGTGTAAAAATCCTTAGTATGGCTTTCTTCGGAAGGGAAGTAAAGCCGTTGGTCCCGTGTCGTAGATTTACGGCACATAAAAGAACTTCAAGCCTGATAGGCCTCTGAGCAAAGTTAAGTGGTCTTTGACGCCCAATATAGAATGTGATGCTGAGAACCATAGCAGTTAAAGAGCGTCCATAAATAACGTGCCATTTTTTTATTTATACCCGAAAAAAGCCATCGTCCTCCGCCGGGTATGAACCCGCAACCTTGGGTATATGAAGTTAGCATGGTAACCGTTACATCACGGAGGACGACGCATTGTGCAACTATACATAGAACAATGAGAAATAAAACAAGAAAGGAAACTAGGTTAAAGTTTTACAAAACAATGGCGGTTCCTACACTATTATATGGAAGTGAGACATGGGTCACCTCAAAGAAAATGAAAAGCCGTTTACAAAGTGCAGAAATGAACGTTTTAAGGCAAACAAAAGGAAGTACAAAATTAGATCAAATCCGAAATGGAGATATAAGAGCAGAACTTAATATAGAACCAATAACTTCCAAAATTGAAAAATATCAGAACCAGTGGATGCAACATGTTCAGAGAATGGCAGATTCAAGACTACCTAGGATAGCATTTGAATATGAACCGAAAGGAAGGAGAGATGTCGGTCGACCCAGAAAAAGGTGGAGGGAACAACTGTGAGACGGAACGGGCAATCTGAAGTGAAGAAGATAATTAAAGGGGTTAAACTCTAGCAAACAACAATATTTCATGTGTTATGGTCTAGAGGCAGCTACACAAATAGATCACATTACCACTTTGAGAAAATTTGGTGTGAATTCTTCACTGTTGTCGTTACTTGAGATGCTGGAGCCCAATATATAATGGTACAGGAACATTTGTTTTTACTTTGTCTATACGCACTATGTACATAGTGTATAGAGAAGGTATTGCACTCCACCCAAAAATTCGATACTGAGATTTCACCGGAAATATATGTTTTACGGTCCCCTTTATCTAAAAAAAGCATTTTCAGAAAAATGTCCGTGTATGTGATGCGACACGAAGATTTTGAGAAAAATCCCCCACCCCCAACTAACCTTTACATGGAACTTTTTTCGAAAATTTTGATTTTCTCAAAAATGGCTCTAACAATTTTGATTAAAAATTCGTATATCAAAGATATTTATCTGACAAATAAAATATATATCTTGAATTTTCTGGGAATAGCCTCTGAAAAGTACTTTATTCTGGATGCATTTTACGGAATTTTGAATAACTGCTAAACCGTAAGAGATGGACAAAGACTTACCACACGAAAAATGTAGAGCACGTTAAAACACACAATTTATGTTATATACATTTTCTTCGTGGAGTTCACCGTTTTTGAGACATTCCATGTTTTTAGTTTCTGCTTTGAAAAACTTATACTTTTCTTATACTGAAATTTGTCAACTGTTGTCCATACAAACAAAGGAACTTCAGTCACATAGCAACCAGCTTTTGACTACCATTTCAACCTATGGTACTCTCTTAATTCGCATCTACTTACAAGGAAGCCAGTAATAAGACTATTTCTGCTAATTTTTTTCTGATTAGCATGAAGTAAATAGAAGTATAAGCTTTTTAAGATTATTTGTTGCAGAGATGTAGAGAAAGTCATGTGAATGGAACACATCAGATTTTTTACATTCAAACACAAGTCTATAGTTTAAGCAATAAGTGAAAAGACAAATCCCTCCCCCCTACCCAGTAAAGTTATAACACCCTCCTTTCCCATCGCCTACAAGCCCCCACAACATGAACTTAGAAGCGTACCATGCTACACTACATTGTAGCGTTCTTTTCCATCTGCTTAACGGTTTTCTAATATGTGCGAACTGTCACAAGTTCTTGTTTAAATCCTATTGTAGGGAACACCAAGAGGAAAAGAAAGCATTCTAAATTAAATAATTTACTTATGAATACTGCAGCCCACTGTTTCATGTTTAAAATGGCAGTTAACTTCGCAGATGACCCAAAATTACCTGACGGCTTTAACGACAGGCGACAAGGCCGGAGTTTGTTTGGTATTATAGAGTTGAACATTTATAGGTTCAAGTAATCTTATAATGCTACAAAAATGTATTGGTCTTCTCAAAAGAACTGAGTTTGAAAGCTTTGGTGGGACGCGCTGATTATTAGGGCTCGGATTTTAGGTGCTAAAACCTTGGGAAATATTTATTTTTATGCAGTAACAATATGTGCTAAAAAGTAAAAAATATGTGCCAAAACAAATAAAATATTTTTTACAGATCTGAATGGCTGATCCAATAGAAATGTACGTGGAACTCATCAGTCGTCATTCCTGGGAGGGATCACCAAATGCTGTAGAGTTACAGTATACTACCACAGGTTTCCTCAAATTTTCCAATCCCAAAGATTCACGATTGTGACGAAGAAGTGCCTTAAATTTAAAAAGTGTTCGCGCCACGTCACAAGAAGTAAGTCTAGCGCAATCACAACATGAACTGTCTTCATGTTGCCCATCCAACACATTTTACACATTATGTTAAATCCACATATTTTCGAACAGTTCCTTACATTTTCTCACAATACACTGAAAATATACAAGACCCTGCTGAAGTACTTGGCACTGGATAATTAATACATATTTTTTTTTGTAAAGCGCAAAATAATTGGCTTATGTTTGTTACTAGTGAAATGCTGGTTTGACGTTATAGCTTTATCAGATGACAGACAATACAGGATTTTACCATCAGAACTGAAAATATCCTTAAATTCCGCAGCATATTGTTGCACTACTTTTCACTCTGGGCATGTTTAATCACTGTGAAGTCAAAACTGTCGATATGTAACTTCCCAACACAACTAGAAGGTTGTCTAAACCTTGCGGATTCACAAATGACAAATGAGTAACTAATTGACTATACAGTTTAGCAAGTATCAGTGTATATACTGGCCGGACTGTGAAGCGATAACAGTTTGTTTATTTCAAGCAAATGGCTGTGGAGGAATTCCCGCTCTTATCTTGCGAGCTCATGTAACCAAGGAAAACAGGAAGTTTATATTTTCTTCCAGCTGAAGGGATACTAGCATATCAGTTCTTTAAATAATTAACAACAAATTGCGTCATCTGGCATGTGTAACTGAGCATTACAGAAGTGGATACTGACTTGTTAAAAATAATTCTGCTGCTGCTTTTGTGATTTTATGAAATTATGTGAAAATTATTTTTAAAAAGTTGCCTTTATGCAATTTTTGTGTATTTTATGTGAATATACGAAACATATTTATTCACATAAAATCAGAAAATATGCATTTTTATGTGCAATAAAAGTTAAAATGTTTGGTCTAGTGAACATATCCAGAACATTAAACTCAGTTTCAAGTTCTTATCAGGACGCAAACGAAATATGTATTTACCTAAAAATGCGAGTCCTGCTGATTATATGCAGTCTGTAGCTCCTTGTACTGAACATTCAAAACATTTTTGTTTTGTTTTTTGTTTTGTTTTAAAAACTGCCAGGTCTTTACATCCCAGTTGTCTTAAAAGGCTCTTTTAAATGTGTTGCAAAAGTGTCAGTGCAGTTCGCGTTGCAGTGTGTTTTTTCAAACCTCAATGTTCTTCAAGAGCTTTGACTCAAACCTCAGATTGTTGAGGTTATTGCGGTAATTGCTATTTGAAGATGAAAAGTATTAGATTGGCTTCACACCTCGAATAAAATCAGTAATTAATAATAGTTATCGCATTAAAATTGCCTGCAAATGCCACATAGCCGCACAATTGATAAGCTGAAGGAATATAGCTTAAGAAGTGGCCGCGCTCGCTATAGCGTCTCGCTTTGGTGTTTCGCAGCGCGGGGGATCGTGGGTTCGAGTCCCGTCTTGGGCGTTATATGTGTGTTATATGTTTGTGTATGTGTGTGTAAAAGTAAAACAGAAATACGGTAATCGCAGTAGGTAAATAAAAAGTAGGGTATACAGTGTGGAGTCCCGATCAGACTCCGGAACTGTATTTATAAAACAAAAAAGAACTGTACAAGATATGATTTGCTGTTTTTCTACTCCATAGACCCTTAAAACCCCACTAGATGGCTCTCTGGATAGATGGCAGTTTAATCCAATCACCATTTATTTCCAGTTTACTATTGTCTTGTCTGAAGAGCCCCTTACCTGGTGACTAGGGGAAGCCACGGGAGTTGGACCCAGGACCTCCCAAATCCTGACCCTAGACGTTACTGTTCGCCTACGGAGAGAAAGTTCCTAAAAGTATCTTAGGTAACTATTCAAACTGGATCACCTTTCGTCTCATCTCTCTTTTGTTTTTCTGGAAATGCAAAGCGAACGAAGTTCAGTTGTTTACAACTGACCCGCTTTTAAAAGATTTGAATATCGCTTTAGCCTAGTGTATTCCATTATTTCCCTTCTGCTTACAAGGAAACAAGTAATAAGAACGCTTCTGCTAATGGTTATGTCGATTAGCATGATGAAGTTAAGGAATCGTCTTTTGTAAGAATAGATAGATTGTTTGCAGAACAGCTAGAAAAAGTCAAGTGAATGGAACACAACAGATTATTAGAAAAAGGTCCGTGTGTGTGGTCAGTATAGCTTGAAACTAACACACCGTTAAATTGCAAACTTGCTATTTATGATTAGCATCTTTCAAAGATGCGACAAGCAGATTTTCATCAAAATCTCCTCAGCCCATGCTATCTTTTACATGGAAAAATATTACAAAATTTTGTTTTTCTCAAAAAATGCTCCAGCGATTGTGATTAAAATATGCATATTAAAGATACTCACATTGTAAATAAAATGTATATCTTGAATTTTCTGAGAATAACTTCTGAAGAACTGTTCACTGTGGATTCATTTTGCTTCATTTTAAATAACTGGCAAACTAAGAAATTGACAAAAACTCACTACACAAAATAATGTAGATCTCATTAAAACACACAATTTATGTCAAAAAAAGTTTTGCTGTAGAGTTGACGTTTCCGAGATATTCCTTGTTATTGGTTTCAATTTTGAACTGCTTTTAACTTTTTAGATGGGATCACCTGCTACGCGGATTGAATTACACTCGCCTCTCACCAAGGTGGCCCGGTTTCGATACCAGGCTACCGCATGTGATATTCGTGGTCAACATGTAGTGGTAGTCGTTGTGGTAGTAGTAGTGGTGCTAGTAGTGGCAGTAGTTCTGGCAGTAGTAGTGGTAGTAGTAGTAGCAGCAATAATATTAGTACTAGTAGTAGTAGTGGTGCTAGTAGTGGTGGTAGTACCGGTAGTAGTACTAGTAATGGTAGTGGTAGTGGTAGTAGTAGTGTAGTAGTACTGGCAATAGTAGTAGTAGTGGTAGTGGTGGTAGTAGTAGTACTGGCAGTAGTAGTGTATTGGTAGTAGTAGTACTGGCAGTACTGATAGTAGTGGTAATGGTGGTAGTAGTAGTGATAGTGGTGGTGGTAGCAGTGGTAGTAGTAGTGGTGCAGCTAGTAGTAGAGGTAGTGGTGGTAGTGTTAGTAGTGGTGGTAGTGCTAGTAGTGGTGACAGTGGTAGTAATAGTGGTAGTGGTAGTAGTGGTGGTGCTAGCAGTAGAGGTAATGGTGGTAGTGGTAGTAATAGTGGGAGTTGTGGTGGCGGTAGTGGTGGTAATGGTAGTAGTAGAGGTAGTGGTGGTGCTAATAGTAGAGGTAGTGGTGGTAGTGCTAGTAGTGGTGGTAGTGGTAGTAATAGTGGTAGTTATGGTGGTAGTAGTGGTGGTAGTAGTGGTAGTAATAGTGGTAGTTAGGGTGGTAGTAGTGGTGGTAGTAGTGGTAGTGGTGGTAGTAGTGGCGGCAGTAGTGGAGGTAGTGGTGGTAGTAGTGCTGGTAGTAGTGGTGGTAGCGGTAGTAATAGTGGTAGTTATGGTGGTAGTAGTGTTGGTAGTGGTTATAGTAGTGGTAGTAGTGGTGGTAGCAGTGGTGCTAGTGGTAGTAATAGTGGTGGTTATGATGGTGGTAGTGGTAGTAGTGGTGGTAGTAATAGTGGTAATGGTGCTAGTAGTGGTTGTAGTAATAGTGGTAGTGGTGGTAGTAGTGGTGGTAGTAATAGTGGTAGTGGTGGTAGTAGTGGTGGTAGTAATAGTGGTAGTGGTGGTAGTAGTGGTGGTAGCAATAGTGGTAGTGGTGGTAGTAGTGGTGGTAGTAATAGTGGTAGTTATGGTGGTAGTAGTGGTGGTAATAGTGGTGGTAGTAGTGGTAGTGGTGTTGGTGTTGGCACAGGTGGTGGTGGTAGTAATAGTGGTAGTTATGGTGGTAGTAGTGGTGGTAGTGGTGGTAGTAGTGGTAGTGGTGGTAGTAGTGGTGGTAGTGGTGGTAGTAGTGTTAGTGGTGGTGGTGTTGGCACAGGTGGTGGTGGTAGTGGTGGTCGTAGTTCTAGTGGTGGTGGTGTTGGCACATGTGGTGGTGGTAGTGGTACATGAGGTGGTGTGGTGGTTATATGGTGGAGGTGATGGTGAAGGCGGTAGTGGTGGTGGTAGTAGTAACTTAGTGACAGCGCGAAGGTAGAAAGTGACGAAGCTAATGATAACCTATAAGATTAGATAGAGACAGAGATATATCGTAACCTGCATTCTGTCTTTTAAGCTTCAGCTTCAGCTTTGGCTGAGTTCGGGAATGATGACAGTCCGCCATGTTAGCAAGTCAACAGCAGTGCATGTTCATTATTATCAGCATGGCCATAGATAGATGTTCACAATAGAGACGTCATTGATCACTATACCACCCATGGCATTGAACCACCTCCACTTCACTGTAGTTGTATCACCACACCTGATTATTTTCTTTCCAAACGAATGGAGCGTGTGAAGAGATGAGAACAGGCACACCTCACAGCTATGAAGCAACTACTGCCTTGGGCGCTCCTGGCGGTGTTTGCTTGTATTAATGGCAAAGCACACAGACGGATGTGCACCGCCTCTGTAATCTACGGCACACATACACACCTCGAAAATGCAATTAGCATAATTTATGTATATAACACAGAGATGAGAATGAGTTAGTGCTCGGAATAGACAATGATCAAATAACTGAGCGAGTCCCTGTGTTTGGGAGAGTACAAGCCCCTGGGCCCTTCTGTGCCACCGCGCAGCTGAGAAATAGAAAACTGGCAAAAGTCACTCTCCCGCCTCCCCTACATCCGATCTTCTGTGATGTTTTAAAATGGTGATAAAACCACTTATTCTAAAATGATAATTTTTAAAATGTAAATAAATCTATTATTCTAAAACTTGTTGAATTGTTCACCCAGTAGAGTGCCTGTCTATGTACGAAGGCTAGGGGTTCAACTCCCGGTTGATTACGAGAAATCGCTCTTTAAACAAGAAGAATTCTCGGTGTGCCATTGCTGGTGTGGGTGCTGTTTTACTTTCTGCAGAAAAGGTATTGTAATACACAAAAAATTCGATACCGAGATTTCAACGCAAATACATGTTTTGAGACTCCCTGAATCCAAAAAAAGCATTTTTAGAAAAATGTTCGTGTGTGTGTGTCTGTGGGCAGCATAATTCAAAAACAAAAAGTCCGTTAAAAAACAAACTTGGTATTTATGTTTGGTATCTTCCAAGGATGCGACACGAAGATTTTCAAGAAAATTCCCCACATCAACCACCCTTTACATGGAATTTTGATTTTTTCAAAAATGGCTCTAACGATTTTGATTAAAATATGGTATATTAAATATATATATGTATATATATATATATATATATATAACTGACAAATAAAATGTATATCTTGAATTTTATGGGAATAGCCTTTGAAGACCACTTTATTCTGGATGAATTTTACGGAATTTAGCTAAACCTTAAGAGATGGACAAAAACTTACCACACAAAAAATGAAGAGCACGTTAAAACACACCATTTATGGAATATACATTTTTTTCGTAGAATTGAACGTTTTTGAGGTATTTCTTGTTATTGGTTTCAGCTTTGAAAAACTTGCCTTTTTTCATACAGGAATTTGTCAACTTCTGTCCATACAAGCAAACGAACTTCAGTCACATAGCAACCAGCTTTATACTATCACTTTAACCTATGGTACTCCCCTATTTCGCTTCTGCTTACAAGAAAGCAAGTAATAAGACTATTTCTGCTAATTTTTTCTCGATTAGCATGAAGTAAATAGAAGAATAAGCTTTTTAACAAGAATTTGTTGCAGAGATGTAGAGCAAGTCATGTGCATAGAACACATTATATTTTTATGTTTTGTTGTTTTATTAATTCTCTATTTAGTATCAATAGATTACATAATGATGGTAACATGAATAAAAATATGTTAGATAAACACAGTGAAATTGGGCAGGAAATTACAAGAAGTTACAACATAAAATTAATTTTCTTTGAAATTGGAGGTGTTATATTAGTTCACAGATTCCAGCAAACTCCATGAAGAGTAGGACCTGGGGTATATGTTGGTGGTTGTTGAGCGCTTCGGACATATCTCTAGCGATTGTATGTTGTTCTTGCTGTAGTGTAGTTCGTATATTCAGTTAGGATAGGACAAGCAGTGAGTTGGACGTTGCAAATGTTACAAATTGGTGCCGGTTGTTTAGTAAGAAGGTAAGAGTTGGTTAATTTAGTGTAACCAAATCTTAGCCTACTTATTAGGACTTGATGCTTTCGTTGTAGTGACTTGGTGTGGAAAGGAGAATTAAAACACCTTCGTACTGCGTGTAATATTCTTGGAGAAGATTTGTACCAGTTTTGTTTCCAAATTTCCGTAGGGATTTGGGAGGGTTTTCTTATTACATCGTTGTGTTGTATCGTAGCAGTGGAGTATATAGGCAGTAATGTTGCTGTCTTGTCTGCTTCATCCACTACTTCGTTTCCTACTATACCTTGATGAGAGGGAATCCATGCAAAGACAGATTGTTGAAGAGTATTTGCACTTCTTGTAGGAGCTGTTGTGTAGCTGTGGAGGGACTGAGAGAGTCGCAGTATTTAATACATTGACTAATTTGCTGACTGACAATATAGACGAGGGTTTGTTTGATCGCGTATAGCTCACAAGTATATATAGAATAAAGATCAGGTAATCTGTAAGAATGTGAACATTCACATCCTGTCTCTGGAGCCATCAGTATGAATTGGAATGTGATTATCAAATTCTTCGGAGAATTCCTGAAAAGGCTTTTTGTAAGTTGGGGTTTGTGAGCTTAAATCAAAGTGCACTTGAGGTAGTATTAAAATGTGTGGCCTCTGGGCATGATAGGGGCAACATCCATGTCGTAGTTTCGTAGGTGGCTGGGGCCACGTGAAGATGAAATGGCAGTTTATAAGTTTTTGGGATCTTAGAGTGCTCCCTAGTGTGTCTGAGAAAACGTAGAGAGGTTTTAATTGTAAAGTTTAGACTGAGCTGCGTTCTACGGATTTTCTTCTATTTGGAGGTTGTTGATGTTGGCGCCCAGGATGAATCGAAGAACTGTGTTCTGAATGGTGTCGAGTGAGCTGGTGGAGCGGATTTCAGTATTATTGTCCAGTTTACTTCTGATCAATACCAGATAAGTCATTCGCAGCCCCCCCCCCCCAGATACGGTTAGTCATAGTTTTGAGGATACTTAATTTTCGTTGGGCTTTTCCTTTTAACATATGGATGTGTCGATTCCACTTTAACCCTTGGTCAAACAATAGGCCAGGATATTTTATTTCTGTGATGTTTTGGATGGTGGTTCCATTAAGAGATATATATTAGGGACTGTGATCTTTTGTGGGCGATCTGTAAAACAAATGCATTTAGATTTCTCTGATGAAAATTTGAAGCCAGTTGAATTAGCCCAAGTGCTAATGTCTGATATGATATTTTGAGGGAGATCGCCGACTGTGGAGAGGGATTTGTCTTTGCAGATAATAAGTACGTCATCAGCTAAGAGGTGAACTTTCACAGGGGGACATTGTTGAGGATGTCATTTATGGAGGATGACGCTGAGGATGGAGCTTTGAGGAACCCCATTTCTTGTACTGTTAGTTTATAAATCGCCCCGTTATATCGAACCTGGAATGTATGTTGTTTAAGGAAGTTGAATATAAAGCGCAGCATAATTCCTTTGATATACGTATGAAGTATTCTGATTATGCGGGGATTCCAGGTCATATCGTAAGCTTTTTCGATATCAAGACTAATTGCCATCATATGTTGTACAAAGCTGTTCTACACATGTATGGAAAACAAAAATAGCATAAAACATGTTCGGAGTATTCCCCACTAGTAATCTTAACAGCTTCTAGTTTTATAGCAATAGGTTTGAATGTGTTTTTCTTTTCAGCCTTTTGCTGAAGCATTTCTGTGAGCCTCTTGGAAGACTGTAGACACTTTGCGAATACCTTAGACACCACAGAAAATGCTATTACCAAAATATCAGCAGCAATTATCGTAACTGTTTCTCGATAATTTAATAAATCTTAAGTTATATTTTAAAGTTATTCTGTAGAGTTTGTGCTGTTTACATTTTTGTTGATGAAGTAAATTCAAGCACAGTGATTCAGGTCGAGCGAGAAATTGCGCAACAAAATGTTGTACTTCAGAGTAAGTTGCACTTTGGGAGATTTTCTTTTTATTTTCTCTAGCACATATCTACATGTAATGTATTATACTTCATCCAAAAGTTCCATGTTGAGATGTCACCGAAAATATATGTTTTGAGGCTCCTTGAATCCGAAAAAAGCATTTTTAAAAAAAGGTCTGTGTTTGTGGGTTTCTATGTGACCATTAAAACTCAAACTTGGTACTTATGTTTAGTATCTTTCAAGAATACGAGACGAAGATTATCAAAAAAATCTCCTACCACAAACTACTCTTTACATGGAAAATGTTTTTGAAGATTTTGTTTGTCTCTAATATAGCCTTATCACAAATAGGACGTATATTTTGAGTTTTCTGGGACCAGCATCTAAAGAGCTCTTTATTCTGCATCACTTTTGCAGAATTTTCCCATAACGGTCGAACCATAAGAGATAGACAAAAACTTAATGCACAAATTTCACATACGTTTTTCTTCTAGAGTTGGCATTTTTTTTTTTTTTTAGATATTCTTTGTGATTAGTTTCAGTTTTAAACTACTTCAATTTTCTCAAATGGGACCATGCAAGCGAACCGAACCTCAATTGTTTCATATAGCAACCATGTTTTAAAGTATTTGCTTATCGCTTTAGCCTAGTGTGCCCTTATTTTCGTTCCACTTACACGGAAGCAAGTAATAAGAGCAATGCTGTTAATCTTTGTCTGCATTAGTACGAAGTACTTACAAGAATATCTCTTGTAAGAACAGTTTGTATTTGGAACAGCTAGATAAGGTTATGTGAATGGAACTTTTTGAGTTTACTTGTAGACTTAAAACAACCCTCGAGAATGTGCTGCTCCAGCTCTACTTTACGGGGAAACAAGGAACTGATGTTTGTGTGCAATAACTAGGATCGGCAGAGAGTCATTGTCAGGCCTGGTATTCATGATAATGACCGTTACATCCCCCAGGACTTACAAGCCAGTCGCCTGTTTAGGAGTAGAGGCTCTGGAACAAACAAAACCCAGTCTGATGCCTGACATGAAAGTGAGGAAGTAGATGATATGAAATGACAGTAAAGTCGATAAGAAGCTTATGGAGTAATTGGTGGAATGTATGGCGGGGAAACCGGATACCGTACAAAACTCACTCAGACACCATTTCGTCCGTCATAAATCCCACATATTGTCCTCTGGGATCGAACCCGGGCCACCTAGTTGAGAGATGAGCGGTCTAACCAGTCGGCCGCTATGCTGTACATGTTATTTATAAGTACAACAATGATTGAGAAATCTTAAAATTATGTATGCATTAATAGTCCTTTGAAGTTGTGGCAATTATGTTCTAAATGTAGGTAGTAACCACATTTTATATTTTCTAAACATGGTAGTTAAGTTTAATAGAAAGGCTTAATGACTTTTTAATAAATTTGTTGTTAACCAGCGCACATAATACAGAAGACAACGATAAATGGTCTAAAAACTATCGTTATTAATCACTTTATTGCAGGAATACTTAATTACCTGTGCCAATCTGAGCGAGTGGCTGTTTAAACGAGCCGATCTGATGATTGATTACGGAACACAGTAGCTCCGCAGCTCTTTTGTTCCTGTGTTTAGCCGAGAAGTTCTCAACACCGCGTGACGCCAGGTTTACCTTTTCAAGTTCCTCCACAACAGCGAGCGGTTCCTTAACGATACTGCGTAGAAAGCTGCAGCAGCACCCTGGCTGAAAATGTTCCATTCTAGTGCCAAGTATGTGGTGGTATTGTTGCCCCAGGTTGTATTAAGTGTGTGTAGACGTAGTCCCCTATCAATATAGCAGATCTCTTCACGTACCTCCACTATGAAGCTGCCTCGGCGTCACTCAGTCTGCATGACATTGACTCTCTCGGGTGGAGAAACAATAGGGGCAGTTAGGACTTGTCCTAGGAAATTGACACTCTCAGGTGGAGAAACAATGGGGGCAGTTAGGAGTTGTCCTAGGAAATTGACACTCTCAGGTGGAGAAACAATGGGAGCAGTTAGGAGTTGTCCTAGGAAATTGACACCCTCAGATGGAGAAACAATGGGAGCAGTTAGGAGTTGTCCTAGGAAATTGACACTCTCGGATGGAGAAACAATGGGGGCAGTTAGGAGTTGTCCTAGGAAATTGACACTCTCAGGTGGAGAAACAATGGGAGCAGTTAGGAGTTGTCCTAGGAAATTGACACCCTCAGATGGAGAAACAATGGGAGCAGTTAGGAGTTGTCCTAGGAAATTGACACCCTCAGATGGAGAAACAATGGGAGCAGTTAGGAGTTGTCCTAGGAAATTGACACTCTCAGGTGGAGAAACAATGGGAGCAGTTAGGAGTTGTCCTAGGAAATTGACACCCTCAGATGGAGAAACAATGGGAGCAGTTAGGAGTTGTCCTAGGAAATTGACACCCTCAGATGGAGAAACAATGGGGGCAGTTAGGAGTTGTCCTAGGAAGTTGACGCTCTCAGGTGGAGAAATAATGGGGGCAGTTAGAAGTTGTCCTAGGAAATTGACACTCTCAGGTGGAGAAACAATGGGAGCAGTTAGGAGTTGTCCTAGGAAATTGACACTCTCGGATGGAGATACAATGGGGGCAGTTAGGAGTTGTCCTAGGAAATTGACACTCTCGGATGGAGAAACAATGGGGGCAGTTAGGAGTTGTCCTAGGAAATTGACACTCTCAGGTGGAGAAACAATGGGAGCAGTTAGGAGTTGTCCTAGGAAATTGACACTCTCGGATGGAGAAACAATGGGGGCAGTTAGGAGTTGTCCTAGGAAATTGACACTCTCGGATGGAGAAACAATGGGGGCAGTTAGGAGTTGTCCCAGGAAATTGACACTCTCGGATGGAGAAACAATGGGGGCAGTTAGGAGTTGTCCTAAGAAGTTGACGCTCTCAGGTGGAGAAATAATGGGGGCAGTTAGAAGTTGTCCTAGGAAATTGACACTCTCGGATGGAGAAACAATGGGGGCAGTTAGGAGTTGTCCTAGGAAATGCTTAACACACTTTCCCTTTCATATGTGACTTTATTCTTTACTAGAAATTGTTACTTATTTAGAGAAGCACTTTGCTTTACATACTACATGAGTTTTTATGGCCTTTTGGAACTTTCCATATTCGACGATTTACCGTTACTTATCTCGTAGAACTAATTACTTTATCCCTTGCTCGTCTATAACATTTATAAAAATTAATCTTCACACTATATACCTATATATTTTGACAACAAGTCTGAGCGTCTTAAAGTTAGCGGTGAGTGTTTTCCAACTTGACAGCAATTACGCGTATGTGGCCCCAAACTTGATAGTGACTGCCCCAACAGCCTGCAATCTGTTACTTATATAGTAAAATCTGCTGTCATGGCTGTTTCGTTTTCATTGGTCAGAAAGACCGAGAACTTGGCGTCTATGTGTCCCATAATGCATTTCTCCTTACCCAAAATGCATCATAAACGCCTCGTGACCGACTCGATACAACGGAGAAACACTCACTTCTTAACTATCCAGCCCTCCCCCGAAATCACTTTCACTTATTTCTCTATTGCACGCACATGCACAAGGCTACGTGACTTACAATAGCATTATCCCTCACAAAGAACTTCCCCTTATGCAGAGACCTAGTTTGGTAAACAACTTTGAGCTGTACTTGCTATAAGCTAGCTTTATACACATTAAATAATCAATAATTAATAGGAATAATAATAATAATAATAACAATAATAGCGAAGCCGACTAACGGTCTCACTAGAGACTTTATAAATAATAGATAATAATAACTAATTAAAAGCAACATAGGTATAGGATCCTTTCGTTCAAATAACTTTCTCTTCTCCTTCTGCATTCAATCTATTTTTTTATTATTGTTTCACTTATATAGCCCCTATAACATCTAAGGTCATATCGGGCCTTTGCACTCGAAACAACTCGACTGTAGGTTATTTTTACGTTTGGTTTAAATCATTTTATTTTCCTCAAATACACACACACACATATTCACTCTCACATACTACTTTCAGACTCTGTGGGAGATAGGGAATAATTCTGGCTAGAGAAAAATTAGACGCCCCAGCCGGGAATCGAACCCATCCAGTATGTCCCATCCGGGGGAGGAAGTCAGCTCACTGACTACTCGACCACGGAGGCAGTCAAAGAGTATTCTTTTGTCTACGTAATACTAATCAAGAAAAACATTACCAGAACTGGTCCTATTACATAGTTTCTTATAAGAAGGCGAGAAATAAGGCAATACACTAGACTAAAGCGATAGCCAAATCTTTTGAAAGCTGTCAATATTGAGATTGCCATTGAAATTCAGTTTGCTTTCCATGGTCAGGAGTAAAATAAAAGAGATATGAAACGGACGAGGGCTTCCCGCTTGAAAAAAAGATGGAGTATTTTAAAATTAAAACCATAACATGTAAATTAAATTGTGTGTTTTAACGAATAAAGAAGATCTACATAACATCATTTTTGTGTAGTAACATTTTTTCTTACATTTACATTTACCAGTTATGCAAAAATTATTCAGAAACACAAAAACTTATATCTGGTTAAAACACACAACTTAAGTAAAATATTTTTTCAAAAGTCAACAAATTTCCGAGATATTCCTTGTTATTGGTTTCAATTTTAAAATAGTTATACTTTTCTCCAATAGAAAGTCGTCCGTGTTTCTTTTGTTTTACTCCTGGACTTGTAAAGAAGCAAATTTCAATGACAATCACATCGTGACAGCTTTTAAAACATTTGACTACCGCTTTAGCCTAGTATTCCCTCTTACAAGGACGTAATAAGATCATTGTGCTAATGTTTCGGCTAATGTTTAGCATGAAGTAGAAAGAATAATACATGTCTGTAAGAAGTTTGCATGCAGAGCCGGTAGAGAAAATAATGTGACTAGAGCACTTCAGAATTTTACCTCAGTGATATGTACACCCAAGAAAGTAGGCAGAAAAAAAAACTGAAGAGAAGTTTTCTCGTTTACTATTTTAACTGGCGGTATTTTCAAGAAATTAGATATTATAACTGGCGCAACAGATCTGGACGTGTGAAAATCTTAATGAGAGCTAGGAAGCGAGTTGTACTTTCAGATAAGCAGTTCACCAGTCGATTCATGCCTGTCAAATATCTGTCACCTGCACTATACGGCGCTGCTCTGATAAACGTATGTATATTCATATCTACAAAACATCTATACAAATGGCCCACTATATAAACAATGTCAATCGTCTGCCTCCAATTCTTCCACACCTGACAGACCGTCTTCGCTCACGTCATTGTCATCATCAACGTTATCACTACTTTCTGCACCATTATCCTGGATTAAAATTCTAATGATTCTACAATTCTTTCTAATGATTTTCAATGTTCTAAACATGCCGACATTCATTTTCCCATTCTGGCCTGCCAATTTCTGCAATTCGCTAGCGACACAACTGTTCCACATCTTTTAATTTAAAAGCGTTATATTAAGTCTTTTTTTCTTTCTTATCTTTGAAAACCGTGGAAACGGAACTCAGTGAAATATCAGTTGCCTTGGCTATTCTTTCATTCACTTTCTACAGGCTTTTGGAGAACCCGGTTGAACATACATTTTCTTCCTTCATCCGGCTTGTTTCATGAAGTTGCAATCACATTTGCAATTATTTCTCTGCTCTCACTATGTAATACCTTGCGACTTAAATTTGAAAACATAGGAGTCATGGTTAAAAAAATATTTACTGCCCACTTTGATTACAAACATATGCGGAACACTTTCGATGCAGACTGTACCAAGTTTCTCGCTGTGACTTTAAGTAAGCAAGTATCATACCACAAACTCCAATAAACTAGGCTCGGTAGCCGGGTTGGCGGTCAGGGTCACGATTCCAGAAGTTTTGCGCCGGCAACATTAGTGAATTATTATAACTTGCAAATCAGTTTTTCGTGTCAAACTTAGGCATATAGAACACGAGTATTTTTATTTTCGTTTTGTAGTTCATAATTAGAGCTCGGTTTTGGATTACGAAGTCACACAGTTACGAACACAGAGCGCAGCCTGCGGTGTACAGCGAGGGTAGTAAAGAGGGGTGTGTAGCATAAACATGCACACGTTAAGGTATAATCCGTTCCAAAATTTATAAACATCTTTCCGATTCATAAAATAGCATAATAAAACAATTATGTCATAGTATGATAAATAAACAACTACGACTTTTACAAATAAAATTATAATGATGTGCAGAGCTTTGAAAAGATCAACCCACTCAGAATTCATCGCAGCAAATTCAAGACACTTGTTTATTGTGTTAAAGGAAAAGACTTTCCGGCTATCACTCAAAATAGGTTTGAATCATCCACAAGTTTGTTCTGTGTCAAACGCCTGCCCTTTCACATTTTCGACACTTTTCAATCTCCGCTCTCTTTCAGTTTTCCCTGGTTGAACTAGTAGTAGGAAGGAAACGAGGCCAGGTAGTGAGCAATGCTAGATACGGGTTGTCGAGACCACACCTGCTCCATCACATCATAATTATACTCTGTGTGCACCGAACCTCAATTCGGTAATTTCGTGACTGCGAACAGAGCTCTACTCATAAATTGTTTTCTGTTTAGATTCAGAAGGCTTGAAATGTGCATATTAACTTTTTGGCCGAAAATAATACTTGTTCAATGGCAAACTAAAAGATGAAATACCTTCAGTTGGTCATTAAACTCCGCTTTGACTTATTACATTGATGTAAGCAACACTTTTACTTTCTTTATACGTACTATGTACATAGTGTATAGAGAGGATATTGCATTCCACCCAAAAATTCTCTAACGAGATTTTACCGGAAATACATGTTTTGGGTCTCCCTGAATCCAAAAAAAGCATTTTTGGAAAAAGCTCCGTGTGTGTGTGTGTCTGTGGACAACATAGCTCAAAAACGAAAAGACGTCAAATATCTAATTTTGGCATCTTCCAAGGATGCGACACCAATTACCCTTTACATGGAACTTTTTCTCAAAAATTGCTCTAACGATTTTGAATAAAATGTCATATATTAACGATATTTACCTGACAAATAAAACGTATATCTTGAATTTTCTGGGAATAGCCTCTGAAGACTACTTTATTCTGGATGAATTTTACGGAATTTTGCATAACTGCTAAACCGCAAGAGATGGACAAAAACATAACACACAAAAAATGTAGAGCACGTTAAAACTCACAATATTTATCATATACATTTTTTTTTCGTGGAGTTGATCGTTTTTGACATATTCCTTGTTTTTGGTTTCATCTTTGAAAAACGTATACATTTCTCATACAGGAATTTGTCAACTCCTGTCCATGCAAACAATGGAACTTCAGTCACATAGCAACCAGCTTTTGACTATTAGTTTAGCCTATAGTACTCCCTTATTTCGCTTCTACTTACTAGGAAGCAAGTAATAAGACTATTTCTGCTAATGTTTTTCCAGACTAGCATGAAGAAATAGAAGCATAAGCTTTTTAACAATAATTTGTTGCAGAGATGTAGAGAAAGTCATGTGAATGGAACACATCGGATTTTTCGTCTTTGTAACGGGGTCGATTGTTTCAGGCGAATCGAAGTAAATTATTAAACGATAAGGTTTTGCTGACTATAATTAATTGGCTTGCAAGCCAGTCTACCGCAAAAGTAAATTAAAATCTATATGGCTGTAAAACCTATAAAAATGCGAACACGTTTATGGTTAGACTGGCAAACTTTTAGGGTAATAAAGGGGTAAGGAGGTTAAAAGTCAATACACCGATCAGCTGTTCTTAGGCGAGTATAATTATATTGGTGTTTTCTTTAAGGCTTTTAATTATAGGCTTGTGCTTTTCAAACTGTGGTGTGCGTCATCCATAACTCACCGTTACACAAGTTTATTAAAAGAGGCATAGAGCGAACACCGCAAAAATCACGTTCTGCGCGTTGCAATTGTTTACGAACTTTTGTCCTCGCCTTTCCTTTTTTATGTTCTGCCATGGCAGAAGAGCGCTCTTGATTAACTTTACCGTAATGAGTGTTAAGTTACTCATTAAGGAACGCTTAATTGTTCCTTTCTTGTACAGATTCTAATCTGCTATGACAGGGGTATACAAAACCTCTGAAACACGAGAATGGTGTTATAATCGCACTGTTCTTTAAAAAGAAACGGGAATTCGCATGTAAATTCATATTTTTATTGAAGGTAATATAGGACAGATAATGTATGCAATTTTAGAAAAACTGGGTTTAACAGATAACGTCGAGAGGAATGGTCGGGGGCGGAATTTGAAAGTTACTGGCTTCAATCCCCGTCGACTGCGGCCCATAAGTTTTTGTGGTTTCCCTGAGTCGAGGCGAATGCAGAGGTGGTTCGTCCTCTATCAAGACTTTCCTGTTCATCGTTTTCTGTACTTCTTCATTGCCATTTGTTTCAAAATTGAAGGACCAAGCGAAGCTGTTCGGTGTGTTGTGGTGGGACGCTGGTTAAGTGCTTTGTAAAGCTTCCTACCCTGGCGTCGATGCGGAACGTCTGTTTGTCAGACTGCGGGTGTTTTGGGGCATGCAATCTTTCGGGGGAATTCCGGAGACTTGGGTCTTGTGGGTAGAGCTCAGGCAGTCTCTGATGAGTTTGATCTATGCTTGCGCCCGTCGTCATCCGGATCTGTATGCCCCTTGGGTCTCTCCCCCATCCCTCTTTCCCAATGGGTCATTAAGTCGCAATATGCCACAAAGGCCTACATGCAATTCTCTGCGACTGAGAGCGCATTTGTCATATCCAAATTCTGCATAAATATAACTTTCTCAGTGCAAGCAGCCATTTCGCCTTCAGTAGTTGACCGGTTTAATTAACACTACTAGGCGCGACTAGTCGATCTCTGTTCGCAGAAGCTACCGTGGTTTACTTTGATGCTGCTATTTAATAGATGGCCGTAGTTAATGTTATTTTCGCGTAAGTACGTAGATCATTTATCGTTGAAAAAACATAAGTGCAGTGTATATACTTACGCATTAAGTCCTTTGTAACAACTCTGACGAGAGAATACGAATGTCTCGTATATTCAAGTCCTTTCCTGACCAAGAAGGGTTATATCATTGAGAGGTAACTGCTTGCTAAGAAATATACTGGAAATGAATGAAAAAAATCTGACGTGTTCCATCCACATGACTTTCTCTACATTTCTGCAATAAATCATTGTTAAAAAGCTTGGGTTTCTATTTACTTCATGCTAATTGAGAAAAAATTAGCAGAAATTGTCTTATTACTTGCTTCCTTGTAAGTAGAAGCGAAATAAGGGAGTACCATAGGTTAAAGTAATAGTCAAAGGTGGTTGATATGTGAATGAATTTCCTTTGTTTGTACGGACAGGAGTTGACTAATTCCTGTATGAGAAAAGTAAGTTTTTCAAAGTTGAAACTAAAAACAAGGAATATCTTAAAAACGATCAACTCCACGAAAAAAATGTTTATAACATAAATTGTGTGTTTTAATGTGCTCTATATTTTCTTTGTGGTAAGTTTTTGTCCATCTCTTATGGTTTAGTTATGCAAACTTGCGTAAAATTCATCCAAAATAAAGTAGTCTTCAGAGGCTGTTCGCAGAAAATTCAAGGTATACATTTTATTTTGCAAGTAAATATCTTAAATATACGATATTGTAATCAAAATCGTTAGAGCTATTTTTAAAAAAACCTAAATTTTCGAAATCTTTTCCATATAAAGGGTAGTTTGGGGTGAGGGGGATTGTTTTGAAAAGCTTCGTGTCGCATCCTTGAAAGATACTAAACTTAAATACCAAGTTTGGTTTTTAACGATCTTTTCATTTTTGAGTTATGCTGCCCACAGACACACACACACATATATACACAGACACACTGAGAGACAGACAGACAGACAGACACACACACACACGGACATTTTTCTAAAAATGCTGTTTTTGGATTGAGGGAGTCACAAAATATTTATTTCCGGTGAAATTTCGGTATCGAATTTTTGGGTGCAAAAGAATACCTTCTCTATATACTATGTACATAGTACGTATAGAGAAAGTAAAACGAATCACTGAAAAGAATATTCAAAATAATGTTCATATTAAAATAAACCATGCATTTGGGGAACAGAAGTTGTGATGCAATGATTTGACTAATTGACAGTCATGTTTTACATACAGGATCATGTCATAAAATGGGATTGTGCATATATCTTCCTCGTGTTCATTATTTACCCCACTTTAATAAGCATAAGAACAGGAAATGGCTGCCATGGATCCATCAAGCACTATCAGTTTTACCTCCAATAATAATTACTATCCTGTTAGCAATATTTTGCCCCGTAATTATCCTCTAAATGTTGCTGTCATTATTGTTTCCACTTTGTGCATAATATAGAGGCGTTTGTAAACTGCTGCATTGTTCTGGCTTTAAGGGAATAAATGATCCTGTTCCAGGTTACATATATCAGAGACCAAAATATTCATCTCCAGTATAGTACTGCCCGAAAACCTTTTTTGGGGGGAAGGGACAAGCTGAGGTCCTAACAATTTAGAGTTACTCGACATTAATCTTCTAAGGATTAAGGAAACCACGAAAAAAAAACTTATCGAAGTGACCCAAACGGACATTCGAACTCGAGGCCTCTTAAAAGTGAGACATTCACGCTACCCTCACGCCACGAAGGTGGGAGAAAGTGTGTTTGAAGTAACACGAGGGCTGTCCCAGAAGTAGCCAACCTAACAAAGGAAGCACAAGCATTTTGGGGAAAAACTTCTTTATTTCTCTACATAGTCTCCTTTCAGCTCGATACACGTTTGCCAGCGATGTTCAATAGCTTCGATACCTTGTTTATAATAAGAACTATCGAGGTCTGCAAAATACCATCAACTGTACACTCCACCAACTTCTGCCACCAAGCTATTTCTACAAGTTTGGGAACAGAAAATAATCAATCTGACGAATCTGCATGAGGAAGCAACTCGAACTTTAGCTCATTGATTTTGGCAATAATTGACGTGTGAGCTGGTCTTGATGAAACAAAACTTTCTTTTTCCTAAATGCGGCCGTTTTTGTCGATTTCATCACACAAACGCTGTAACAATTTCGCATAATGTTCGGCACTGATTACTTTTCCTTTTTTGAGCTAATCACTGAAAATTATCCCTCGCGCGTCCCAGAAAACTGACTCCATGACCTTGTCTGCAGATGGAACTGTCTTCGCCTTCTTTGGAGCCGATTCTCCCCCTCCAATCCACTGTTTTGATTGTTCCTTCGTCTCAGGTGTGAAGTGATGGACCCAGGTTTCATCCATTGTTATGAATCGACGTAAAAAATGCAGCTTTATTGTAGCGAAGCATTGCCAAACACTCGACTGAAACATCCTCTCGACGCTCTTTTTGTTCTATTGTGAGCAAACGCGGCATCCAAATTTTCAGTCAGTATGCGATGTACAGAACTTTTTAAACGTCTGCAATGTCTGCTAGCTCGCTCACTTTCAGTCGACGGTCATTTTCTTTACAATTTCTCGACTGGTAACCTCATTTGGTCGACTACTGTGATGTTCGTCTTGGCAGCTCGTATGACCGCGCTTAAACTTCATATTAGTTGGACTAAGGACCTTTCAAATATAAATATTGTATCACATAACTATGACCAGTTTTACCCATGTTTACAAATTTGCTGAGAGCATTCACTTATGATGGCTACCAAACAAATGCTTAACAATGTAAAATTGTCAAACTTCAAACTTAAGCTTTCTAAGGTTTGTACTTTTTATCATTGTTGTTTGAAACTACAACTGCTACCTATACGTCAGGTCGGGTACTTCTGGGGCAGGCAGTGTAAAAGAAATGACTTTTGCATTATTATGGTTTACCTTAGACTACGGCCGCGCCGTGGCCGAGTGAATAGACCACTCACCTCTCACCTAGATGGCCCGGGTTCGATCCCAAGCAGCTGCATGTGAGATTTGTGGTGCACAAAGCGGCGCAGATTAGGAATCTTCGGTTTCCCCCGCCATCGCATTCAACCGGTACTCCAGCGGGCGTTAAACACTACAAAAAAAAAAAAAAAAACTTAAATTTAGACTATAAAGCTCACCGAGTGAGTTCGTCTCTTGCCCGTATTCGGGAGGTCATGGGATCGATCTGCGAGAGCCAGCTTAACTGACCTACGGAGTTTTTCGGCGTTTTCCGGGTCGTCAGGCGAATGCCGAATTTTCCAGTCCATCATTTCCTAATCATCTCTTTCAAAGTTGAAAGGTCAGCAACGGTGTTCGGCGGGTTTCGGCTGTACGGTGGTTTCGTATTGTAAAAGGTTATCCTAGCGTTGTCGTGGAACATTCAACCCATCTTCTGGTTTCAGAGCTCCCTCTGGGGGCTCGCCAGGAGGGTCAAGGGCTCTTGCGTAGAGCCTAGGACGAAGCCCTTCCAATTATAACGGATAGGGACTCCATCCCCTCTCCTCCCTTCGAGGAGATGGTCCCTAGCTCTGTTTCACAGACCTGAGCAGAGTCCCTGACTAATTCAAGCCTAACTAATCTTTTTTCCCTTCGTCTTTTTAACATCGCTTTATTCGAGTAGATCATAGCTTGCAATATATTAATACAAGTAATAAATGAAATTTCATTATCCGCTTCTCTCCCAATTCAGACTTCTCTTAATACTTAATATTTAAGCATACAAGTTAGTATCTCTGCTTGTATCTAGTTACATCTATTACTTCACATATAAGAGTTTTAAATAAAAATAATCTAATGTGACACATTCACACGATTTTTTCTATTATTTCCACAGCGAGATATTCATAAAAAAAGCTTTTTATTCTATCTGTTTTATGTTAATCGAGATAAAAACTTACTGAAACAGTTTTATTACCGCAAAGTTAAGCGCTAACTAAATCTTTTAAGATCTGGTCGCTATGTAATTACTTTGAAATTCGTTCTCTTTGCTGGACCAAGAGAAACTCTTTCCATTTGAACAAGAGTATAAGTATTTTAAAATTTAACCAATAAAGAAAAATCTCGATAATAGTTTAAACCCACAAACAAAAAGACGGTGTGTTTTTATATCTACACTTTTGGTGTAACATTTTAACATCTCTTACAGTTATGCAGAAGTCATTCAGAATTTAGGGATATTCCTAGAAAATTCAAGATTTGTATTTTATTTTGCATGTAAATATTCTGTTTTAATAAAATCGGTAGAGTCAAATTTAAGAAAATCAAAATGTTGCAGTTGAGAGTTGTTGTGTCGCATCCTTAGAAGAATACTCAACAAGAATACAAAGACTCGTTTTATGTGAATTTTAGTTTTTAACTACTGCTCTACATGGACTCACACGCGTGCGCACACAAGGCCTTTTTTTAATTCAGGTAACCCCAAAGCGTGTATGAAATGTCGGTATCGAAATGTTAGGTGGAATGGAATATTTCCTATACCTACAATGTAGCTACATGGTAGAAGAAGTAATCAACATCAACATTGGCTGCAACAGTCACAAGATCGTCTCAAGAGCTTGTGAAACATTTATTACTTTAATGCAAATCATAACCCCTCAGGAGTTCAAAGTTTAGTAAACGAATTAAAAAAAATCGGATGTGTTCCATTCACATGACTTTCTCTACATCTCTGCAATAAATTATTGTTAAGAAGCTTAGCTTCCATTTACTTCATGCTAATCGAGAAAAAATTAGCAGACATAGTGTTATTACTTGCTTCCTTGAAAGAAGCGAAATAAGGAAGTACGATAGGTTAAAGTGATAGTCAAAAGCTGATTGTTATGAAATGAGGTTCCTTTGTTTGTATGGACAGGAGTTGACAAATTCCTGTATGAGAAAAGTATAAGTTTTTCAAAGCTGAAAACAAAATCAAGGAATATCTCCAAAACAATAAACTCCACGAAAAAGATGTATATAACATAAATTGTGTGCTTTAACGTGCTCTAGATTTTTTGTGTGGTAAGATTTCGTCCATCTCTTACGGTTCACCAGTTATACAAAATTCCGTAAAATTCATCCAGAATAAAGTAGTCTTCAGAGGCTATTCCTAGAAAATTTAAGATATATATATTATTTTCCAGGTAAATATCTTTAATATATGGAATTTTAATCAAAATCGTTACAGCCATTTGAGAAAATAAAAATTTTCGAAAAAAGTTCCATTGAAAGGGTAGTTTGGGGTGGAGGATTTTCTTGAAAATGTTCGTGTTGCATCCTTGGAAGGTATTTTACCGCCTTTTCGTTTTTGAGTTGTGTACACAGTCACAATGACACAGGGACCTTGTTTTTGAAAATGCTGTTTTTGGATACAGGGGACCCTAAATCATATATTTCCGGTGAAATCTCGGTATGGAATTTTTAGGTAGAGTGCAACACCTTCTCTATACACTTTGTACATAGTACGTGTAGAGAAAGTAAAAATCACGGGCTTCAATGCGGTTGAACTTGATTGGGTAATGTTGAACGAGAGCCATGTAATTTGTTTTTTTTTTTTCTTTTCTCTCTCTCTTTCTTCCTTTCATTTTTATTTAGTGGAGTGAGAGGCAGCAAACCGCTGATTGCATGAAATTGAGATTTTTATATAAATAATCATAGGAAAATTACTCCACAATTTCATATATGAGTGAACATTTTATCATAAGTAATATAATGAGAGCTCCAAGTTTAATGGATAAATTGGCGAGCAAGTTGTAGCTCGAGTTGTGTTTAGTAAAACAACAATGTATGGACACGAAGAAGAATATTCTTAAAATCCCATTTGTCTTGACCTATATTTGCACTGAATTCACTGCAACTTGATCTCCATATCATACATTTTAGAATTCTTTGTATTGCTACCTTATATTATTGTGGCGTAAAATAAACCCAGATATATTTATATTCGTACATTCTATTATTTTAGCGCAGTAAACCACGATTACAATTAATATGTCTATTAGAATTTCCGCCATTACGTACGGGAATATAACTGCACGCTGATATTCCGAGAGAAAACAAATGTGGGTGCGATAAATTTAGAAAAACAATTGCACCTAGGTGTGATAAAAAAACTATTAAAATGCCGAATAATGAGTTCAGATTGGTTGGAATTTTACGCACCAATGTCCTGAATTGTCCACTTCCTACGATCACGTGACATAAACGAAATAATCAGAATAAAATATATATTTCTTTAAGAGCTTCTTAGTTGTTACCTTTTTGGTAGACATCACTGCAGGAACCGAGCTGAAATATTCCATAAAGTGAGTTTGAAGCTTATTGAAATAAATATAATATAAATGTATAGTTTATTGTAATTTAGCTATCTAATAACATACAAAATTCAGATTCTAGTTGTAAAAATTCTAAACAAAATGGACGCATTTGCGACATTTTGTGGTAATATAGAAGAAATACAGTTTAGTTTAGACGGAGAGTCTCCTAAAAGATTATACTGTTTAATTTCACTTCCATTAATAAATAAGCAACGCCACGAGCGCATGCAGACTAATATAATATTATTTGTGGTAGACCCAAAAATAAATAGATAGGGTAATTTGAACGGTTTCCCCATATTCTTGGAAGTTTTATAATTCTGTGGAAACGTTGGTAATTATCACACAACACACTTTTGCTGTTAATTATTGTACAACGACTACTCCATTGGACGAATTTCTTCTCTCGTGGCGTGCCAGACATACATTAAATAAATACGGAGGTGCGCGCTCCCTTCTTTTCCACTAACGACCAGTCACCTGTTTAAAATTACACTGCAGTCTTACAGGTGTGACTGTAAAGAAAGATGGATGCATAAATACAATGGTTTCCTAAATGAATCAAGCTATTCATGGACGTTAATTTTTTTTTCACACAGAAAATGAATATCCAGATAACATGATATTCTCTTGTTAGGTGTTTCAACGTATCTATTTGAAGGTGGTGGTCTTCACGCGAGAAATTCTGGGGCAGGTTATGTTTCTCTGGCACGTAACGCACATTTCTCGCTAATTACTAAATCAACATTCCCATAATTAGCTCACCGGATCTGAATTTGGTTAATTAAATTAGAAAACTAATACGTCATGGTGGGTAATCAGCACAGAAAAAGAAACAAGTTAATGAGTTCGTTTCTAGAGAGAACGGTATTTCATCTTCTGACACTCCCATATCATTCTGCTCCAGATGACTATGTGCTTATCATCAGGAAGTGTTTTGTTATATTAATATGTTAAAACAATAGTTACATTCAGAGGCAACGGTGCAAAAACAGCATGAGCCTTCTCTGCATCCTATACAATCCTAAAACAAAGGATGCTACAAGGACATAAAATGAAAGCGGGTAGAAAAATAATCTACAGTGCATTACCTAGCCTTGGACAGAGAACTATGGTTAGTTATTGAAATTCAAGGCATGATAAATCACTTTTTACTTCCTCTACATGTATTATACTAAGTACATAGTAGCTAGAGAAGATATTGTATTCCACCCAACAACTCTAGGCCGAGAATTCACCAGAAATATATTTTTAGGCTCCCTATATCCAAAAAAGCATTTTTTAGAAAAAAAATCACTTTGTGTTCTTGTGTTGACACGCTAACTCAAAAACGAGACGTTTGTAAAATCTCAAACGTGGTATTTTACTTTTGTATATTCCAAGAATGCGACACGAAGATTTGGAGAAAAATCTCCTCACCTCAAATAACCCTTTACTAGAAAAAATGCTGTTAACGTTTTGATTAAAATGGCGTATATTAAAGTTATTTACATGTAAAATAAGCTGTATAGCTTGAAATTTCTGGGAATAGCCTCTGAAGACGCCTTCATTCAGGATGCACTTTGCTGAGTTTTGCGTAACTGATAAACCACAAGAACTACACAAAATGTTAAAACACACACTTTATGTCATATACATTTTTTTGGGGTGGGGTTCACAGTTTCTATATATTCTTTATTATTGTTTTCAGTTTTAAAATAACTGTTCTCATACGGAATTTTTAAACTTCTGGCATTGCAAAGAAACGGATTTCAACCACAATAACCAGATTTTAAAAGATTTAAGTGTCGCTTTAGCCTAGTTTATTCCCATATTTCGCTTCTAATTACAAGGAAGCAAATAATAAAGACAATTTCTGCTTATGTTTGTCTCGGTTAGCATGAAGTAGAATAAGCTTTTTAACAATAATTTGTTACAGAGATGTAGAGAGAGCCATGTGAATAGAACACATAAGAGTTTTTTTATATATTAAATCATTTTAATGAGGAAGGTTCATAAAAGATGACCGTCCCTTTGATTTTACTTGTTTTACCTTGGTTTCTGTGGCATTTTTCCGGTTTAGATACCAACACATTGCCGGAAGCACGCTTGCAAACCTCCCCAAGTAAAACTGGTTCACTGTTAATGTAAAGACAATGGTGTTCTCTCTATTACTCTAGAACACAACTGCTCAATTGTTATGGCAAGTTTAATAATTCGGTTTTTATTTTTAGCTATGAAATTTCCTAGATCAAACATTGGAAAGCGTGCAGTTTTCAGCCACCATAGCAATCAGCAGAATGCACATGGTATTTTGTTTCTTTTGGATGCCCTTTCTTATACGTTGAAGATATGATGCGCAATATCACAATTTAAAACAAGAAAAGTATATTTGAACTCTTCTTGACGATATAGTATGCAATATATGTTTGTCCTATTGAGTAATGGCAGAGATACTTGGGCAAAATTCAATGGCATACCTTTTTAAAGTTTAAGTTGTAGATAATGTTACCCGAAACATTTGTTTCCTCTTATAAGAGAGTGGCTTCGTGTTTCAACTGCTATGAGCGATTCGTAACTTGCAAGATGACCATAAAGATTTCATGATGACTCATCAACAATTTAAACAATGATTGTTAACATATAAAAATCTGATGTTTTCCATTCACATGACTTTCTCTAACAAATTATTGCAACAAATTTTTATTTAAAAGGTTATGCTTCTATTTGGTTCATGCTAATCCAGAAAAAATTAGCAGAAATCGTCTTATTACTTGCTTCCTTGTAAGTAGGAGCGAAATAAGGGAGTACCATAGGTTAAAGTGATAGTCAAAATCTGGTTGCTATGTGACTGAAGTTCCTTTGTTTGTATGGACACGAGTTGGCAAATTCCTGTATGAGAGAAGTATAGTTTTTAAAGCTGAAACCAAAAACAAGGAATATCTAAAAAACGATCAACTCCACACAGCCGAAATGAAATCGTTCAGACCTATAGCAGGATTACGCAAGGCAGGTTAAAAATAATTAAATAAGACGCCAGTTAAATGTAGAAGAATTAAATATAAAAGGAACAGGATACAACTTTTGGAAAGGATGACACGAAACAGAATAAACTTACAAATCCCAAGTACACTGAAACCCAGGACGACCGAAAAAGAAGAAGATGTAACTACTGAACAAGTGTTTGGAGCCGGAACAGTTAGAAAAGGGCTCACCCGTGAATTATTCACGCCAGTTAAATCGAGAACTGACATCTGAATCGCCATATATTTATGAGCACATACCCTGTATATTCGGCTAATACCACTTTTTAATATTATATATTTAATTGTATATTTTAATTATATTCAATAATTATATATTTATTAATTATATGTTTAATTTAGGTGCTTACAATATGCCTACAGTGTTACGTATGAAAACAAAAGCCTGAAATCAAACCACATCTCCAACAATTGAAATCCGCTGAGTACTTCTGAAACAAATACACTCTCACATGATTTTCTCTATTTTGCAACAAAATATTCCTACAAAAGCACATTCTTCTATATACTTCATGATGATCGACTTAAACGTCAGCAGAAATTGAATTATACAGATACAACGAAAATAAAGAAATGCATTACATCAAAGTAATTGTCAAATGTTTTAGAAGCTGGTTCCTGTGTAATAATATTCCGTTCCTTTGAGTGAAAAAAAAATACAAATGACGACAACTCACTTTGGTAAGTAAATATGTATTAAACATTTTAAACAAATAACAATAACATCTCAAAAGCGGTTAACTCCACAATAATGTATTAGACATAAACTGGGTGCTTTAACAAAATCTACGTTTTGTATTAATAAGATTTTTCTACATCTTACGGTTTACCAGTTATGAAAGGTTATCCAGAATGCGGAGGTTATACCCGTAAATTAAAGATATATCTTATGCATGCAATAATTTAATCAAAATCGTTAGGGCCATTTTTAAGGAAATTAAAATTTTCGAAAATTGTTGTCTCGCCTATAGTTTCACAGCAGTAAAAGTGGGCGTTGAACACTAATAATAATTACAAATAAATAAATAAAAGGTAACATTGGGCGCGGGATTTTCTTGAAAACCTTCTTGTCTCATCTTTGGAAGATGCTGAACATATACATTCAGTAAGAACTTTTCGTTTTTGAGTTATTTTGTTCACACACTCATACACGTAATAGGGATCTCAAAATGTGTATTTACAGTGAAAACTCGTATCAAATTTTTCGGAGGAATCAATTACCCTCCCTACCTGGTGCGTGGTGGAGAAAGTAAAAATACAGCACAGTCGTACCTGTTGCCAATGCCCCTCATTACTTGGTGAGATTTTGGAATGAGTTGCGTGAAATTTTGAGAAGAAATATTGTACTTCATCTTGATCCAATTGATGTAAGTCTAAGATAAAAGTGCATCTGTTGCTGGATAAGATAGCGATCTATAGACAGAGCAATGAGGCCAGTCATTAAGATCAAGACCTCAGATAGTAAAAGTAATGAAATCTTTTGAGGGAGTAATTAACCTATACAAGGAGATATTACTCAATACTTTATAAAACAAATTTTCCTTTAGTGCACTTGCTAGAGTGGCTATATCTCTTAATACTTGACACATAATATGGGAACGGTAGCTTATACCAGGGCCGTTTGTTTTTCAGCCTCCGATAGGCTGTAAATAAAAGATAAGCTCACAGAAAACAATTATTTTATGACTAACATTTTTTTTTCACTTATGGTTGTTTTTCAACGTAATCACCGAAAAGATTGAGACATTTATCGTACCTGTGCACAAACTTTGAGTTTCAAAAAATGTTGCCGCCAATGATTAAAAATCTGATGTGTACCATTCACATGACTTTCTCCATATCCCTGCAACGAATAATTCTTAAAAAGCTTTTACTTTTAGTTACTTTATGCTAATCAGAAAAAATTAGCAGAAATAGTCTAATTACTCGCTTCCTTGTAAGTAGAAGCGAAATAAGGGACAACCGTAGGTTAAAGTAATAGTCGAAAGCTAGTTGCTATGTCAATGAAATTCCTTTGTCTATATGGATAGGAGTTGACAAGTTCCTGTATGAGAAAAGTATAGGTTTTTCATAGCAGAAACCAAAAATAAGGAATGTCACAAAAACGACGAACTCCACGAAAAAAAATGTATATAACATAAATTGTGTGTTTTAATGTGCTCCACATTTTTTGTGCAATAAGTTTTTGTCCATCTCTTACAGTTTAGCAGTTATTCAAAAGTTAGTAAAATTCATCCAGAATAAACTACTCTTCAGAGTCTATTCCCAGAAAATTCAAAATATACATTTTATTTGTCAGGTAAATATGTTTAATATACGAAATTTTAATCAAAATCGTTAGAGCCATTTTTGAGAAAATCAAAATTTTCGAAAAAAGTTCCATGTAAAGGGTAATTTGGGGTGGGGGGATTTTTCTCAAAATCTTCGTGTCGCATCTAAACTTAAATACCAAGTTTGGTATTTTACCGACTTTTCGTTTTTGAGTTATCGTGTTCACAGACACACGGACACACACACACACACACACACACACACACACGGACCTTTTTGTGAAAATGCTTATTTTGGATATTAGGGACCCTAAAACATATATTTCCGGTAAAATCTCGGTATCGAATTTTTGGGTGGAGTACAATACTTTCTCTATACACTATATACATAGTGCGTATGGAGAAAGTAATAAAAATGAGCATTGATGTTGTTTTGAAGATCTTCGTACTTTACGACGTTTGCGGAGAGCCATTCAAAACAAACGAAGAGGAATGCTGACTTCAGGAATTGTGTTGATCCATGACAACGCTCGTCCACACACTGCTGGCACAACACATCGGCTCCTTGAACAATTTCAATGGGATATTTTCGATCATCCGCAGTGCAGTCCTGACCTGGCACCCAGCGACTTTCACCTTTTCCCTGAACTGAAGACTGGCTAGGAGGGCAGCACTTTGAAGATCTTCAAAACAACGTCTATGCTCATTTGAAATCGTTGGCGGCAACATTTTTTGAAGCGGGTATTGCAAAGCTTGTGCTCAGGTACGATACATGTCTTAATCTTTTCGGTGATTATGTTGAAAAGTAACCATAAGTGTACAAAACGTTTAGTAATAAAATAATTGTCTTCTATGAACCTGTCTTTTATTTACAGCCTATCGGAGGTTAAAACAAAACGGCTCCTGTACTTGCTTTGTGGCTATGTTAGTTAGTTCATTATTATTTGTATTTATTTTGAATGCTAATTAATGCTATTCAGAGAAGGTAGAGAAAGAAACAATTAATTCACATTAAGTTACCTAACAGTTAAAGCTCTGAACTTCAGCAGTTACTGAGTTTGTAAGCCGTCATTAAGGAATGGCATATTAAAATGTTTTGAGACCTCCTTGTGGTTTTCCGGAGAAAACGCGCGTCAGTTGGGGACCCATGGTGGCTCAGTGGTCACAAACTAGGAGATCCGTGGTTAAAATCCCGGCAACAGCAGTAAATTCTTCTCCAAAAGACCCTTGTGTGAGTGTGTGTGTGCGTGTGTGTGTTTGTGTGTGAGTGGACAGATATCTCATAAACAAGAGTTGGTTAAATACCAACTTTGGTATCTAAGTTCAGTAGGTGTTGCCAAAGGAATCGACACGTAATTTTCAGGAAAATCTCCCACTCTGAAATACCACTTATATGAAATATGGTATATCGATTTTGATTAAAATGCCATATATTAAAGCTATATTTCTTGAAAGTAGGATGCGACATGAAGATTTCCAGAAAAATCCCGCAACCCAACTACCCTTTACATGGAATATTTTTTGAAATTTACAATTTTCTAAAAAAACATGGTTGTAGGAATATTTATTAAACAGCTATACATATACTTGACAAGTAAAATGTAAATTCTGAATTTCATTGGATAGTCTCTAAGTTCTCTTTATTCTGAACGACTTTGCTCAACAGGTAAGCAAAAACATACTATACAAAAATGTAGATCTTATTAAATCACACAAATTATATCATGTGTGCTTTTTTGTACAGCTTACAATCATTATGTTAACATGCTTCAATTTTCTCTTCCGTTTCCACCTTTTTTGTTTTACTGCTGGCTCTAGAAACATAACCGAATTTCAATGACGATCGCATAGCGATAGCTTCTAAAAGATCTGACTGTCGCTGTAGCCTAGTGTACTCCCTTATTTCCCTCCTACTCGTTCTATTTATAAGGAACTAAGTAAATATGTGATTTCTGATAACGTTTATCGAAATATTTCTATGTAGATAAAAGAATAAAAATCTGATGTATTACAATCACATGACTTTCTCTACATCTCTGCAACAAATTATTGTTAAGAGGTTATGCTTCTATTTATTTCATGCTAATCGAGAAAAAATGAGTAAAAATAGCCTTATTACTTCCTTCCTTGTAAGTAGGAGGGAAATAAGGGAGTACTATAGGTTAAAGTGATAGTCAAAAGCTGGTTGCTATGAGACTGAAGTTCCTTTATTTATATGGACAGGAGTTGACAATTTCTGTATGAAAAAAGCATGTTTTTTAAAGGTGAAATCAAAAACAAGGAATATCTCAAAAACGTCCAACTCCATGAAAAAATGTATACAACATAAACTGTGTAGTTTAACGTGCTCCACATTTTTGTGTTGTAATTTTTTGTCCATCTCTTACGGTTTAGCAGTTATGCAAAATTCCGTAAAATTCATCCAGCATAAAGTAGTCTTCCGAGGCTATTCGCAGAAAATTAAAGATATATATATAATTTATTTGTGAGGTAAATATCTTCAATATACGATATTTTAATCAAAACAGTTAGAACCATTTTTAAGAAAATCAAAATTTTCGAAAAAAGTGCTATGTAAAAGGTAGTTTGGGGTAGGGGGATTTTCTTGAAAATCTTCGTGTCGCATCCTTGGAAGATACCAAACTTAAATAGCAAGTTTGGTATTTAACGGGCTTTTCCTTTTTGAGCTGTGCTATCCACAGACACACAGACGCACACACATACATACACGGACTTTTTTCTGAAAATGTTTTTTTTTTTTGGATTCTAGGGGACCCAAAACATGTATTTCCGGTGAAATTCCAGTATCGAATTTTTCGGTGCAATGAAATACGTTCTCTATACACTATGTACATAGTACTTGTAGCGAAAGTAACAATTTGTAAGAATACCTTGTAGAATATCCAGGAAATTCATATGAATGGAGCACATTAGATGTTTACTCATAAATAATATAATTGCTTGCACAATCTGAGAATAGAGTAAAAGTGTTAAAATATATGAAATTTGTATACCGGAAAGTACATCTTTAGACACTTTCTGAATTCTTGGGAATGCAGAATTTTCCAAATTCTACATAACATGTAATGATAGTACTACAATAAATGTAGAACTTATCTCTTTAAAAGTATTAAAATATGGTTAAAACAAGTTATACGTAAGTTTTAATGCACTTAGTGCTTAATGTTGTGAAGTACAAGATCTTTCTTCCACTAAACTACACGGGTATGGAAGTTTCAGGTAACTGTACAGTGTGATATGAATGTAGTAAGGCAATCTATGGAAACCTTTCCATTAAACTACAAGGGTATGGAAGTTTCAGATAACTGTACAGTGTAAGTGATATGAATGTAGTAAGGCAATCTATGGAAACCTTTCCACTAAACTACACGGGTATGGAAGTTTCAGATAACTGTACAGTGTAAGTGATATGAATGTAGTAAGGCAATCTATGGAAACCTTTCCATTAAACTACAAGGGTATGGAAGTTTCAGATAACTGTACAGTGTAAGTGATATGAATGTAGTAAGGCAATCTATGGAAACCTTTCCACTAAACTACACGGGTATGGAAGTTTCAGATAACTGTACAGTGTAAGTGATATGAATGTAGTAAGGCAATCTATGGAAACCTTTCCACTAAACTACACGGGTATGGAAGTTTCAGATAACTGTACAGTGTAAGTGATATGAATGTAGTAAGGCAATCTATGGAAACCTTTCCACTAAACTACACGGGTATGGAAGTTTCAGATAACTGTGCAGTGTAAGTGATATGAATGTAGTAAGGCAATCTGTGGAAACCTTTCCACTAAACTACACGGGTATGGAAGTTTCAGATAACTGTACAGTGTAAGTGATATGAATGTAGTAAGGCAATCTATGGAAACCTTTCCACTAAACTACACGGGTATGGAAGTTTCAGATAACTGTACAGTGTAAGTGATATGAATGTAGTAAGGCAATCTGTGGAAACCTTTCCATTAAACTACACGGGTATGGAAGTTTCACGTAACTGTACAGTGTAAGTGATATGAATGTAGTAAGGCAATCTATGGAAACCTTTCCCATTTCCATTTCTATTTTACTTTCTCTACATAGTACTGCACACCACCCAAAAATTTGGTAACGAGATTTCACCGGAAATACACATTTTTTTGTATCCTAAAAAGGCATTTTTTTAAAAAGGTATGTCCGTGTGTGTGTTTTTGTGTCCGTTGCCTTTGAACAAGATAACTCAAAAACGAAGTCGGTAAACTACCGGACTTGGTATTTGGTTTAGTATCTTTCAGGGATGCGACACGAAGATTTCCCCACCCTAAACTACCCTTTACATGTCAAAATTTGATTTGCTCAAAAATAAGTCTAACGATTTTGATTAAAATACCGTACCTAAATTAAAAATATTTACATGATGAATAAAATGTGTATCTTCAATTTTCTGAAAATAGCCTCAGAAAATCCCTTCATTCTGGATGACTTTTGCATAACTGATAAACCGTATCAGATAATACCAAAACGTATCAAAGGAAAGATGTAAATCTGGTGAAAACACACAACTTATATCATATACATTTTTTCGTAGAGTTGGTATTTCCGAAATATTACTTGTTATTGATTTTAGTTGTAAAATAACTAAACTTTTCTCATACGGGAATTTGTCAATTTCTGGCAATGCAAAGATACAAATTTTAATTACATAGCAACCAGCGTACAAAATATTTTATCACTGTAGCATAGTATACTCCCTTATTTGTCCCCTACTTACAAGGAAGCAGGTAATAAGATAATTTCTGCTAATTTTATATTTCAGTTACCATAATAAGCCTCTTAGCAATAACTTGCCACAGATATGTGGAGAAAATCATGTGATGAAAGACGTCATATTTTTTCTATTAAACTTGCCTCCTAAGTATTCCAAATCGATTATTATCTTTTTAGACATGGAGTGTTAGAAGAGCTTTTAAACACAAAACACTTGAACTAAGAATTCTTCTTTATAACTCTACATTTATGAAATATTTATAACACTCCAATGTTACCAACTTAAGTTTTGTTACTATCACTGAATCCGTTATATATAATGTATTGAAATAGTTACGTTGCTAGTGGAGTCCGATCGATATATCGTTATTTTTAATGTCAATTCTAATAATTGTATAATAAATATCACACTTTCATCATAACTGCACAGTTAAGAATTTAATGTTGCCTATTATTAATAATAATTGTATATGTTTGTTTTCTGTTATTTATCTGTATAAAAATAAATGAGGTTATGTTCCTGAGAAAACAAAATAAAACCAATAATAGTACCACCGCCTTCTATACTAGTCGGTTCTCGTATCTAAACATGCTCAACTAGACAACAGTTTTCTTCCATTGGCAACTTCAAACATAAAATGTGTTTGCTGGGTATTTGGTTGTAGCTTACACTAGTTTATCATTTAATAGCAGAAGGAATGGAATGGAATGGAGTTGTTAATTTATGAGATTTATGGTAAAGAGTAAAGAACTGACATTGCTACATCGATTACCAATCTATACCGATAGACGAATTCTATTCCCAAATGCACACACACGCCTCCAAATGGTAGGAAAACGTACTATTCTTTGAACAAAAGAAATGTTGAACCTTATATTATAAATGTATTGATAAATCTAGAAATATTGTGCTGTCTAAAAGATAATGTATGACACTCAAGTTAAAAGTACGACCTCGTTTCGCAAACTTTCCTTCTCGCAAAATAAAACTACACGTTTAACTCTTGTATCATAAACAACTATTCTAGAAGTACCTCGTGAAAAACCTTGAAGATTACGGATACAATTGTGGAGAATTGGATAAGGAGTTGTGTAATACAAAAATGGAATAAAATGCTTTTTGAGGCGTAATAGCTGTATTTCATACATTACTGTTTGCAATGTAAATACTGATTACGGCAATTACAAATTAAAAATGCTGCAGCTGGAACAATAGCGTCTAGTCTATACTACAGGAGTTTTATCACATTTTACATAAATTGCACTTAAAAGAAAGTTGTTTATTAACAGCAGTTAACTGTTGATGCTCTAATCTAACACTAATATGGCTGTATAAACAGTTTAAAACTGCAACACAAAGTCTTTGATGAGCCTATTTATTTTCTGTTACAACAATATCATCAAATATCTGTTACATCATTATTTAATGGAATGAGAAAAATGCCCTTTTAGTGCTAACTTGGCAGGAAACACTATTCACTATTAATTTGCACGCCCCCCCCCCCATTCTCCAAAAACTGATGGTTTATGAGTTCAAAATAAATAACTGGGAAATACCTATAGCAATTCAGACAATAATTAACGGGCAGAAAATAGAAAATCATTTTACAAGTAAAAAATTCAAAAGGCAGCAAAATTCTTCAGCATACAGAAATACTTATGTCTGCTGTAAAAAGTAGTTCTATGCTATTCGCGTGATTTTTTTAATGTAATGTAGAGTTTTTACTTTTAAACATTTTTAAACTTACTTAAATAAAAAGTACCTAAGTTTACAGCAGAAATTGCTTCTAAAAGATTGTGGAACAGTGTTTCGTTTGTTAAAATGATTGTCTTAATTACTTTTAAAGTTTTGATAATGGTTATTACATTATTAGAGATTTCATTTGGATTCATTTTTGAAACATAGCCGAATTAAAAATCTTTTTCATTTAATGAATAGTAATGTAAAATTATATAAGGAGTATATCCCCCCCCCCAACATATCGATAGCGTTCATTTTCTTATATATTTGTTCGTAATTAGCTTACCCTCACCACGGATGCCGGGGATGCCGGATACCTAGGGGTCAGAAGCCTGTCAGGGAGCACGAAACCACAGAATGGAGAACCTGAAACGAGTGGTTAGTCCGTAGCCAGGCACGAGCGTGAGGATGTAAATGGTATGAAATGCAAGCGTAATGGTTCATAGGAAAGGCGAGAATGGAGCAATCGGTGGAATGACCGGCGAGGGAAACAGGAGGAAACTTGCAAGCGCTTGGGATCGAACCCGGGCCGCCTAAATGGGAGGCGAGCGGTCTAACTATTCGCCACGGCGGCGCCGTTCTTATACAGGTTCAAAATATAAACATTGTTTTTTTCTCCCTTAATCCGCCATTGCTGCCCAGCAAACAGCTATCGGTAGCGACGGATGTTGGCAGTGCTCTTGGACCTTTTTCCAGCTGGAGTTCTGTTCAGAGAGTCTCTATAAAAAGAAAACATTCCTTTCCGTGTTACAATGTGGCTTACTCTTACAACCGTCCCCGTAGAGCGTCTGTCCCTAGCACGGGGGAACCGGGTTCGATTCCCGGTAGGGAATCCAGCTTTTCCCCGCTGCTTCCCAAGTCCGGGTGTTACAGCCCTAGCACGAGGGAACCGGGTTCGATTCCCGATAGGGATCCAGCTTTTCCCCGCTGCTTCCCAAGTCTGGGAGTTGCGGCCCTGGCACGGGAAAACCGGGTTCGACACCCGGTAGGGGATCCAGCTTTTCCCCGCTGGTTCCCAAGTCTGGGAGTTGCGGCCCTGGCACGAGGGAACCGGGTTCGATTCTTGGTAGTGGTAGCAGTAGAAGCAGTAGTAGTAGTTGTAGTAGTAGCTGTAATACTGGTAGCAGTAGAAGCAGTAGTAGTTGTAATAGCAGTAGTAGTAGTTGTAGCTGTAATAGTGATGTCAGTAGAAGCAGTAGTAGTAGTAATTGTAATAGTAGTAGCAGTAGTTGTAATAGTAGTAGTTGTAGCTGTAATAGTGATGTCAGTAGAAGCAGTAGTAGTAGTAATTGTAATAGCAGTAGTTGTAATAGTAGTAGTTGTAGCTGTAATAGTGATGTCAGTAGAAGCAGTAGTAGTAGTAATTGTAATAGTAGTAGCAGTAGTTGTAATAGTAGTAGTTGTAGCTGTAATAGTGATGTCAGTAGAAGCAGTAGTAGTAGTAGTAATTGTAATAGTAGTAGCAGTAGTTGTAATAGTAGTAGTTGTAGCTGTAATAGTGATGTCAGTAGAAGCAGTAGTAGTAGTAATTGTAATAGCAGTAGTTGTAATAGTAGTAGTTGTAGCTGTAATAGTGATGTCAGTAGAAGCAGTAGTAGTAATTGTAATAGTAGTAGCAGTAGTTGTAATAGTAGTAGTTGTAATAGTAGTAGTTGTAATAGTAGTTGTAATAGTAGTAGTTGTAATAGTTGTAATTGTAGTAGTTGTAATAGTAGTAGTTGTAATATTAGTAGTTGTAATAGTAGTTGTAATAGTAGTAGTAGTTGTAGTTGTAATAGTGATAGCAGTAGAAGCAGCAGCAGTAGTAGTAATTGTAATAGTAGCAGTAGTAGTTGCAATAGCAGTAGTAGTAGTAGTTGTAATAGTGATAGCAGTAGAAGCAGTAGTAGTAGTAGTAATTGTAATAGTAGCAGTAGTAGTTGTAATAGTAGTAGTTGTAATAGCAGTAGTAGTAATAGCAGTAGTAGTTGTAATAGCAGTAGTAGTTGTAATAGCAGTAGTAGTTGTAATAGTAGTAGTTGTAATAGCAGTAGTTGTAGTTGTAATAGTGATAGCTGTAGAAGCAGTAGTAGTAATTGTAATAGTAGCAGTAGTAGTTGTAATAGTAGTAGTTGTAATAGCAGTAGTAGTTGTACTTGTAATAGTGATAGCAGTAGTAGTTGTAATAGTAGTAGTTGTAATAGCAGTAGTAGTAATTGTAATAGTAGCAGTAGTAGTTGTAATAGTAGTAGTAACAGCAGCAGTAGTAGTTGTAATAGTAATATTAGTAGTTGTAACAGTAGTAGTTGTAATAGTAGCAGTTGTAATAGTAGTATTAGTAGCAGTAGTTGTTGTAATAGTAGTATTAGTAGTAGTAGTAGTAGTTGTTGTAATAGTAGTATTAGTAGCAGTAGTTGATGTAATAGTAGTATTAGTAGTAGTAGTTGTTGTAATAGTAGTATTAGTAGCAGTAGTTGATGTAATAGTAGTATTAGTAGCAGTAGTTGTTGTAATAGTAGTATTAGTAGTAGTAGTTGTTGTAATAGTAGTATTAGTTGCAGTAGTTGATGTAATAGTAGTATTAGTAGCAGTAGTTGTTGTAATAGTAGTAATAGCAGTAGTAGCAGTAGTAGTAGTAGTGTTAGCGGTGGTGATGGTGCTACTGATGGTAGTGGTAGTAGTGGTCGTATTAGCGGTAATGGTGGTCGTGCTGGTACTGGTGGTAGTGGTTTTCGTGGTGGTAGTGTTGGCCGTGGTGGTAGAGGTGGTAGTAATGGTCGTGGTAGTCGTGATGGTAATGGTGATCAAGGTGGTAGTGGTGGTAGTGGTGGTAGTAGTGGTAGTGGTGGTAGTGGTGGTAGTAATGGTCGTGGTAGTCGTGATGGTAATGGTGATCAAGGTGGTAGTGGTGGTAGTGGTGGTAGTGTTGGCCGTGGTGGTAGATGTGGTAGTAATTGTCGTGGTAGTCGTAATGGTAATGGTGATCAAGGTGGTAGTGGTGGTCGTGTTAGTAATAGCGGTCGTTGTGTTAGTGATGGAGGTGATGGTAGTAGTGGTCGCGATGTTAGTGGTGTTCGTGGTGGTAGTGATGGTCCTGCTGATAGTGATGGTCATGGTGGTAGTGATGGAGGTGATGGTAGTGGTATTCTTGGTTGTAGTGGTGGTCCTGCTGATAGTGATGGTCATGGTGGTAGTGATGGAGTTGATGGTAGTGGTATTCTTGGTTGTAGTGGTGGTCCTGCTGATAGTGATGGTCATGGTGGTAGTGATGGAGGTGATGGTAGTGGTATTCTTGGTTGTAGTGGTGGTCCTGCTGATAGTGATGGTCATGGTGGTACTGATCGAGGTGATGGTAGTGGTATTCTTGGTTGTAGTGGTGGTCCTGCTGATAGTGATGGTCATGGTGGTAGTGATGGAGGTGATGGTACTAGTGGTAGTGTGGTCATGATGGTAGTGGTGGAGCGGTGGCAATTGTGGTCGTGGTGGTAGTGTTGTTCGTGGTAGTAATGGTGGTCGTGTTGGTAATGGTGGTTGTGGTGGTACTGGTGGTCGTGATGGTAGTGATGGTTGTGATGTTCGTAATGGTGATGTTCGTGGTGGTAGTGATGGTAGTGATGGTTATGGTGCTAGTGATGGAGGTGAAGGTAATAGAAGAGGAGTAGGAGTCGGAGGAGTAGGAGCAGTAGGAGTAGAATTAGGAGCAGTAGGAGGAATAGGAGTAGGATTAGGAGTAGTAGGAGTAGAATTAGGAGCAGTAGGAGTAGTAGGAGTAGGAATAGGAGTAGGAGTAGGAGGAGTAGTAGTAGTAGTAGTAGTAGTAGTAGTAGTAGGAGTAGGAGTCGGAGGAGTAGGAGTAGTAGGAGTAAAATTAGGAGCAGTAGGAGGAGTAGGAGTAGGATTAGGAGCAGTAGGAGGAGTAGGAGTAGGATTAGGAGCAGTAGGAGGAGTAGTAGGAGGAGTAGGAGTAGGATTAGGAGCAGTAGGAGGAGTAGTAGGAGGAGTAGGAGTAGGATTAGGAGCAGTAGGAGGAGTAGGAGTAGGATTAGGAGCAGTAGGAGGAGTAGGAGTAGGATTAGGAGCAGTAGGAGGAGTAGTAGGAGGAGTAGGAGTAGGATTAGGAGTAGTAGGAGGAGTAGGAGTAGGATTAGGGGCAGTAGGAGGAGTAGGAGTAGGAAAGTAGGAGTAGGAAAGTAGGAGTAGGAGTAGGAGTAGTAGAAGGAATAGGAGTAGTAGGAGGAATAGGAGTAGTAGGAGGAGTAGGAGTAGGATTAGGAGCAGTAGGAGGAATAGGAGCAGTAGGAGGAATAGGAGTAGTAGGAGGAGTAGGAGTAGGATTAGGAGCAGTAGGAGGAATAGGAGCAGTAGGAGGAGTAGGAGTAGGAATAGGAGTAGTAGGAGGTGTAGGAGTAGGAGTAGTAGGAGGAGGATTAGGAGGAGTAGGAGGAGTAGGAGTAGGATTAGGAGGAGCAGGAGTAGGAATAGGAGTAGTAGGTAGGAATGGGAGGGAGTAGGAGTAGGAGTAGTAGGAGGAGTAGGAGTAGGAGCAGCAGGAGGAGTAGGAGTAGGAATAGGAGTAGAAGGAGGAGTAGGAGTAGTAGGAATAGGAGTAGATGGAGTAGTAGGAGTAAGAGTAGTAGGAGGAGTAGGAGTAGTAGGAGGAGTAGGAGTAGTAGGAGGAGTAGGAATAGGAGTAGAAGGAGGAGTAGGAGTAGGAGGAGTAGTAGGAGTAGGAGTAGTAGGAGGAGGAGGAGTAGAAGGAGTAGGAGTAGAATTAGGAGCAGTAGGAGGAGTAGGAATAGGAGTAGAAGGAGGAGTAGGAGTAGGAGGAGTAGTAGGAGTAGGAGTAGTAGGAGGAGGAGGAGTAGGAGTAGAGGGAGGAGTAGGAATAGGAATAGAAGGAGGAGTAGGAATAGGAGTAGGAATAGGAGTAGAAGGAGGAGTAGGAGTAGGATTAGGAGCAGTAGGAGTAGGAATAGGAGTAGTAGGAGGAGTAGGATTAGGAATAGGAGTAGAAGGAGGAGTAGGAGTAGTAGGATTAGGAGTAGTAGGAGGTGTAGGAATAGGAATAGAAGGAGGAGTAGGAGTAGGAGGAGCAGCAGCAGTAGTAGCAGTACACAGCATTTCTTAAATAATATAGCATAGGATATTTAAACTTAATCAGTTTACCAAAGGGTTTATAAATGGACATAATCAAGTGATGGATAACTGTAAAATATCAATAAGATAACAATATATTATTTTGTAGATTTAATTATCTAGACCACAAGCGAGGACGGACCAGAATTTCGATCCTCTCAGATACTTGGGAGATGTTAGAACTAGGAATGATAGGTTTTTGTTGTTGCTGGATCTATAACCGTGCTACTTATATCTGTGGTGTGCGGCATCAGAACAACGAGGTCATCTCCATTCTGCTTGTCGTAACGTTCTGTGCACAGTTATATGTAACTCGTCCAAAGCAACTTGTCACCTGCAACTCCATGTCATCTGAATCCATCTCTTGATATTTTAGCGACGGATATGTGGACGGTACTTTTAGTTCCGAATGATATGATACCCTTATTGCTCGTGCAATATCGTGCCCATGGGGCATAATCGAATAAAAACATATCGTTCTATTAATAGATTTTGTACCCATCTTCATAGCGCGCGGTCCATTTCCCCTATCTTCTCATTCGGTTTGTTCAATAATCTAAAGGAAATTAAGGGTGTGAGAAGGGAAATTTAATTATTATTAAACTTATAAATTTCCTTTCTTTCCTCAAAAGTATTGTAAATAGTCTGTTTTTAAAAGGAGAAAAACTGTATTCGTTAATGCTTGTGAAACCAGCGCAGTATGAGCTTTAAAGCACTCTTGAACTGCCCAACTATCGATCTGGCACTCCTGTAACTTTTGACGAATCTAATTGTACCCAAAGTTGTAGTTTCACACTAGTGTAAAAAATATACACGGAAACTTTGCATCCATATACTTTTATTTCACACAACTTAAAAACATTTCTAGAATTTAAAACACGATTTGAAACATACATTTCTACTATCTTAAAGGGAAAGTTACAATATTGCCATGTAATTTTTGGAACACGTTTAATAAAATAGTTCATATCTCAAATTTAAAATGATATCATACATGGATTTTAATTCCATTTTCAAATAAAATAATTTAACTTTGAAGAAAGAACATTAAAGGATAAATATAATTTACACAATTTAATGTTGCGTTACTATTTCTTTGTTAATGAGAATTAATAAATAAAAACCAAACAGTTTTTACTTTCCTGCCAAGCTTTCACCATAATTCATTAATTTATGTTTTTAAATTTGTCTGTGATTTTCTGGTTTATTAAAATGCAAAATAACTAACTGCTTAATATTAAGTGCTTTATTAAACCGAGTAGGTGATGTTGCTTTATTAATGGCTATTGCATTTTGGAAGATGAGATTATATTTTTTATTTGGATTGTCTATTAAATAAAAATGAGATATATTTAATTCCATTTTTGGTTTTTTTAGCTGGCATAAGAATTTATTTTGCTATATCTGGACTGGACGAATTAAGAATTTTGAAACTCTACGCGAACCTCAATAAATTAATCTACCGTGTGGTTTAAACAGCAATAAGCAATAATAAAAACTTTCTAAAATGTTAAGGACACGCAAAGTAAATGTAAATTTTTGTTAAAATCGAAAACGTGTCATAAAAATGTTTACTGTATTGATGAACGGAACTGAACTGTCATGGAACCCAAATATTATAGGCTCAGCCCAAATATAAGACCTCTTAATTTCTATAACTGAAAATTTAAAATACATTTTAGGGAATTATAATGATGGCACTAATGGGCAAAAATCATTTAACAGATGCTTATAAGTGATTACAAGAATGTGAAGAAAAGCTCTTGTGAGTCAGTTGTTTCTGGATGTTCACGGTCTAATGGCAAGGAACTCAAGCACTGATTCTCTTCAAAAGTCAATGTTATTTTAATTTAAACTATAAATAGTTTTTCTAATGGTAGAACACATAAGAATGTACTTGCATCATCATCACAGACACTTCACAAACACAAACACCTCGCACTTCCCCTCGGCCACCAGCGGACCTGCAAACACACAAATAACTCTATACAGAACATGTATCAACACCACATACACAATTTTTGTCTAAGCACATAAACTAAGTTTAGAACTGTAAGTTTTACAGGCTATTACTTCAACACATCCGTAACTTTTATAATTTGGAAAATATACTGTTTTACAGTTTTAAAGTTCAGGAGCTTTCACATGTTTCAGCTCCCTTAATTTTTACTTTCTCTACACGTACTATGTACATAGTGTATACAGAAGGTATTGCACTTCACCCAAAAATTCGATACCGAGATTTCACCGGAAATATATGTTTTCGGGTCACTTGTATCCAAGAAAAGTATTTTCACAAAAAGGTCCGTGTTTGTGTGTGTGTGTGTGTGTGTGTGAACACGATAACTGAAAAACGAAAAGTCGGTAAAGTACCAAACTTGATATCTTCCAGGGATGCGACACGAATATTTTGAGAAAAATTCCCCCACCCCAAATTACCCTTTACATGGAACTTTTTTCAAAAATTTTGATTTTCTTAAAAATGACTCTAATGACCTTTGATTATAATATTGTATAATAAAGACATTTACCTGACAAATAAAATGTATCTCTTGAATTTCCTGGGAATATCCTCTAATGACTACTTTATTCTGGATGAATTTTACGGAATTTTGCATAACTACTAAACCGTAAGAGGTGGACAAAAACCAACCACACAAAAAATATAGAGCACATTAAAACACACAATTTATGTTATATACATTTTTTTTCGTGGAGCTGATCGTTTATGAGATATTCCTTTGTTTTTGCTTTCAGCTTTAAAAAACTTACACTTTTCTCATACGGGAATTTGTCAACTCCTGTCCACACAGACAAAAGAACTCCAGTTTTTGCCTATCACTTTAACCTATAATACTCCCTTATTTCGATTCTACTTACAAGGAAGCAAGTAATAAGACTATTTTTGCTATTTTTTTTCTCGATTAGCATAAAGTAAATAAAAGAATTAGCTTTTTAACAATAACTTGTTGCAAGATGTAGAGAAAGTCATGTGAGTGGAACACATCAGATTTTTATAAAAGAATCTGAAAACAGAATAGACGAAAGGTTTGAAAAAATCAGACACAAATTTGAAAAAAGAAATCAAACACCTTTAAGATATTATTAATCCTAGAAATACACCAGTATTAAAGCACCGATCTCCTTTTGTTTAGTTTTAACCACCTCAGATACTTTTATTAGCAAAACCATTTATTATCAATTTAATAACTTGCTGATAATATGAAAATTTTTGAAAAACGCCAAATACCCTTTATATTCTTTCTGTATTAAAATTAGAATTGTCTCTAGTTTAATTAGGATGCAGAGCATTTTAGGATTGAGGCAAATTCCTATTCTCTACAATTATTTGATAAATGGTCAATCGTTGCAGTAGTAAGAAGGCAAAGAAGCTGGAACTCGTTGGCGATCCAGTTCCCAACTCGGTGATCTCAGGAAGCAGGTGAAATTGATTGTGAGCAGGTATGGAGGTGTTTGGCCCCAGCAAGTCAAAGGTTCAGCCAATGGTGTGTGGCCTTTGTTTCCCGGTAGAGACAAATATAGGGGGCGTGTTGTTCTGGCCGGTCAGTTGATGCGGCAAACCCCTTGAATTAGCCAATAGATTTATCATTGCGTTGATCTTCCCTTTGTAGGTTTACACCTGGTGGCTGTAACTGCAATGCCTCTATGATCAAATTTAGGGTCTGGTTATCTCTGGACAAACTGGTCTTCATTTCTGTTGTAGCAGTTCCAAATACTAAAATTGTGTTAAAATCGCTTGAAATGAAACTTCTATGAAAGCAAAATAAGAGCATTTTTATCCTATGTTTGGCCAATTAAAACTGGACGATATGGTTCCAAATCGTATAAGGTTCAGGTTTGATTTCTAGCCACTCTAATGGTTTTTATATGTTGGAAGGTTATGCTGGGTTTGTTCCTCTTTTACCACGAATTTAATGTTCATCGTCTCCTTTCACTTATGTTGATTCAACACGTTGAGCTCAACATGCCTGCGGTAAACGAGCATCCTTCTGGGCAGCTAAACAAAACTGTTTCCCACCTTACTGGAAAACATATTGAGTGCGCCATGTATTCGGCAAACTTTGCGCAAGTAAGTAATTGTCACCTACTTCTCCAGATTCTCCGGGCGCACTAGCTAGGAGGCGAAGCAATCAACAATCCAATGAGACCCGTCATCTGAAATATATCTACAAAACACTATAGAAATAAAATCAAGAACATTGAGTGTTTATGTCAATTGTTTAATGTACAGAGAGAGAGAGAGAGAGAGAGAGAGAGTGAGAGACAGACAGAGAGAGAGAGAGAGAGAGAGAGATTAAACCTAACCTCAATTCAGCTGATACAAACATAGCTTCTCGTAAAACCTTTTCAAATGTTGGTAAAACTACGAGTATAGTCAGCAACAAACTGAAATCTTGTTCTAGCATTCTTAGAAAATTCTTGAAGCCAAATCTAAGCTCAACTTTCATGTCAGACAAGATGCTATCTTCATTATTTCTATTGCTTAGAAGAGCGCGTAAACATGATTGTTTTCTTTCTCTACCACATTAGAGAAGATATTATACTCTAATTCCACCCCAAAATTCAGTACCCAATACATGTTTTGAGAAGCCTGAAACAAGAATAGTTTCAGAAAAATGTGCGTATGTGTGAGTAGTGTGTGTGTGTGTGTGTGTGTGTGTGTGTGTGTGTGTGTGTGGTGTCTGCAAACAGTACCTATAACTAAAAAACGAAAATTCAGATAAATGCCCCAAGAAAGTATACATTACAATTTGTTTCGAAATATCTTTATAGCTCCAAAAACTATTTTGAATAAAACATCAAATATTAAAATTATTCACAGGACAAATGAAATGCATATCTTGAATTTTCTGGGATTAAGCTATGAAGACCATTTTATTCAGATAGAATTTAGAAAACCTTGTAATATAACGCATATGTTCAGCGATGACGTATAAACTAAATGTACGGCAAGGTAACAAAAGATGTTTCTGAGATATCCGTTATTAGTAGTTCTAATTGTTCAATTCTTTGTTATGTGCTGTCAATTTCCAGTTGTTTCTCGCCAAGCATAGAAAGAATGGAATTTTAACGGCTACCTATACGATAGCGTCCAGTTATTAAACACTTGACTATCGCTATTCTCGTATTTATAACGAAATGCGTAATGTAATTATTTCAGCAAAGGTTTATCTCATTAAAATGAAGTAAATATTAAATAAACTTTCGTTTGAATAGTTTGTATAGGTAGCCACTACAAAGATAGAGGGTAGAGAAAATCATATGAATGTAATAGAGATGCTTACTTCTTTATGCGTACTATGTTCATAATGTATAGAGAAGGCATTGTATTCCACCCAAAATTTCGATACCGATTATTCACCGGAAATATGCTTTGACGTCCCCCTGAGTCCAAAAAAGCATTAATTTAGAAAAATGTCCGTGTGTGTGTATGTGTCTTTGGACAGCATAGCTCAAAAACTAAGAGACCATTAAATACCAAACTAGGTATTTAAGTTTATTATCTTCAAGAATGCGACACGAAGGTTTTCAAGAAGATTCCTCCACCGCAAACTACCGTCTACATGGAAACATTTTTGAACATTTTGTTTTTCTCAAAATTGCCTCTAACGACTTTGATTAAAATACCTTATATTACACATATTTACAGCACAAATAAAATGTAAATTTGGAATTTTCCGGGAATAGTTTCTGAAGACCTTTTTGTTCTGTAAACATTTTTCTGAATTTCGCACAATTAGTAAACCGTAAGAAATATACAAAAACTTACTACACAAAAATGAAGATCTTGTTAAAGTACATAATATATGTAGTTTGCACCTTTCTTCTACAGTTGACCGTTTACAAGATATGCCCCGATATTGGTTTCAATTGTGAAGTACAATTGTAAAGTAAGCAGGCACGTTTTTCTTTTGTTCTACTCCTGTCCAAGCAAAGAAGCGAATTTCAGTGACAATCGCATAGCGGCAGCTTTTAAAACATTTGACTATCGCTTCAGCATAGCCCATTCCTTTAGTTCCCATTCTACTTATAAGGAACAAGTAATAGTATATTGTGCTAATGCTTATCTCGATTAGCATGATGTACAAAGAAAAAGAATCTTTTGTATCAAGTTTGTAGAATAGTTGGAGAAGGTCATATAAGTGTAACGCATTAGATTTTCTTTTTTCCTTTTATTCTTGGGGATCTTCCCAAAGCACACATTTTAATCCGAATCAATGTGATTAATAAACGCAACATGTTCTGTTTCAATTGTTTATGCAGACGAAATGTTGATAGAAACTCTACTTACATCTTTTTACTTTCTCTATTCGTACTATGTACATAGTGTATAGAGAAAGTATTCTATTGCACCTAAAAATTCGATACCGAGATTTCATCGAAAATAAATGTTTTGGGTCCCCCTGAATCCCAAAAAAGCATTTTTGGAAAAAGATCTATGTGTGTTTTTTTTTTCTGTGGGCAGCATAACTCAAAAACGAAAAGACTGTTAAATACCAATTGGTATTTAAGTTTGGTATCTTCCAAGGATGGGACACGATAATTTTCAAGAAAATCTCCCCTCCCCATATTACCCTTTACATGGCAAAAAATTCGAAAATTATGATTTTCTCAAAAATGACTAACAGTTTTGTTTAAAATCTCTTATATTTAAGATATTTACCTTACAAATAAAATTTATATCTTGAATTTTCTGGGAATAGCCTCTAAAGACCTCTTTATTCTGGATGATTTATATTGAATTTTGCATAACCGGTAAACCGTAAGAAATAGACAGAAACTTACTCCAAAAAAAATGTAGATCACGATAAAACATAATTTATGTCATGTATATATTTTTTATTTATTTTTTTTTTTTATTTTTTTGGAGTTGATCGTTTTTGAGATATTCCTTGTTATTGGTTTCAGCTTTAAAAAACACTCTTTTCTCTTACAGAAATTTGTCAACTCCTGTCCATACAAACAAAGGAGCTTCACATAACAACCAACCTTTGACTATCACTTTAACTCCCTTATTTTGCTTCTACTTACAAGGAAGCAAGTAGTAAGACTATGTCTGCTATTTTTTTCTCGATTAGAATGAATAAATAGAAGCATAAGCTTTTTAACAATAATTTGTTGCAGAGATATAGAGAAAGGCATGTGAATGGAACACATCAGGTTGTATAATAGGTGAAGTGAATAAAAGAAGTAAATGCTAGCTAATAAATACTAGCTAGTTTTAGAACTTGCTAAAAACGAGATGAATAGTCTTTTTCTAAAAGCAGGTAGTAAATGCTAGGCAACCCGGAAAAAAAATTAGTAAATATTAAGCCCTAGTATTTGCTAGCCATTGTATTTACTAATTTCCCTCCGAAATTCTGCTGAGTCAACAAGTTCCTGCTCTTCCCCTCACAAACAAAAGTAAAATATGTACTATATTTTAAAACCTACTTTTGTTTTGCAAATAAGTTACACCTTCTCCGCATTAAAATGGGCAGATACCATTGTCGTTACACCCCACAAAAGTAGCGTAACAATGTCACCTGCGGTTAATGTTAACACTAAACCTGAAAATGACAACAGTAGGAACCTGAAAGTTGGAGCAATGGCATCATCTGATGAGGACACTTGATACACAAGTTGGAAACGCAAAACATCTGGATAGGGCTTTGTTGATGACATTGGTTGATTATACTATCTAAATGACAGACATCTGCTGTTGTTCCGTCAAAAACAAGAGCCAGGAGTATGCTGACGAGTGCTCGAATGCAATTGGAAATAATATGGATGTTGGCCAACTTAAGAAACTATTGAACAACATGAAATCGACCCTGAAGAAAAAAACAGATATACATGCTACTGGGAACAAAGCAATTCAATTGAAGCCATGGGAAAAGCAGATGTTGGAAGTTCTTGATAAATCCGAAAAAAATCCAGTTTTCCACAAAATACCAGGCGCTCAGGGTACATCTTGTTGTGAACTTGCATGAACATGGATGGATATAGCAGATACTAAGCAAAAAATGCCTGATGGAAGTCTTAAGAAAAACTTAAGATTTTACTACCCCGTTTAGTATATCTTAAGGTTTGTTCACCAGTTATGCCTAGTAAATGCTAGTTCCCGGAAAAATCTTAGGTTTTACTAGGCTTAGCATATACACACCAAACTCTAGTAAATGCTTAAAAACTGGGTAGTACAAGCAAATACTTCTTTTTATTGACTTCAACCATTATGTTAAGTGTTGCGTATTGATTGTTGAGCATTGTAGAACCGGCTTTATGTCTTTGTTGTTGGAATGGGCTGCAGTTGTAGTAAGTTTTACATAATTATTTGTATGCCGGAGGAGCTGCTGTTTCACAATTCCAGGCAGTCCGAGTTTGTTAACTGCCACACTGTATATTCACAAGCTGCATGGAAATATTGAAGTACCATTTTAAATTTAAAAAATTACCATTCACATGACTTTCTCTATATCCCTGCAACAAATTATTCTTAAAATCTTATACTTCTATTTACTTCATGCTAATCAGTAAAACATTAGCAGAAATAGCCATATTACTTGCTTCCTTGTAAGTAGATGTGAAATAAGGGAGTACCATAGGTTAAAGTGATAATCAAAAGCTGGTTGCTATGTCACTGAAGTTCCTTTGTTTGTATGGACAGCAGTTGACAAATTCCTGTATGAAAAATGTATAAGTTTTACATAACAGAAACCAAAAATAAGGAATGTCACAAAAACGACGAACTCCACGAAAAAAATGTATATAACATAAATTATGTGTTTTAACGTGCTCTACATTTTTCGTGCAGTAAGTTTTTGTCCATCTCTTACGGTTTAGCAGTTATTCAAAATGTAGTAAAATTCATCCAGAATAAACCTCTTCAGAAGCTATTCCCAGAAAATTCAAGATATACATTTTATTTGTCAGGTAAATATCTTTAATATACGAAATTTTAATCAAAATCGTTGGAGCCAATTTTGAAAAAATCAAAAATTTCGAAAAAAGTTCCATGTAAAGGGTAGTTGGGGGTGGGGGGATTTTTCTCAAAATCTTCGTGTCGCATCCCTGGAAGATACTTAACTTAAATACCAAGTTTGATATTTTACCTACTTTTCGTCTTTGAGTTATCGTGTTCATAGACACACGGACACACACATACACGGACCTTTTTTCCGAAAATGTTTTTTTTAGATAAAGGGGACCCTAAAACATATATTTCCGGTGAAATCTCGGTATCGAATTTTTTTGTGGAGCGCAATACATTCTCTATACACTATGTACATAGTGCGTATAGAGAAATTAAAAATCTGATGTGTTCCATTCACGTAGCTTTTTCTATGTCTCGGAAACAAATTATTGTTTAAAAACTCATTCTGTATTCTACTTCATACTAATCGAGACAAACAGTAGCAGAAATGATCTTACTACTTGCTCCTTGTAAGTAGAAGGGAAATAGGGGAATACACTAGACTAAAGTGAGTCGAACCTTTTAAAAACTGGTTGTTATATGATTTAAATCCGTTTCTTTCCATGGCCAGGAGTTGATATAATCCCAAATGAGACAAAACATAAATATTTTATAACTGAAACTAATGGCAGGGAATATATCGAAAATGGTCAATTCCGCAATTATACATATCATTAACTGTGTTTTAACGATATCTACATTGTTTGTGCAGTAAGTTTGTGTGTATCTCTTACTGTTTACCAGTTATGCAAAAGTCATCCAGAATGACGAGATTTAGAGGCTATTCCCAAAAAATTTAAGATATCCATTTCATTTTTCATGTAAATATCTTTAGCACACGGTATTTTAATCAAAATTGTTTGTCATTTTTGAGAAAATCAAAATTTTCAATTTTGTAATGTAAAGAGTAGTTTGGGGTGAGGGGATTTTTCTCAAAATCTTCCTGTCCAATCCTTGGAAGATACTAAGTTAAATATCAAGTTTGGTATTTTACTGACTTTTCGTCTTTGAGTTATCGTGTTCACAGACTCACACAGGGACATTTTTCTAAAAATGATTTGTACACAGGGGACCCTAAAACATGTATTTCAGGTGAAATCTCGTAAAATAATTTTTAGTGGAGTGCAACAGCTTCTCAACTTAGGTATTTAGTAGTAAGTAGAGACAGTAAAGGGGTGTATCTTAAATATACACAACACTGATTTTAAGATACACTCTAAATGAACAGAAGCCCTTTTGTTGAATTTGAATTTTAATAAGTAAGCATTTAGACTGGAGGTTTTAAAAATGAAAGATCTGTACACACAGGTTTAGAGCAGAAAAACAGGATTTCTAATATCCATACGTCTGTTTCCTGCAGCAGCGGAAAACGCAATTAAAAATGTTGACTTAAACTACGAAAAGTAAATGGTTTAGACAAAGTAACAATTTCATTTGTACAGGTGTGTAAGACAATGAGAAATGTCGGATGTGCGTATAGTCGGTGCTTGTTTACTCAGCTAGGATTTCGTACGATTAATAACAAAGATATCGCCGCCTGCCCCTTGTTTTTATGGCCTCTCTGACCGGACAAAACTGGTAGCTCCAGTTTCATTTCATTATGTTTTATGAGACTGCACATTAAATTCTTATTCCCCTCAATAAAACGGCATTTGTGGGTTTTGCAGAAGTGTTTCCAGGTGCGTCACGAACCGGGCCCCAAAACCACACCTCCCTGTTGCTACACAAAGGAAGTGAGAGTCACTCTGAGTTTGATGGTCAAAGGATCGAGAATTTCTAAATAGAGTTAACTCATAGAAGTGCAATCAAACAAGTTTGTTGCTATGCATAGGGACAGGATGCACTATTCAATCACACATTTCCTCAACTTTAAACACTGCCTCTGGTTGGGTAGTCGCCGTTCTGGTTCTCTACCCCCATATAGATTTTCAGAATGAGAGGACTGGGTGCACGTCGTACCCACCGGGACTGGCGTTCACGAGGTCGTAGGATCGATTTCCTGGGGCAAACCTCTATGACATATGGGTTTTTCGGAAGTTTCCCCACATCACTAGGCGAAAGCTGTGGCTTATTTCACCCCAACCGGTCTGTTTCACGGCTGTAAGTATCGGCGGCGCTCTGGTCGGCGGGATGGCGTAAGTGATTGTCTGCGCACGCAGGTGGTCTATTCAGGATTAGGCCACGGGTTCCTGGCGCTCCCCTGGTCAACATGAATTGCTTGTGAACTGTTAGGGACCCTCCTTAACGGCTCTCTCCCTGTCCGGATGTCGGCCGCCCTCTGAAATTATACTCATCTCATTCTTCCCCCAGATGTCTGATGTACAATAACAATTGTGTGTCAGCAAGGATGGGTAAACCCCACCTCGGTAGTGTAGGGTAGAGGGTCTGCCTCACATTCAACAGGTTGCGAGTTCGAATCTCGCTTAGAGTAAGTTATCACGATAAGGTTTCTTTCCAGATTTTTCCTTATCCTGAGAAGAAAAAAAATATCTGAAAAGGTTCCAGTCACTTCTGAGACATTTTGATATAGTATTATCGACAGGAAGCATTTAGAGCCAATAGTTTTTATATCCGAAGTTTGTTTTAAGGGGCTCCTACCAGGATATGCAGGTAAATAAAGAAAAAAAAAATTAGCAGCTCTATTTTTACTTTATTTTCACCTTTTATGCATATAGTAGACACAGAAGGTATTGTATTCCACCCAAAAATTTGATATCGAGAAATCATTAGTGAAGAAGACACTCACTCTTTCGAGCTTAAATAATCTGATCTGTTCTATTCACGTGATTTTTTTCCACAAACTATTGTTACAAAAGATTATTCCTTATCTGCATGGTAGTAATCGAGATAAAGTTCAGCAGAAATGGTTACATTAGTTCCCTGATTAGAAGGGAAATAAGGGAATCACACGGCTAAAGGGACAGTCAATTTTGTTTAATAAGCCGGTCACAGTGTGAAACAGTTTAAGCTCGATTCGCATTGCACGGCCAAGAGTAAAACAAAAGAGAGATGAATCGGAAGATGACCTACTGTTTGAGAAAAGTTGAAGTAGCTTAAGACTTGAATCATTAACAAGGAATATCCCGGAAACGGTTAACTGCACAAAAAATGTATAGGATAGAAATTGTGTCTTTTAACGATATTTACATTTTTTGTGCAGTAAGCTTTTGTCTATCCAGAATGAAGAGGACATCAGAGGTTGTTCGTAGAAAGTTTAAAGTATACATTTTATCTTTATTGCAATATCTTTAATATAAACATTACAGCCATTTTTTGAGAAAAACAAAATTGTCAAAAGTTTTCCTTGTAAAGGATGGTTGGGGTGGGGGAATTTTCTTGAAAATCTTCGTGTCGCATCCTTGGAAGGTACTAAACTTAAATACCATTTTTTGCTTTTCGTTTTTGAGCTATGCATTCCATAGACACAAACATACACTGACCTTATTCTAAAAATGCCGTTTTAATTCAGGGGATCCCAAAACATATTTTCGGTGAAAACTTTGTATCTTCCCCCATCAATTTTTACCGAAGTGAAATTAACTAACCATATTGCTGCTAAGAATGTAAACATTCTATGAGCTAATGTAAACAACAACAACAACACAGGATAATAATCAACCAGGGCCGTAACTAACCTGTCTCAAGAAGCCGGTCCCCATGGCCACGCTCGCTAAGGCGTCTTGCTTTGGTGTTTCTTGGGCAGTGAATCGTGGGTTCGAGTCCCGCCTTGGGCATGGTTATATGTTTGCGCAATGTGTATATGTTTGTGTAAAGGAACAGTAAAACCAGTAATCATACAGGGGGGGGGGATGTAAATAGGGGATACAGCGCCGGAGTCCTCACCAGACTCCGGTACTGTTTAAAAAAAAAAACGGATCGAGTGAGTTGGCGCCGCTGTAACTTGTATGACTTGCTGTAACTTGATTCCCGAGATCGGCCTTCCTAAGCAATGGGGATTTCTGTGGTCTCGGAGTCACTAGGCGAATGCTGAGGAAGTTAATTACATCCCCAGTTTTTTTGTCCACCTTTTCCTGTTCCCATCACTTCCTTGAGTGGTTGCGGCTGCACCTGGCGACCTGACGTTCAATCTGGGAAGGTTAGGGACCCATCCAAGCTGGTGCCCGTGTCATCCGGATCTAGCCTCCCTTCAGAACTCTCTTCCTGAGGTCACGTGAATCATAAAGAGCCTCAAGCATGTGTGCGGGCTCTGCTCTAGTTCTGAGCTTCCCGTCTATGTATAATTCTAATCTTAAGTTGTCTTAAGCAGGTAAATTGTTACAACTCGTATGCATTAGTCTATCACCCCTGATTATTACCATATTTTGATTTTTAGTTGCACTCCTTGTTTCGTGTAAGCTTGACCTTCCGCGCATAATTCCCTTCCCCTTTTATCCCGATTGGCTAAGTAACCCTTGAGTGCAATACACAGGTCAGGCGATATACGTAAATACTCCGTCATGATTTAGATGCATCCTGAGAGCCAGGTTTAGAACAAAGGATCCTCTCTCTCTCTCTCTCCCTCTCTCTCTATTTGTCCAATAGCCCTGGGTTTTTGGGACGTATTTAAACAATACACTCAAATAAATAGCTAATTAAAAGTCAGGAAGATACAAAGAAAAGTAACAGAGAAAACATAAAACAACCACAAATATCAGTTTGTAAATGATGATATCTTTGTCCCGCTCGTCTCTTGAGCTACAGAACTTGCCACATCGTCGCAGTGAAAATATCAGTTGTTGGGAAGAAGTTTAAGTGAAGTAAATATACTCTTGTTTATTCTCTATAACCAACATACTTCAAACTGCAAACAAAAACAAAACAAAAAATACAAACATAAAAAGGCGAGGAAGAAGAAGAAAAGTTGAAGTGGTACTTCGTCTGGTTTGATGCTATTGCTGTTATATTACCGTTTTTATACGTCACAAGTTTTCTGCTTATAAAGCATCTCAAACTTCCCCTAGAGAAAGAAACCCGTTGGTTTCAACAATTGAGAAACTAAACATTGTATTAAGTATACAATGTCCGAACATACTTACAGAATTTGTGGATATTAATACAGGCTCATCTATTACTCTATGTTAGTAATGTTTGAGCGCCACTGAACTTTTGTAACCAATGCGATTATTCTGAATCCTTTTGTGTTAAATAGAATAAATAACCACGTGAAGATAAAAACTGATAATGAATAAGAAGAAGAAGTATTAGTCCATTCTGATGATTTTGCTGTTAGTAGAGTTGAATATAATGCAGTTCAAAATGTTGTTAATCTTTCGATCGCCTTTATATTTGTTTAAGTAATAGCTCTTGTAATTATTTGAGTGTTTTATTTCTTCATGATCAATTCCAGATATTAGATTAACGAATAATATGTAAACTCGCAACTGTTTTGTTATTTTTTGAGGTCGTGAAAGCCAAAGTAGGTAATTAGTTTTCTTATATTGGCACTGCCACGACAATCACTGAGAAAGGTCTTGCCAACTTTTGTAGGCATTACAAGAAATGAAATAATTAATCTTGTGATAGGGACGGAAATTCGAATTCTAAATTAGATAGCAATTTTTGCCTTATCTCAGCCCGCCTGGGTAGTGTGCTGGTAGCGTGTCTGCCTCACATTCAAAAGGTCGTGAGTTCGGATCTCGCTTAGGGTGAGTTACTCGGATAAGGTTTTTCTCGGGGTTTTCCCTATTCCTGAGAAGACGAATGTCGAGTTAACTTTAAGCTCCATGGACCCCGAGAGCATTTGAGCATCATTTCACCAATTTCATTCATCGTCTGATATGACCAACCAGGTTAAAGGACGTTAAACGTCCTTAAAAAAAAAAAAAAAAAGAGAGAGAAAAAAGTTATCTTTGCCAAGTTTGGTCGAAATCGGTGCAACGGTGGAGAAATCTATAAAAGCCTACGTTACATAACATAATTTTATACATTAAGATATTATTCGTGGGGATATGAAGATGTACATTTTACAATTCTCTTCGAATAAGTTAACGTATAAATATGCATGTTGAACAAGGAAATACATTGTACCTGAGAACCGTATATTCCACAGTCATTGAAAGGTGGCTAATCACGTGACAGTTAAGATATTTGGGGCAGAGTTACGTGGAAAGACCTTCGCTATTTATTATTTTCCTTGTGTTTATCAAATAATGATGACAATAATAAGTACATTGAGCAGCACTTTTAATCATCTTAGACATGGTTCTGTGCATGCTGGTACATAAAGTAGGCGTTGCAATAAAATGGACAGTAGTTAGAGAAATGTTAGCATGTGCTGCTAGAAGGGCACGAAAACACCTTTACGACCACCCTGTGCTACTGATGTAATCTGGGGGGGGGGGCGGGCCCCAGTAGTCCCGAGATTTACTGCCCAGCGCTACAATTAAACATAAAGGCACGGAGGCCGACCTGCCACCTTTTATTAGGCTATCTCCAGGACAAGGATTAAGGCTCAGGCACAACAAGCAACACCAAACAGTTCTGTCCTCTTCACGTCCTCACACATTGCGTCAATAACAACTGTTCAAATATCAAATTGTTAATAGTACGAGGGCCGTTTTTTTTTCAACTTCCGATAGGCTATAAGTAAAAGACAAGTTCATAGAAAACAATTATTTTATATGAACCACTACCCCATGGAGGGCGACGAAATGGTCGAAAGGAAAGGTGGTTACGGAGCAGGTAGTGGAATGAACTACTGGGGAAACCGGAGAAAACCTTCCACATATCGCTTTGTCTACCTCAAACCCGACATGGGATCGAACCCGGGTACCCTGTGAGAAGCGAGCGGACATGGCGTCGCCTCAAAAACTGGTATAATTGAGAGAAGAATGCTACATCTCTTAGTAAACAAACCTATTGGATAAAAGCACATCTACATCCTATAAAAGATGTTACATACCTTCTGAGACAATGAGTGATGAAATTATCAAATTAAGTATTGGTGGGACAAGATTATTGATCTCACATTAGCCTCAAAAACTAACAACACTGCCTTGTTATACGCGCATAATAAAGTGAGCAGGGTTTTTCCTTCTTTTAGATCAATAGCGACGCCTTTCCAGTTATCCGCTGCTCACAACAGTGGAAACATCATACACTATTCCTTTTTCACAGCCCTTTGTATCAGAAAACTTGCTAAACCTGGCCTTACTTAATATTGTCAAAATCCGAATTCTCGACTCACATCACAATGGGGGGGGGGGGGCAACAGGAAATGGGTAAGTGCCAGTTACGACGAAGTATGTTGAGGACTTGAGCTGGGTCGCTAAGGTAACCAAAAACACCAAATAGGAAACCCCAAAACTGACAGAAGAGGCAATGTGTCCTCCAGGTTGTAGGTGAGGTTCCTGTAAAAAAATCTGATGCGTCCCATTCACATGACTTTTTCTACATCTCTGCGAAAAATTATTTTTAAAAAGCTAATGCTTCTATTTACTTCATGCTAATAAAATAATAAAAAAAAAAAAGCAGAAATAGTCTTATTGCTTGATTCCTTATAAGTAGACGCGAAATAAGCGAGTACCATAGGTTAAAGTGATATTCAAAGGTTGGTTGCTATGTAACTGAAGTTCCTTTGTTTGTATGGTCAGTAGTTGACAAATTCCTATATGAGAAAAGTATGTTTTTCAAAGCTCAAACTAAAAACAAGGAATATCTCAAAAACGATCAACGCCACGAATAAATGCATACTCCATAAATTGTGTGTTTTAGCGTTCACTAAATGTTTTTGTGGTAAGTTTTTGTCCATCTCTTACGGTTTAGCAGCTATGCAAAATTCCGTAAAATTCATCCAAAATAGTCTTCAGAGGCTATTCCCAGAAAATTCAAGATATACATATTATTTTTCAGGTAAATATCTTTAATATGCGATATTTTAATCAAAATCGTTAGAGCCGTTTTTGAGAAAATCAAAATTTTCGAAAAAAAAGTTCCATGTAAATGGTAGTTGTAGCCGAGATGATTTTCCTGAAAATCTTCGTGGAAGATATCAAACTTAAATACCAAGTTTAGTATTTAACGGTCTTTTCGTTTTTGAGCTATGCTGTCCAGACACACGCACACAGACACACACACACGTACACACGGACCTTTTCTTAAAAATGTGTTGTTTTTTTTTGGATTCAGGGGGACCCAAAACATGCATTTCCGGTGAAATCCCGGTATCGAATTGTTGAGTGCAATACAATACCTTCTCTATACACTATCTACATAGTACGTGTACAGAAAGTAAAAATCTGATATATTCCATTCACATAACTTGCTCTAGCTGTTCCATATTCAAACTGTTCTTACAAAAGTATTCTTTTATCTGCTTCGTGCTAAACATTAGCACAGATTGTGTTATTACGTGCTTCCTTGTAAGTAGAAGGGGAAAATGGGAATACATAAGAATAAAGCGATAATCAGATCTTTTATCTGCTTCGTGCTAAACATTAGCACAGATTGTGTTATTACTTGCTTCCTTGGAAGTAGAAGGGGAAAATGGGAATACAGAAGAATAAAGCGATAATCAGATCTTTTAAAACAAATGTGAACCAATTTAGGTTTGGTTGAGAAAAATTGGGTAGTTTAAAACTGAAACCAATAACAAGGAATATCTCAAAATGTCTACAAGAAAAACGTATATGACGTGTACTTTAGCGAGGTGTGGTGAGCTTTTATCTCATGCGGTTTAACCGTTGTGCAAAATTTGGCAAAACTCATCCAGAATGAAGAGTTCTTCAGAGGCTATTTAATGAACATTCAAAATATATATCTTATTTGCGTAGTAAATATCTTGAATATATGGTATTTTAATCAAAATCGTTATTTTGAGAAAAATAACATTTTCAAAATATTTTCAATGTAAAGGATAGGTTATGGTGACGGAACATTTTTGAAAAAGTTTCTGTCGCATCCTTGGAACATATGGAACACAAAAACCAAGTTTAGTATTTAATGGTATTTTCGTTTTAAGCTATGCTGACCACAGACACACAAGGACTTTTTCTTAAAATGCTTCTTTTGGACTCAGGAGACCTCAAAGCATATGTTTCCGGAGAAATCTCAACATCAAATTTTCGGGTGGAATACAATATAAATTATATGTACATACGAGTTAGAGAAAGCAAAAAAGAAGGAAAGACAGAAGAACAAACAGATAAATATAAAGAAGGAAAGAGAAAAAGGACGAACGAAAGGAAGGGAGAAAGAAGGAAAGAAATAAAAAACAGTAAGATAGAGAGAACTGAGATGTGAACATTTTAAATGGAAGGCTTATATTGAAATCCTTATCTATATAACCCAGCATGTAGTAGGAATGCAACACTAAAATAAAATGAAGAATACATCTAAAGAAGCACAAGAATTTGGTAATTGGAGGGCAGCCCCGTCCCATCTTTATTTTTATAGAATATAGAGCAGGCGTAAAGACCTGTTTTCTCTTTCTTACAAAGAGACAACAACTTTGCTCGATGCTCCTACCAATACTCTGTTGTGCAGTGACCAACTGCGCGGAAATTAGGAACAGATGGCAGTGTGCTACAATTTGCTTTCCGAATACGTAATCCGCCTTTCACATACGCAATACACCATTTTTAGGTGCATGGGTGTAGAATAATTGTTCTATATATTCTCTGGTATTAGTATTAATATTTCTGATGTGGCTTAAAGTATTTTTATAGGTAAGGTCGTTATTGGCACTCGTAACATAAATAAGAAATATAGTTGTTGCATTAACAGAGTAAAACAGCAAGCTCCTTAACTTGATCACTACAATGGAATACCTAACAGTATACAATGGAATATTCATAGGTTTCGAAAGAGCATTTGACTCGGTAAGCAGAACGGTGATGTGGGGGACTCTGATGAAATGTGGTATACCTCGCAACATTGTGTATCTCATGCGGGAAATGTATAAAGATTATCGGTGTAAAGTAGTACATGAGAGAAAGCTAACGGATTATGTGGATGTCACAAGTGGAGTTCGACAAGGATGCATCCTCTAACCGACGATAATCTTAGTGGTGCTTGGTAATGTACTGAGGAAAATGCTGGGTGGAAGGAAGAGAGGAATACAATGAGAAATGGGAGAGAGACTAGAAGAGCTGGAGTTTGCAGATGATATCTATTTACTGACTTCAAGAGTTAGTGATATGCAAGTTACAAGGGCTAAAAGAGGAGACAGAGGTTTCAGGATTAAATTAAATGTTGCCAAGACAAGGAAATTACAACAAACCCCAAGACTGATGAAGAGCTAGTCGTGGCTGGAGAAGAGATAGAGGAGGTCGACACATGTATATATTTGGGGAGTGTAGTGACAAGAAGAGCCAGAATTAAAAAATGGGGCCTTTATACAGTTATGTACAGTATGGAGAAATAGGAACATTTCTTTGAAAACAAAAATCAAAATGTTTAATACAATGTGAAATCCTTTCTCCTGTATACATGTAAAACATGGAAAGTTGCCCAAAGTATCACTAATTTCTTGCAGACCTTCATAAACCGTTGCCTGCGTCGTGCCTGAAACATCAAATGGCCTGAAATTGTATCTAATGAAGAGCTTTGGAAAGCAACAGATAGAAGTTGAAATCAAGAGATGGAAACGGATAGGACACATATGGAACCCACAAAGGGCACGGAAAAGAGATCGTCCTAGAAAGACATGGAAGAGGACCATAGAGGAGGAGGTACTAGAAGTGGGGAAAAGTTGGATGGAAGTTAAGGCGCTGGCAAGTCGGAGAACACAGTGACGTTTCACAAATGACTTATGTTCCGGAGGGAACAAGAGGAATTAAGTAAGTCAAGTCATATAATGGAATACCTGACAGTATGAGAATTAATTGGTAATGAAGAAGTTTCACATTTATAGCAGTGAATATGAACAGACATCTTGGTAATTAATTGATACCTAACACAATTTGAAAGAAACGTTCTCCTCCTTGGTAACTGTCGTACTCATTTGCGTGGGTTGCGTAATGAATGACCCTAACAATGAGCTCAGAACTTTGCCGCAAACTAAACACTTATTCCACCACTTCCTATAAATTAGGAGGATTCCTTATAAACGGGGAGTCGATGGTTCACGTGCTGGATGTCTTTCACTTTTCAACAGTATAAACTGACACACGACACACCACCCCTGCTGATGTGTTTATGCACTGCATGTACGGAGCAAGCCTGCTTGCAAGTGAGCTGGTGAGGCTTGGTATTGCCGACGCAAAATTTCTGGAATCGTGACCCTGACCGCCAACCCAGCTACCGAGCCTAGCTTATCGCAGTTTGTGTTACAACACTTTGCTTACTTAAAGTCACAGCGAGCAAACTTTGTACAGTCTGTATCCAAAGAGTTCCGCATATGTTTGTATTCAAAGAGGGCAGTAAATAATATTCATTTTATTTTTTTAATTTTTTAACCATGTTTCCTACGTTTTCAAAGTTAAGTGGCAAAGACAAAGCAGAGAAATAATTGCAAATCTCCTTGAAACAAGAGGCAGAGATGAAGGAAAAAAATGTATGTTCCCCGAGTTCTTCAAAATCCTGTAGAGAGTGAATGAAAGAGTAGCCAAGGCAACTGATATTTCACCGAGTTCCATTTCCAGAGTTCTTTAAGATAAAAAGAAGGAAAATAAACCTTAATATATCACTTTTAAATTAAAAGATGTGGTACAGTTGTGTCGCCAGCGAATTGAGCAATTGGCAGCCCAGAATGGGAAAATGTATGTCGTCATGTTGAGAACATGAAAAATCATTGGAAAGAATTGTAGAAAATAAAAAGAATTTTAATCCAGGATAATGGTGCAGTAAATAGCGATAGCGTTGATGATGGCAATGACGTGAGGGAAGACGAAGGACTGTCAGGTGTGGAAGAATTGGAGGCAGACGATTGACATTGTTTATATAGTAGGCCATTTGTATAGATGTTTTGTAGATATGAATATAACACATGTTTATCAGTGCAGTGCATAAGAGGTGACAGATATTTGACATTGACTGTGACAGGCATGAATCGACTGGTGAACCGCTTATCTGAAAGTACAACTCGCTTCCTAGCTCTCATTAAGCTTTTCACATGTGCAGATCTGTTGCGCCAGTTGTACAGGGTGTAAAATGGAGACGGGCAACTCGCGGGGAGTCTATTGCGGCTGCCACCCCCAGGAATGAAGCAAACACAGGCCACTACAGAGACATGCGCAAATACCTCATAATTCCTGCCCAAACACCTGAGCCACTGCTGGAGCTGCTCAAGAGGGCAACCAGCAAAAAGAGTATTCTCCGAGTTTCCACAGGGAATATTCTTTCCTTTAAATAGCATCCACGCGCCGTGGTTAGGCCACTTGCCTCTCACCTAGACGGCCGGGGTTCGATCCCAAGCGACCGCATGTGAGATTTGTGGTGGACAAAGCGGCGCTGGGCGGGTTTTCTCCGGGTACTCCGGTTTCCCCCGCCATCGCATTCCACCGGTACTCCATCATCGTTCATGTATCATCAGTGTCACAGCCTGCGGTGCCATAAGTAGTTAAAGCGGGCGTTAAACACTACCAAAAAAATAGCATCCACGCCATCTGTCCAGCTCTGCCATCTGTCACGAAACCGACAGAAATGGAGGGGAAATGATGGAAAGGAAATCAATGAGAAACCTCTCAACATTTATCTACGGACCAGGGAAAGTTATTAAGTGGACCGTACATGAAATCGAACCCGTGACCTCCCTAAGGCGAGCTTTATATGTTACCATGGAGCCCTCGGTCATCCATCTTTTCATTGAACGAGTATTCTAAATAATTTTGCCTTTATTTTGCAATTTATGTATGGAAACAAATTAGAATAAATGTCTTTACGTCCGGACATAGACCTGTGCTGAAGCTACATCAAACAACATGGCGTCCAGATGCCCGTATAATAATCGCAACGAATATCTAACCGGTTTAATTGGACCAAAGGAGGCAAGGAAGCCTCTTTTTCCAATTAATTAGTTTTCGCTTTTATTATTTACGATGTATGAGGAGCAGTTGAAAGATAATAAACACAAGTCCGGCACCGGGTTAAGTAAAAGTTTACCTAATGCACTCCGTGAGAAGTGGAGGGGGGGATCTCACGACTCGCACAGAAGGGAGTGATTAGCATAACACAAGCCTTTCTCTTCCTCTTCTTCTTCTCTCCGAGCACCACGTTTTAATGATAGGTGCTCTTTGCGGTAATGGATCCCTTGTATAAGCCGCTTCTACGTCAGTGTTGCCAATACCCACAAGTCAAATATTCTCTGTTGTTCAGTAAAGTTAAAAAATCTGATGTGTTCCATTCACATGACTTTCTCTACATCTCTGCAACAAATTATTGTTAAAAAGCTTATGCTTCTATTTACTTCATGCTAGTCGAGAAAAAATTAGCAGAAATAGTCTTATTCCTTGCTTCCTTGTAAGTAGGAGAGAAATAAGGGAGTAGGTACTATAGCTTTAAGTGATAGTCAAAAGCTGGTTGGTGGTATGTGACTGAAGTTCCTTTGTTTGTATGGACACGAGTTGATCAATTCCTGTATGAGAAAAGAATAAGTTTTTCCAACCTGAAGCCAAAAACAAGACATGTCTAAAAATCGATCAACTTCACGAAAGAAATGTATTTAACATAAATTGTTTGTTTTAAAGTGCTCTACATTTTTTGTATGGTAAGTTTTTGTCCCTCTCTTGCGGTTTAGCACTATACAAAATTCCGTAAAATTGATGCAGAATAAAGTAGTCTACAGAGGTTATTCCCAGAAAATTCAAGATATACATTTTATTTGTCAGGTAAGGATCCTTTATTATGCGATATTGTAATCAAAATCGCTACGAGCGATTTTTAAGAGAATCAACATTTTCAAGAAAAGTTCCATGTAAAGGGTAGTTGGAGGTCGGGAGATTTTCTTGAAAATCTTCGTGTCGAATCCTGGGAAGATACTAATCTTAAATACCAAGTTTGGTATTTAACGGCCTTTTCGTTTTTGAACTATGCTGTCCACAGACACACACACACACTCACACATGCACAAGCATACATACGGACCTTTTTTGGGGGGGGGGGGGATGCAGGGGGACCCAAAACTTGTATTTCCGGTGAAATATCGGTATCCAATTTTTGAGTGGAGTGCAATACCTTCTAAAAACACTATGTACATAGTGCGTGTAGAGAAAGTAAAAATGATGCGTGTTCCATTCACATGACTTTTTCTACATCTCTGTTACAAATTATCGTTAAAAAGCTTATTCTTCTGTCTAATCGAGATAAATATCAGCAGAAATTGCCCTTATTACTTGGTTACTTGTAAGTAGAAGGGTAAAAATCTAATATGTTCCATTCACATGGTGCCCTCTAGCTGTTTGGTAAGTAAACCTTTTTATTCAAAACATTAATCTGTGGATGGATGGATGGATGGATGGATGGATGGATGGATGGATGGACGGACGGACGGACGGACGGACGGACGGACGGACGGATGGATGGATGGATGGATGGATGGATGGATGGATGGATGGATGGATGGATGGATGGATGGATGGATGGATGGATGGATGGATGGATGGATGGATGGATGGATGGATGGATGGATGGATGGATGGATGGATGGATGGATGGATGGATGGATGGATGGATGGATGGATGGATGGATGGATGGATGGATGGATGGATGGATGGATGGATGGATGGATGGATGGATGGATGGATGGATGGATGGATGGATGGATGGATGGATGGATGGATGGATGGATGGATGGATGGATGGATGGATGGATGGATGGATGGATGGATGGATGGATGGATGGATGGATGGATGGATGGATGGATGGATGGATGGATGGATGGATGGATGGATGGATGGATGGATGGATGGATGGATGGATGGATGGATGGATGGATGGATGGATGGATGGATGGATGGATGGATGGATGGATGGATGGATGGATGGATGGATGGATGGATGGATGGATGGATGGATGGATGGATGGATGGATGGATGGATGGATGGATGGATGGATGGATGGATGGATGGATGGATGGATGGATGGATGGATGGATGGATGGATGGATGGATGGATGGATGGATGGATGGATGGATGGATGGATGGATGGATGGATGGATGGATGGATGGATGGATGGATGGATGGATGGATGGATGGATGGATGGATGGATGGATGGATGGATGGATGGATGGATGGATGGATGGATGGATGGATGGATGGATGGATGGATGGATGGATGGATGGATGGATGGATGGATGGATGGATGGATGGATGGATGGATGGATGGATGGATGGATGGATGGATGGATGGATGGATGGATGGATGGATGGATGGATGGATGGATGGATGGATGGATGGATGGATGGATGGATGGATGGATGGATGGATGGATGGATGGATGGATGGATGGATGGATGGATGGATGGATGGATGGATGGATGGATGGATGGATGGATGGATGGATGGATGGATGGATGGATGGATGGATGGATGGATGGATGGATGGATGGATGGATGGATGGATGGATGGATACTTTATTTCACTGCTTAGGGCGTGGCCCGATGGAAGCGCTGTCAATGTAATAATACAATGTTTAATACAATGAGTTAAATAAACAATAATGTGAGCAATACACTGTTAAAATGTCAGTGACATCATAGTATATAGTATACTAATATATATAACAATACTAATTGTAACAACAGTAATAATAACGCAATATTTTTATTTACTATCCTGACTATAAATCACTGTTCTTTAGTCTCTTTTTAAAACTATTTACACTTTGAGGCAAAGTCTCCAGTAAATCTGCAGGTATTTTGTTCCATTCGTTTATTGTTCTATTTGTGAAGGAAAATTTACCTATATCTGTTTTCTGTTCCCTATTTCTTATTTTTTCCGAGTGATCATTCCTCCCACAGTATGGCTTTAATAATCGTTTATATATGTCTTTCCATGCAGGTTCCCCCTTATAGGCTCTAAAAATTGCACATAGCCTTGCTCGTCTCCTACGTTTTTCTAGTGTTTCCCAGGAAGTAGCAATGCTGGTATGATTTTCTAATCGTTTACTTCTGTCTACAAATTTAGCAGCTCTTTTTTGATCTCCCTCTAGTGCCAGTTTTTGCCCCACCCGATACGGATCCCAGCATGCAGCACTATATTCTAACATTGGTCGAACTAAAGAAGTGTATGCCAAATTTCGCGACTTTCTATTGCTGCGTTTTAAAATCCTCATTACGAAATGCAACGCTTTCCACGCCTTCCCAGTGATCGAGTTTACATATTCCTCCCACTCCAATCTTTGATTTAGTATTAACCCTAAATACCTGGTGCTATTTACTCTGAGTATTTTCTTATTGTCTAATTTATATGTTACGTTTTCTACTTATCTTGCCCTTGAAAATATAATTGTTTTACATTTGTTTGGATTTATCTCCATTTTATTATATTTTGCCCAGAGTTGAACTTTGTTTAAATCTTCTTGTAGATCTATTGTGTTACATTTACCGCTAATATTTCTATAGATTGTACAATCGTCTGCAAATAGGCGAATCTGAGATGTTATCCCTTCCCGTAAATCATTTATATATGCTAAGAAAAGCCAAGATAAAGATAAGCAGAATGAGTAATGTTACTAGCTTCCGTGTAAATAGAAGGGAAATAAGAAAATGCGCAGGATAAAGCGATAGTCTCGACCTTTAAATGCCGGTGGATATGTGAAACAAATGAAATTCCATCATTTTTGCTTGCCAGGAGTAAACAAACGAGAAACGAGAAAAAAAATGTCTTCCCATTTGAGAAAGTTTATGTGGCTTAAAATTGAAACCAACGATCCGGAATATCTCGAAAACGGTTGTTAACTATACAACAACAACAACAACTGTATAAGGCATGTGCATTTTGTGTGTTTTAATGAGATCTACATTTTTTGAGTAGTAAGTTTTTGTATATCTCTTACGGTGTGCCAGTTACATACAAGTCATCCAGAATGAAGAGGTCTTCAGAGGCTATTCTCCGAAAATTTAAGATATACATTTCGTTTGTCATAAAAGTATCTTATACATAAGGTACTTTAATCAAAATCGTTAAAGCCATTTTTGAGAAAGCCAAAGTCGTCGAAAAGTGTTCCATATAAAGGGCAGTTGGGCGTGTCACTTCCTTGGAAAATAACAAACTTAAATATCAAATGAAAGGTGTAAAAGTGAATTGAAAGTTTTGTTTTTGATCTATTAGCAGTTGTATATTATTTATACAGCCAAAGACAATAACAATAAAATAACATATGGATATAGATTTACATGGAACACAGATATTTGTAGTCTTCATACATTTTTCAGTGCATTAAATTAGGAAATTTAATATTTATATGATTTAAAATATTAGCATCACAATGTACACATGAGTATTTTGAATCGCAAATAATTGAGCAACATTTAATGAAAGAAGGATGTCTAAACTCACCGTCTGAGCCTGGAAATGTCATATTGCTCTCCATACTTTCTGGTATGCAAAGTCTACTATGTTAATAATGTTCCTAAGAGATAAATAAGAAGAATACGTGGAGACAGATTTAAGAGAAGCAATTAAAATAACTTATGAACTTAACACGTATATTCTCATTTGAGAAGAATAAAAGCCTTTTTAAGGCACGTTCACACTAAATTTTAGTGAGAAAACTGTCTACCTTTTATGTTGTGAACAATCAGAGACGTTTAAGTTAGTAAACAGAGCAATCTTGTTACCGCAAGGAGTATAGGTAGCAGCATCAGGTGCTGTGACGGGCACTCCCAGACTTCCTTCTACAACAGCCGGTTTCGTTGCGCCTGTTCCATTTATTGGCTACATAAAACCCAGGGCAGAATTTTGGCAGTATTCCCAAAATAAGGAACAATCACCACAATTCCAGGAGAACTTGGCTGGGAAAACTTCAGCACATATTGCAAAACCTTCATGACTGCACTCTGCACTATACTAAGCTCAAGTTTATAATAATATTAACTTAATTAATTTCTATGAACATTCTAAGAGAGGATTAATTACCACTCTATGTTCAGAGAAGGAAAGAAGGAAATAATTCACTTCTTTTTATTCAGTTTAATATATTCAGAATCAATTGAGTAATATTGCAGCTCAAATAACGTGTATTTACAAACACCTACATTATAAATACTAAAAGAAAGTATTGCAGCAATACAACAGGTTTCCGAAACACCGAGTAAAATGTAAGCTGGAACGGTTAAAGAAAGACTAACAGAGAACCTCAAGCACGTCGGTTTTTATTGCTCCCGCTACATAGTGTATCTGCAACATATAAAAACTGACGCTTACGATTTATCCTCCAAGTATTTTGTAAATTGTAAAGCACACGATGTGAAAGAAAGGCCAATGTAATCAGATTTCTATGTTAATTCCCTCATTAAATAAATGAAATAACTTTATTATATTATAAATATAATAAATTCTAAACCTATTTTACCATTATTAACTGTTTGAAATTGCAGCCAAAAACAAGCGGCAGAAATGAAATATCTCCGAGCAGTAAAAGGATGCAACAGACAAGATCATATTAGAATGAAGACATAAGGAAAGAATTAGACATATTTTCCTTAAAAGAAAATATACAAATAAATAGAGAAAAATGGACAAGTCATTTACAAAGAATGGATAGCTCTCGCATTCCATTAGTCATACAAATATAAACCTCTTGGCTACAGTACAATAGGAAGACCAGCTAAAAGATGGGAAGTAATATGAGGCCGGAACAGGAGAACTCTCTTAAATCATGAAGAGTTGATGATGATGACTATTTGAATACCTTGAAACCCGTTCAAGCTTTTTTTACCTACAGCATTTCCTGGTTTAATCACCTAGAATCACATGGGACTACTCTTTATTTTGAGCAAATAGCCATGTCAATGTACAAGAAACTTTAGAAAAGAAATCTTGGCAGTGGAGAAATCACCCCAGCATTCATTTACCTATCAGGGACTGTCGACGGGGTTCGAGCTGGGATCTCCCGAATGCGAACCTCAAGCATTCTTCAAGGGCTTAAATTAATGTTTATCCACCATCATGATACAAAGAGAGTTTAGACTGGTGATCTGTTCCAACTAAAGTTGCTCCATCCTCTTCTAGCAGATCTTCCCAGACTTCCTCGTCCTTTTCTTTGGGGAATTATATTATTTTCCATTATGCAATTATGGTTGAACCAATTTTTCCTGCATTCTACTGTCTTGTCCGTGCGTTGAGCATTTCCAGTTGTTCTCTGATATCCTCGCTTCTCTCATTACATGCCACGATTCTTATATCCGTCTCAAAGTCCTGTATAACAAGTACAGGAACTGCTAAAATCTAATAAAATTATACTAGAGCTTCTTTCAGGGCTTTCCTTGAACAACTTCTACTGATTGTTATATATGTAATAAATGTAGCTTTCTATTTCCATCTTTTTGTAGTTTCTCTAGTCCCATATGCACAATGTACATAGGGATAGAGAAGTATTGCATTCCACCCAAAAATCCCATGTCGAGATTTTACTGTAAATATATCTTTTGTGGTCCCGTGAGTCAGAAAAAATCATTTTTAGAAAAATGTGTGTATGTGTATTTGTGTGTGTCTGTGGACAACATAGCTAAAAAACGAAATGACATTTAATACCAAACTTGATATTTAAGTGGCACGAAGATTTTCCAGACCCCCCACCCGCACACACGAAACTACCGTTTACATTGAAAACATTTCGGACATTTTTATTTTTTTAAAAATGGCTCTAAAGATTTTAACTCAAATCTCTTATATTTAAGATACTTACATGGCAAATAAAATGTATATCTCTAACTTTCTGGGAACAATCTCCGCATACCTTGTTATTCTGGATGATTTTTATTGAATTTCGCATAACTGGTAAACCGTAAGAGATAGACAAAAACTTACTACACAGAAACGTAGATCTTAATAAAATACACAATTTATATCATATACATGTTTTTCGTAGAATTTGCAGTTTTCGAGATATTCCTATTATTGATTTCAGTTTTAAAATACTTAAACTTTACTCCTTGCGGCAACTTGTCAATGCTTGGTCGCGCAAAAAAAAGGATTTCAGTCCCATAGCAACCACATTTTAAAACATTTGACTGTCTAGTGTATTCCCTTGTTTCTCTTCTACTTACAAGGAACGAAGTAATAAGACCGTTTCTGTTTATGTTTTAGCATGAAATAAATAGAGAAATAGGCTTATTAGCAATAATTTGTTACAAAGATGAAGAGAAAGTCATGTGAATGGAGCACATCAGTTTTTCTATCCTTACCAATGAAAACCCTTAGATAATTAAAGTCCATAACAGGTTCAACAGAGGTATTTCAATCACAATTTTTATACCCATGTTTATTAGAATGAGGACTAAGCAACCGATATTGCTCCAAGCAGCTAGTGGAAGTAATAAACCCCGGTAATAAACGCATTTCCTGCGTGTTTCTGTTATTACTTTCTCTACACAAACTGTATACATAGTGTATAGAGAAGATATTGTAATGCACCCAAAATTCGATACCGAGATTTCACAGGAAATACATGTTTTGGATACCCCTGAATACAAAAAAAAATTTATAAAAATGTCCGTGTGTGTATGTGACTGTGTGTATGTATGTGTCTATGGCTAGCATAGCTCAAAAACGATAAGACTGTTGAATACCAAACTTGGTATTTGAGTTTGGTATCTTCCAAGGATGCGTCACGAAGATTTTCAAAACAATCCCCCCACACCAAAATACTCTTTAGATGGAACTTTTTTCGAACAATTTTATTTTCTCTAAAATGGCTCTAACGATTTTGATAAAATATCATATTTTAAAGATATTTATCTGACTAAATAAATGTATATCCTGAATTTTCTGAATAGCCTCTGAAGACTACTTTATTCACCATGAATTTTAAGGAATTTTGCATAACTGCTAAACTGTAAGAGATGCACAGAAGGTTATCATACAAAAAATGTAGGGCACGCTAAAACACATAATTTATGTTACACCCCTTTTTTACGTCGTGTTGATCGTTTTTGAGATTTTTTTTTTCCTCTTCTGATTTCAGCTTTAAAAAAACTTATACTTTTCTCATACAGGAATTTGTCAACTCCTGTCCATACAAGCAAAGGAACTTTAGTTAAATGGCAACCAGCTTTTGACTATCACTTTAACCTATGGTAGTCCCTTATTTCGCTTCTACTTACAAGAAAGCAAGTAAAAACGTTATTTCTGCTAATTTTTTCTCGATTAGCATGAAGTAAATAGAAGCATGGGCTTTTTAGCAATACTTTATTGCAGAGATGTAGAGAATGACATGTGAATGGAACATATCAGATTTTTTTTCTTTAAAGCAGATAATATCGTTTGCTGAAGGTGCGTGTCACTACCAAACTGTTGATGCATTTTTCTTGGCGAGAGGAGACGGCTATTCCATTAAAGATGTCGGCTCTAACAGTATCCTGGTACCGTATAATACATATTTATAACGTCAAATTTATTCTAGCGCTTCAATTACGTTTGGTATTTTCATGGAAATTGATTAAATGCCATTGTAAGGGCCTTCAAGATTGTGCTATAATTTCTTTTGAGGAAACTACTTAACACCGACAAGCAAGGAAACGTTGAACACACACACACACACACTCTCTCCCCCTCTCTCTCCTCCCTCTCTCAGTATATCTCTCCTCCCTCCCTCTCTCCTCCCTCTCTTTCCCGTCTTTCCCTCTCTCCCTCCCCTCCCTCTTTCTCACTCTCCTCCCTCCCCTCCCTCTCTCAGAATTTTAAAAGAAAAGAGAGATAAAAAGAAACAGCTTATGGATTCCGTTCACATGAATGTCTCTCTCTATCTGTTCTGCAAACAAAAGTGATTATTTTAACTGTATGATACTAATCGAGATAATCATAGGTAGCAATGGTCTTGTTACTTGCTTCCTTGTAAGTAAAATGGAAATAAGGGAATATCCTAGGCTAAAGAGATAGTCATATCCTTTAAAAGTTGGTTGTTATGTGACAGAATGGAAATTCGGTTCTCTTTGGGTGGCCAGGAGTAAAACAAAAGAAATAGAAAACGTATGAGGACTTGCCGCTTGATAACAGTTTGTGTTTTAATATTGAAACAAATAACAGGAATATCTCGGAAACGGTTAATTCTAAAAAAATATATATGACAAAAATTCTATGTTTTAACGAGATCTACAACTTTTTTTTTTTTTTTTGCAGTAAGTGTTGTGTATCTTTTACAGTTTACCGGTTATACAAAAGTCACCCAGAGTGAAGAGGTCTTTGCAGAAAATTGAAATAGCTTTACATTTCGTTTGTCATAAAATATCTTAAATTGATGGTATATTAATCATAATCGAAAAAACCATTTTTGAGAAAATCTAAATTTCCGAAAATCTCCCATGAAAAAGTAGTTTAGAGTGGGGGATTTCCTTGAAAACCTTCGTGTCGCATCCTTGGAAAATGCTGAACTTAAACATCAAGTTTGGTATTTAACCGACTTTTCGTTTTTGAGCTATGGTGTACATAGACACAGACTCACACACAGAAACGTAGAGCCACTGGCATTTGTATTTGTTTTTTTTTTTTGGATTCAGCGCATCTCAAAACATTATTTCCGGTGAAAATTAAGACATCGACTTTTTGAATGGAATACAATACCTTCTCTACTTTGTACATGATACGTGTAGAGAAAGTAAAAAAAGTGTACATATTTCCGAAGCCTTCAAAAACAATGTAAAGCCTTGAATACAGTTTTAACTATAACCTGCACTGAGGCTTCTTGTAACCTAATTCTGTTTCCTAATACTGACTTTACCTGCCACTGTTTTACTTCATATTTGTTTCTGCTGCTTGTATACATCAATAAAAGCAAGAGAAAAGGAAGAACATTTTAGGCTTCGAGAGGGCACAAGTTAACCTTGTTTGGGGCTAATTCCAAGGATAAGGTTTTTTGGTGCATTTTTCCCTTCGTCTGGAAACTGGCAGCTTATTGGGCTCATTTGTGAATAAATTCACCAATTTAATTCACCGTTTCTGTAGATGTGACTTTTTATAGGAACATTTAACCACGGGTAATTAATCAATTTATTCTCACCACATTGTATCTGCTTATAAAAACATCTGCCAGCGTTTCTACTCACACAAAATCTAATGTGACTTTCTCTAGTCACTATATTTTATAAAGTCTCTACTAACTGTAACCTATTACTTTTCTACACATACGTAGTAGGTACAGAAGGTAATTTTACACCCGAGATTTCACTCGAAATATACGTTTTAGGGTACCTCTGAATCCAAAAAAGCATTTTTAAGAAAAGGTCCACAAGTGAGTGTGTCTGCTAATTATCAAACTTGATATTTAAGTTCTGCATCTTACAACAATGGGACATTAAAAAAAATCCACTACACCAAACTACCATTTTACAAGGTAAATTTTGATTTTCTTAAAAATTGTTCTTCGATTTTTATTAAAATTCTATATGTTTTGAGATCTTTTTGTGACAAATGAAATATATATCTCGAATTTTCTGGGAAGAGCCTTTGAAGGCCTCTTCACCCTGGATGACTTTTGTGAAAGAAGTAAATAGATAATAGACAAAAACTTAAAAATATAGATTTCTTCAAAACATATAATTTATGTCAAATATATTTTTTGTGTATTTTATGATTTCCAAGAGATTTCTTATTATTTGCTTATATTTATCTCAAGTGGGAAGTCGTCAATCGTTTTTCTTTGTTTTTATTTCTAGCCATGCAAAGAGAACTTATTCCATTATCCTCACATAGAGACCAGTTTTAAAAATGCTCCTTTTTTCCTTTAGCCTATTGCATTACATTGTTACCATTGTACTTAAAAGAAAATAAACAATAAAGCAATCCCTGCCAATGTTTATCTCGATTAGCAAGAATGAGACAGAATAATAATATTTTGTGGGAGTAGTCTGTTGTAGGATATGATGAGAAAGTCATGTGCAAGGAACACATCAGATTTTGTTTCTACCTAATTCAAGCTGTGTTAACAATTTGCATAATAGTCTTTTTATAAATGTTGTTATATGTAGATAAGTAGGGAAGATGCAGGAAATGGCGGTCATCGCTGTAATGTCGCTTCATAAGGACATAGAAATGTCTATCGTGTTCTGCGCTCTGTTCGCAAAGACATAGAACCATTTCAATAGTAACTTCATTCCTGTGTGAGAGGTTAGAAGTGTTTTTCTCTAGTTGGCATTTTTCTTATAATTTCGGCCATAAAGTCAAGACATTGTAAGTATATTTCATTGTTTTAAATTTGCTCAATCCTTTTATAAAACCAGTTGCTGATTATTGGAATAATTTTTGTTTTGAAAGAGAACACGGTATTTCTTGGTTATGAAGCATTTTCTGTAACGTTGTTCGTGAAGGTAATCTACGTGATCGTCATTCCCTTGAAATTCAATTCAACATTTATTATTATTATTATTATTATTATTATTTGTCATATGACAATTAAATCTTCTAACAATACTAATAGCAGTGCTTATGCTGATGTGAAATATCAGCTAAAGAGCCTAAAAGTAATTTAAACCATTACATTGCAATAACCTCGTAGGCTATACAGTCTGATGTAACTAAATGTGAACAAGAACGGTGTGGGCAATAGCACGATTAATTCTGTCGGCTGCTGCACTTGGTTAGCGCACCTATACGGCAAACACGAGATTCAATAATTTAATTTTCAAGACTTAATTTTCCGTTTTCATAATTTTCATACCTTGTAGAGGCACTTTTTTTATTCAACTTCATTTCTTTAAGAAATGTTCTAATAAAAGAAGAACGATAAGGTTTAAATGTTTAACTTCTCTATTTTACGTTACTGTATCTTAGCGACCTGCACAAGCTGGCAATAACGGTCAGTGCAATTTATATTCATTTTGAATTATTAACACTACTTAGCAATAACTTAGCGTCGTAGATTTGTGTACACAGTTAGTAAATACTTCTAATGACAACATATCAATTCAACCTCTCCTTGTTGGCCCGCGGGGGGGGGGGGGACTCAACTTTTTTTTTTTTTTTTTTTTTTTTTTTTTTTTTTTTTTTTTAAATACAGACCGGAGTCTGATCGGGACTTCGGCACTGTATACCCTACTTTTAGTTACCTATTCTTTTTACCTTGTTTTTCTGCATTATTACTGGATTGCTGTTTTCTTACTTTTACAACACACACATATACACAAACATATAACATCCATGCCCAAGGCGGGACTCGAACCCACGATCCCCAGCGCTACGAAGCACCAAAGCGACACGCCTTGGCGAGCGCGGCCATGGGGACCGGCACTCTTAAGCGACCGTCATTACCTGCACCTCCCCTACAAAGGAATAGGTAAGCAACAGCCAAATCGTATCGCATCTGTTGGTGTCCCTGATATTCCATGATGTTTCCGGGACCTCGCGAGAAACAATTGAATAGGACAAAACGTTAAAAAGTGAGTAGAAATGAAAAATGTTTTACCCACAGAGCCTTCTCTACTCACTCTTGTACACTGTTCTTACACTCCGTTTAATGTTTTGTCTACTTCTTGTTAATCAGGAGAAACATTTTTGTATAAAGATTTGGAAAATACAACAATAGTTAAATCTTTAAAGAGCTTCTTGCTTGGTAACGACTTTAAAATTCCGTTACCTATATGTGGCCAAGAGACAAAATATATAAACGCAAATAAAGAAGGAAGGTAAAAAGAAAATATATTATGACTTTTTGCATTTGAAAAATATATAACAACGAACTTTCGGAAATGGTTAACACCACAAAAAGCTGTATATTATATAAATGTTGTGCGATAACAGGATCTATATTTTGGTAATAAGATTTGATCTATCTCTTATGATTTATGATTATGCCAAAGTCACTCAGAACATTTCAGTAATTCATTCCCAGTTACACATTTGTAATTAAAGTAGCCTATATATGTAGTGTTTTAATCAAAATCAACATTTTTTAAAAAATCAAAATAGCTCGAAGATTGTTTACATAAAGGGTAACCTGAGGAGTAAGAACGTTCTTGAAAATGTTTGTGTCGCTCCTTGAAAGATACTGAACTTACTTACCAGACTGTCATTCTCTGGCAGTTCTCCGCTAACCAATACGATTAGATCCATCTGGCACGGCGGTCACCAGACAATGCGTTCCTATAGGCCGTTCCAACACCGTCTGACTTTAGCACTGGCGCTCTTCCTCGCGAAGCATACCAATAACAGTTTGTCACAAAATGAAATAGTTGCCAAGACTTAAACCACAACCCTCGCAGTCAAAGTCTACGATTCTAAACAAGATACAAAATAGCCAAATAGATAAATACCGAGCTCTGTTCTTGACTATTTCTACAGTAGCATAAACAGTTTAATGTAGTCTCCTCGTTTAACATGTAATAAAATGCACATCGTCAAACCTGAAATCATACCTGGGTGAACTAAAGTAAGAGAATAAACTTTTAGATGAATAGACCTTTGGTGACTTCCGTATTATCAAAACACTCTCCTAGGCGGAAGTTGAATTCTAATTCTGTGCTGAAAACAGACTATAACGAAAATGTGAGGTTAGCTTCAGGCCAATAAGTAATATGTAGAATGTTCTATTGTTTAAATTTAAACATCTGATTGTTGCGAAACATGAACTATTATGCGGAAAAAGTGTCAGTAGGCACCATAATTATAAAAGTAAAGAGACGTCTGTAACCTAGAATACCGCTAGGATAAAAAGGTATAGTCCTTACATAGTGCACACATTTGGGTTCTTCTTCTTTCTTGCTTCATTTTCTAAAATTATATCTGCTACACTTCAAAACAAAACTCTTCGTAATAAATTAATGAGTAACCCTCTAGTAATGAGCAGGTGTACGTATATATATTAATCATTTTAGGCCAATTCTTATTCCTGCTTATTTGCAACTTTCAGAACATTGAACCATTTTTGTATAGTATCTATATCACGTATGTTCAATGAATATAGGTAGTAGAAACAGAAGTTGTATTTCACCCAAAATTTAGACACCTAAATTTCAGCAGGATTCCTAATTAAAACACGCAATTTATGTCTTATACATTCATTTTTAGGTTAATAGGTTCAGAGATATTAATTTTTATTCGTTTTAATTTTAAATTATTTAACTTTTTCTCAAACGGAAGTAATCTATCCTTTCATATCTCTTTTGCAAAGTGAATCGCACTTCAATTGTTTCCTACAGCGATAAGCTTTCAAAACATTTCACTATCGGTTTAGTCCAGTGTTCTCATTTATTTCTCTTCTACGTGTGAGTATGAAAGTAATACGACCAGTTTCTGCTATTTCTTAGCTTAGACAGCATGATATATTTTAAAAAATAATTTTTGTAAGAATGGTTTATTTGTTGAACAGATAAAGAAAGTCATATGAATGGATCACTTCGGATGTTTAATTTTATGCATTTTGGTTCCTTTGCTCCCCACAAATAAAATTTTATATATGGCTCCGCATCTCAAGTATTAGTTTTAAACTATTAAAATATTTAATGTTAATTATATTTTGTGATATATGTTTTAAAAATATTCTAAAATTATTGTTCATAGGACCAATGTTTTTTTTAAGTTGAATTTAGAGCAAAATTCTTTTTTCTGGGAGGAGAGGCCTTTGTTTAATTTTACTCAATTTACCCCTGACCAGTCAAACCAAGTTATAAATAAAGAATTGCTCTTTAAGTGTTGGTTAACAATACACCATTAGAAAGAAATACTTTGTAGCAACAGCCGCCTGTTTCATTCGCAGCGCTCCTGGAACTCGATGGCCACTTGAGCGAGGTCCTTGTGCTACAGAATTGGACTGCAACGCATGACGAAACTGATAATGGTCACGGTTATCATAAACGATGAGGATTCTTGAGGTCGCCGAGGGAAGCATTGTTGGCAGGTCACGCCTGGAACTCGATGACCACTTGAGCGAGGTCCTTGTGCTACAGAATTGGACTCCAACGCATGATGAAACGGATTATAGTCACGGTTATCATAAACGATGAGGATTCTTGAGGTCGCCGAGGGAAGCATTGTTGGCAGGTCACGCCTGGAACTCGATGGCCACTTGAGCGAGGTCCTTGTGCTACACAATTGGACTGCAACGCATGACGAAACTGATAATAGTCACGGTTATCATAAACGATGAGGATTCTTGAGATCGCCGAGGGAAGCATTGTTGGCAGGTCACGCCTGGAACTCGATGGCCACTTGAGCGAGGTCCTTGTGCTACACAATTGGACTGCAACACATGACGAAACTGATAATGGTCACGGTTATCATAAACGATGAGGATTCTTGAGATCGTCGAGGGAAGCATTGTTGGCAGGTCACGCCTGCCTGCAATTGTTAATTACGGAGCTTGCTATCTCATTATCGCGACAAACTGTGACTAATTCATCAAGACGCTCCATTATCTTGCACTCAAATTCAATTCACTTTTTCGGAGAAGTAACAAACTGTTGTGACCTACAGGAGTTTCACTCTATTTATCTCCAGCAAAATGAGGCCTTCAAAAATTTTGGATACTTCAGCACCAAGTTAGAAAGGTTTATTGTCCATTAGGTACAGACTAACATCTGTTCCACATAACTTTGCCGGTATTCCACACTATTGGTTATTGTGCGTCACACCCCAGGAGAGTAGGATGAGATAAGAGTGATTTCAAAGGACGGCCGAAATTGGAAGAGCCACTGTGGAGGCGTCCCTAACATATTCCAAACAGTTGTTCATCTCGACGCCGGGAGCGCAAGGAACCCGCGCCCTAGGTCCGACCGAACTTCCTGGATCTACATACGGCTTCCAACACAATCCCACCGTCGAGAGCGCAGTCACTACCACGGAAGGGCGCCACCACCGCCGACCGTTATAACCACGATTCAGATTGGTTGGGTGAAATGGAGATTGAATGAAGGAACAGGAAGTTCGGGGGAATAAAGAAAGCTTCCCAGCATTTGCCTAGTGACCCGGTATAACCCCCCAAAAAAGCCCATGAGTCAGAGAGGTCGGGAGCAGGAATCGATCTCCCAATGCCAGTCCCAGACGAGACGCGTCAGTCACCTGGTTCGGAATCAGTCACGTGACTAGTTGCCTCTCATTGGCTGTCGTAATGGAACAGGGGTTGTGTGGTATTATCATTTAATTTAGTATTTATTTAATATTAATATTAATGCATCTAAAATTGGTGAACATTTTCATCAACAAATACATTGGTGCGTAATGAAGGTTTCTTCGCTTTAAGTCTCTTCTCGGATGACGACAGCACATATATATACCATGACGAAGTGTTTATAGCCTTGGATAGAGTTTGTAGCTCTCCATTCAAAGTTGTAGCTACATAGCCAATCAGAGAAAGCGGGAAGCAATTGTATGTGGTGCAAACTTATAAAAAAAACAAGAATTAGTATATGTACACATGGCAATATTTTCATATCCAATGCTCCTTCTTTTTTGTTTGATTAATTTTCTCAGATCCTCTGATCAAGCGTCCCTTTTGGTGTCAATTCAAGGCCACCGCCACGCATTAGCGATTTTGATTAAAATATCGTATATTAAAGATATTTACCTCACAAATAAAATGTAGATCTTGCATTTTCTGGGAATAGCCTCACAAGACTACTTTATTCTGGATGAATTTTACGGAATTTTGCATAACTGCTAAACCGTAAGAGATGGTCAAAAACTTACCACACAAAAAATGTTGAGCACATTAAACACGCACTTGTTTACTGATCGAAAGTAAAAAAATATTCAAATAATAAAATTAATTTCTTAAATATTTTCAGAATCTTACCAGATAGAAACGAAAGCAGAAGTTAAACTAGATCTTTACTCTTCTGCAGGCGAACTATATGTACTTCTAAAGCATTTCAAATGAAAGCCTCATTCTACGTTCCGAAAAACAAGATTTGTAATGCAAAAAAGTTGGTTCCACTTCGCATGATGTATGAGTATCACCAAGGAAACAGCATTTGTTGGGATCTAAAACTGCATCTGGTATGCGACATATCACACTGAACCCTACATACCTTTCAACTACAGGTAGGATGCTCGTGGATTACTAAATCCGTCTTGACACTTCTACATGCCGCACAGATTCAGTTCAGCTCCATATCTCTGAACTATAACAGTGTGATAGTTGTGGGTGACTTTCTGAACAAATTTGCAGTCAATAATATGTTTCAGTGAAGTTGTTCTGTTACTAGATGTTTGACAATTTGTTTACTAGAACTGCCATCGTTTCTGAATGTGCATAAGTGCACTGCATAAGTGGTTGTAAAATTTAATTTTGCTCACATTTGAGAAGAACAAAGATGCTATTCGAGCGCCCTCCTTCCTACTGACGTGGCTCTGTGTTATGCAGTATTATGTTTTGCAGTAATGGGTTGCACTCTACTTTGACTTTTGCTCGCGCAAGTAGCGCCGCATGGTCGCCAACCTCTTACTCTGCATAAGGAAATTGGTATACGAACTTCCTAGCTCTGCTTATAACCTGTTTCCTTCGCGCACAATGTCCCTTCGCTTCCCCTGATTGGCTAATGTTACTTATGAATAACAGATGCAGTGAACGATCGGGCGATAAAAGCTAGATCCATCAACTTTCGCGTTCCTAAGAGGCAAGGTTTTAAAACAAGGGACACGTTTCAGATGGATTAAATGCTGTTACTTAATACACGGGTATAAGTAGGTGCAGAAATTTTGCTAAAAGATATCTTAATTTGCATCCACTTCGGTGTGTTTATTGTTTGTTCATTTACTCTACAGTTTTTTTTTCCTCCACAGAACAACTACATAAATCACCATCTATTTTTTTTTTTCGCATAGTCTTATAGACTAATCGTTTTGCTACCTCATTTTCATACACCAATGCATAACCTGCCTACCTAAGTAGTGTGAGGTCGTTGGCCTTACAGAAAGCATCCAAACCAGTTCCGATACAACTTTCGTTATAGCGAGGCCTGCCCACAAGGTTAAACCTTCCCACCCGCGATCTCAGGGAAAATAAACACGTATGTCTTGTGAGTGCCCGCTTACTTGGAGATACTAACCCACCTGACAACATAATGCTCTTAATAAGTAAAATTATAAGCCCGCAAATTAGGAAAATATTGATGTAATGTTCATTACATTTTTCTTAGTTACCAATACAAATATTTGCATGTATACCTCTAACAAGCTGTATTTAATGCCGTTATAAAATCTAAATTTGACAATTAGTATACATTAGCATACATTATCATGTTAAATAAAGAACCACTTTTAACTCACAACGACCTTAAACAACAGCATTTAATGAGAAGTGATAGTTCAGAGATATGGGGCAAAGTTATAAGAAAGTTTTAGGTGAGCGGCGAAAGGGAAGGAGTACGAAATCATTTCATTTAAGAGGCAGAAGGAGCAATGTGATCTACACCAGCCCCTGGATGAATCCATGTCATATTTACATTTTTGACATCAAACATTTACCTGTGAAGGTTTCGGCTCAGGAGCGAAGGAAAAAGGAGGAGTTAGACAAACATTAAGTGAACTGGCTGGGCTTGACAGAGTCGGTCTATCATTTCCTTGCCAACATAAACCACTGCACATTATGTTGACGTGATTCCATCATTCGACTGTGAGCCAAAAAGAATACTTCTCTACGATAAAGTATGCACTGAATTCAAAAATGGCATAAAACTTTAAAATAATTCTAAATGCAGTGTCGTTATAGATAGGAATTATTCTATGAAAATTGAAATATTGTCATTCGTTAATTATAAGGTATGCATAAACAACGTTATTCCATTATATTTACTAACATTGTGTTTCTACAATAAGTTGTGTGGTAAAAACCTATATTTCAGGTAATGACTAAATGTCTTATGTTTAAGTGTTTGGACAATAAAAAACATTCTCCGTAATGCCTGCAAATTTGCAACTAGGTCTCCATGTTAGGTTGTATCATACAAAAACATCATTTGAGTTTAGTACGCGTTCCCAGGGTATACTGATATGTATAAAAAGTAGCCCGTTATAAACACAGCTCTTATGTTGGTACTTACAAATACAGACCAGCCTGCTTCACTTCCCCTGTGTCTCGAGCATAATTCTAGTCACTGGACTGCACCTCACATAAAATATGACTCAACTGCTGAAAGGTAACATGCATTTACGGAGTTCACTATTTTCTCTCAAGCAAAATAAGATTTTTCGTTGAATTTATGAAACATACTTTTAAAAAGCAACAACAAATATAGACGAAGTTTAGGAACATTTTAAATGTTAAACCTTCATATTTTATGGAACTGTCGGTTTTTTTATTGCCGTTTGATGTAGCAAACCCATGTCGCCGATGAATGATGCTGTCTCTCTCGTTCAATTTAACGGCAGATGAAAATAACTCTTCACCCCTTCTTCTAGAAGGCCAAATTATGTTGTATTGGTTAACCTTTCCTTGCGTACCAATCTTAGTGAGGCTAACAAAGACTAAATAAAATAGTGCAATAACAAAGCCTGTTTGAACGCAGAAGAAAATAATATATTTTGTGAATTCTTTAAGAAACAGATTATTTAGAGAATTTCACGATCTGTTGTCAATCATTAAACAAAGGAAAGCAATTTCACAGAGTTCCTTTAACGAAAACATCTGATGTGTTCCATTCATATGACTTTCTCTATATCTCTGCAACAAATTATCGATAAAAAGCTTATTGTTCTATTTGTATAATGCTAATCGAAAACAAAAAAATAACAGAAATAGCCAATTACTTGCTTCCTTGTAAGTAGAAGCGAAATTATGGAGTAGCATAGATTAAAGTGATAGTCAAAATCTGGTTCCTATGTGTTTGAAGTTCCTTTGTTTGTATGGACAGAAGTTGACAAAGTCCTGTGTGAGAAAAGTATAATTTTTAAAGCTGAAACCAAAAACAAGGAATATCTCAAAAACGATCAACTCCATGAAAAAATGCATGTAACATAAATTGTGTGTTTTAAAGTGCTCTACATTTTTTGTCTGGTAAGTTTTTTTTCTCAATTTCTTACAGTTTAGCAATTGTGCAAAATTCCGTAAAATTCGTCCAGAATAAAGTAGTCTTCAGCGGCTATTCCCAGAAAATTCAAGATTATTTGTTAGGTAAATATCTTCAATCTATGATATTTTAATCAAAATCGTCAGAGCCATTTTTGAGAAAATTTTCGAAAAAAGTTCCATGTAACGGGTAGTTTGGAGTAGGGAGATTTTTCTCAAAATTTTCGTGTCACATCCTTGGAAGATACTAAACTTAAACACCAAGTTTGGTATTTTACCGACTTTTCGTTTTTGAGTTATCGTGTTCACAGACACACGGACACACAGGACCAATATACTATAATAAATAGTTAGACACTAAAGGATTTATAAATTCTTTACAAAATAATTTTACAACATAAGAACTTTTTATTTTAGGAGATCTAGATAATCTTACACCTGCAAATCCACACACACACACACACACACACACACACACACACATACACACACACACGCAGACCTTTTTGTGAAAATGCTTTTTTTGGATACAGGGGACCCTAAAACATATTTCCGGTGAAATCTCGGTATCGAATTTTTGGGTGGAGTGCAATACCTTTTCTATACACTATGTACATAGTACGTGTAGAACAAGTATTTCCTGTGGACCCTTTAGACAACAGACTGTTTAGTGTGGAATATGGTATTGTGTGCTGTGGAAAATGCTGCATGTTGTAACGAATAATGGGGGAAAAAAACACTGTTGGAAGCGCACGTAGCACTAAAGATTGGACAGATAAAAAGCACAAACTAAAGTGATCAAACACGTTTAGAAAGAGAGAGCGAAGGAAGAGTATTAGAAAGAGAGAAATGCATTAAATGAGAAGGAACTACTTGCTAAGAGATGGGCTGAAAGGAACGAAAAGTAGGTCAAGGAATAGAGACACGAGTAGAAAACCTTGCTCTAGTGTTACTAACCACCGCAGGACAACAAGCTTGGGAATTAACTTTTTCTGCAAATCCCTTTGTCTTCCAGATACTTCTCAGCAAACATTCGCATAAGCCCAAAACTAACATTAGCCTAAATTAAGTTGCTATGGCAATGTTTCTAATGAGAAGTAAGTATGCTTGTAAAATATGCAGATTCGGAATCGAAGATTTCGGGGTTGAGCAGGGAAAAAAATCGTATGTGTTCCTCTCACATGGCTTTCTCTGTCTGTTCTACAAACAAATGTCTTATAAAATTATTTTTCTATCTACTTAGCACTAATAGAGATAAACATTAATTGAAATGGTGTTATTACTTAGTTCCTTGTAATTAGAAGGAAACTAAAGGAATGCACTAGGCTAAATTGACAGTCAAATGCTTTGAAAGGTGTCGCTATGCGATTGTAATTGTAATTCGGCTCTCTTTGAAGAAGAAAAAAAAAACACGGATGACTTCTGTTTGACAAAAATATTTAAAACTTAAATAAATGACTAGGAATATCTCGGAAATACTTAGCTGCACACATAAATGCCGTGTTTTGACGATATCTACATGTTTTGTATTTATTTGTCCATCTCTTGGGGTTTACCAGCTATGCAACTCATCCAAAATACAGTGCACTTGAGAGACTATTTACACAAAAGTCAAGATGTGCATTTCGCTTACCAATAAAATATCTTAAAAATATAATATTTTAATCAAAACCGTTTGAGCTATTTATGAAATAATCAACATTTTCGAAAAATGTTCCATATAAAGAGTAATTGAGGGTGGGGACATTTTCTCGAAAACCTTCGTGCCACATCCTTGAAAGATATTGAACGAAAAACCGGCTAAATACCAAACTTGGTATAAGTTCAGAATTTTCCAAAGAAGATTTTGAAGAAAATTCTCCCGCTTAAAACACTTTTCGAGGAACATTTTTTGAAAATGTTTATTTTCTAAAATATGGCTCTAACGAGTTGAATTAAAATGTAAAATATTTAAGATGTCTAATGATATATAAAATCTATATCTTAAATTGTTTAAGAATAACCTAGAAGTTATTTTCATTTTGAATGATTTTATACTCTATAAAGAGTAAGAGATGAACAAAAAACTGACTACACAAAATGTTTAGATCGTTAAACTTATAATTTATGTCCAATATGCAATCCTATGAGTTATTCTGCATCATCAGTTGAAATTGTACAGTATTTTATATTTATTTTTTGAAGTAAAACTGGGTATGTCTTTCTTTATCGCAGTCTTGCAAAGAGAACGACATTTTAAAGTCATCACATATCCACACGTTCTTAAAGCATTCGACTATCACTTGAGCCTATTGTGCTGCATTACTGCTCTAGTTACACCAAGTAAATAATAATAAAAGCTTTTGCAAACTTTCATCTCGGTTAGTATTAAGTAGAAACAACAATAAGCTTTTGCAAGAATAGATTTTTAAGAATGGGCGGAGAAAGTCATGTGAATATAGGTAAAACTAAAAGCTTGTTGCCATGTGATTGAAACCCGATTCTGTGCAAGGCCAGGAGCTGACAAGTTCCCGTATGACAAAAGTTTACACATTTTAAAACAGAAACCAACAAAAAGGAATACCTAAAAATTATCAACTGACGAAAAATATATAAAATAAGTTGTATGTTTTAATAAGCAGTCCGCTTTTGCATACGGTTTACCAATTATACAAAATTCAGCACAAAATTCATGCAGAATAAAGGGGTTTTCAGAGCTATTTCCAGAAAATCCAAGATTATATTGCTATATTTTATTGTCATGTAAATAAATTTAAGTACGGTATTTTAATCAAAATCGTTACAGCCATTTTTGAGAAAATCAAAACTTTCGAAGGGATAGTTTGGGGGACATTTTCTCAAACTCTTAAATACCAAGTCTGGTATTTTACTGATTTTTTGTTTTTGAGTAATCGTGTTAGACACACAGACACAAACACACACACCCACAACAAAAGAATCCTTTTCTAAAGCTTTTTTTTAGTTCAGGGGACCCCAAAACCTATATTTCCGGTGAAATATCGGTCTAGAATTTTTGGGTGAAGTGCAGTACTTTCTATACCTACGTACTATGTAGAGAAAGTAAACGTGTAATAAGATAATCTGTTCAACTCAAAATATGCATCGCCATTTCCTTGAAAACTAGTGTTTTCCCCCAAAAAATGAAAATACCAAAAACAGTAGCTGTCCATAAAAGAGTAATGTAAATATTCCAGAGAGGTATAGGCCCATTGAAAATGTCCCCAGACTAGGAAAAATCTATGAACGCGGTACTATTAAGAGAAGTTTTGAAATAACAGTGTTACTTCACCCCAGTAAGGTTTTGTACCAGCAAAAAGCACACAAGCGCTTCTCAGAACAAGGAATGTGCTATTCATTAAAATAAAGCATTTGATTGTGCACGACGTGCTTTACTGTTTAAAACGTAATGTGTATCTGATGTCCTGCGTGTGCAGTGCAGGTACAGTGTGTAATTATTACATTATTAACTAGGTACCTATATTTCGAAAACACAAATATTAATGAATTGGTTTCAACTAATGACATACGACAAATTCTGATAATCTCCAAATGGCGTATACAAGTTGGCTATGATACAATCGGTTTGTGAGGGATGTATTGGGTCGGTTTGTGTAGAAAAATAATCAAATTTATTCATATCTCGATTTGAAGAAAACTAGTGCTAGATTTAGTAATAAATTGGATCTGTATTTACATAACTTAGCGATTATAATTTTTAATCAAAGTATATGAACCCATTTTGCAACTTTATGAATGTTTAGTAATAATGCCATTCTGTGAGTTGATTCCTCCATTCATTTTGACTTAGTCTATTGTACAATTTATTTCATGAAAGGTGCATTTATTATTATTATTAAAATAAATTAAAGAATGATTATAAAAGGAAAATGAATTCTACATATACGAAAATATACGAAAACGAATTACTTAGGGATTAACACTCTACGTAAAACCGATATAAGTGAGGTTAAAATATTAGAGCGGCTACACATCAAAAAGAAAATGAAATAAAATAAAAAAGAGACGGTGTCTCAGTGAGCAAAAAGAGCATAGTAACAGAACAAAAGAAAGTTACGATTCCCAGAGAGAGAAAGATGAAAAAGGAACAAAAGAAATGGAGTCCTCCAATCAGACTGTTATGATGGGTTGATAGATAAACTAATGCTGACAAGAATTTGACTTTCTTGAAATCATGCTTCGTGTTACCACATGCGGAGTCGACAGCTGGCCCACAATACAGTTCTTTACACAGCAGTGCGAGGTCCACACAAGCTGGCACCAATTCTCCTCTCATATTCCCCAAATTCGCAACACATGCAAAATACCGTGTTTAATTCCTTTTACACAAAATTTCAGGCTCTGCCTGTTATAAACAACAAACGACGAAACACATTTAATACTGTCTTATGGTATAGAATTAATAAAGGATGATTGAAAATAGCATTTCTATTTTTTTTTTCTACTTCTACTTTTATCTAAGACCAATAATTTCGGTTTATTGCGTCTCTAATATTCGCTAATTATTTGTGAAACTAAATACTCTAAATAAGTATTTATGAATGTATCTTATTAAAAGAAAAGGCTTCGATACAGCTTATTACAAAATGTTATTATTAAAATCTCATGTGTTCCATTCACATGACCCTCTCCAGCTATTCCATCCTTACAAAAGATTATTCTTTTATTTCATCATTTTAATCGAGATAAGCAAAAGCGGAAATTGTCTTATTACTTGCTTCCTTGTAAGTAGAAGGCAAATAAGTGAATATACTAGGCTAAAGCGATAGTAAAATATTTTAAAGCTGGTCACTACGTGAAACAATTGAAATTCTGGTGCTTTTGCAAGACCACCAGTAAAACAAAAGAGAGTTGAAAGGAAAGACGTCCCTGTTTGAGGAAAATCTTCGTGTTCCATCCTTGGAAGACACCAATACGCTCGGAAATACCAACTTGTTTAATTAACGTTTTTGAGCTATTCTGCCCACCGGCACAAACACGCTCACGCGCACACACAAACTCACATTTACACACATAGCGACACACACGGACATTTTTCTTAGATAAACAAAATTTATAATTTATTTTAATATTCTCTGATACACAAGATACAATGAATAAAGTTTTGGAATCAAGAGTTCTCAAAATATGTATTTCCGGCGAAATCTCGTTATCGAATTTCTGGATGGAATACAAACCTTCTATATCTGCTATATATATTGTAAGTAGAGAAACTAGCTAAGCAGGTTAGGAATCTTTGGGAATCCCCAAGAGGAAGTCTTTTTAAAGGAAGACATTGCGGCAAATAATTCAACTTTTGTTATATTTCAAACAGCAACACTCGCTGGGCTATACATTACTGATTTATTGAAAACGTATAAACTTTAACTTTCTCTACACGTACCGTGTACATAGTTTATAGAGAAGGTATTGCATTCCACCCAAAATTCGATACCGAGATTTCTCCGGATAACATATTTTGGGTCCCCCTGGGTGTTCCATTCACATGACTTTCTCTACATCTCTGCAAGAAATTAATATTAAAAAGCTTAGACATCTATTTACTCCCTGCTAATTGAGAAAACATTACCACAAATAGTCTTATTATTTGATTCCTTGTAACTAGAAGCGAAATAAGGGAGTACCATAGGTTAAAGTGATAGTCAAAAGCTGGTTGCTATGTGACTGAAGTCCTTTGTTTGTATGGACAGCAGTTGACTAATTCCCGTATGAGAAAAGTATAAGTTTTTCAAAGCTGAATCTAAAAACAAGGTACATCTTAAAAGCGATCAACTCCACGGAACAAAAGTATATAACCCAGATTGTGAGTTTTAATGTCCTCTATACTTTCTGTGTGGTAAGTTTTTGTCCATCTCTTACGGTCTAGCAGTTATGCAAAAATCCGTAAAATTCATCCAGAATAAAGTATTCTCCAGAGACTATTACCAGAAAATTCTAGATATACATTTTATTTGTCAAGTAAATATCTTAAATATACGAGTTTTTAATCAGAATTGTTAGAACCATTTTTAAGGAAATCAAAATTTTCGAAAAAAGACACACACGGACCTTTTTCAAAAAATACACCCAAAATTGCCAAATGGTATTGCACCCAAAAATTCGATACCGAGCTTTCAACGGAAATACATGTTTTGAGTCCCCCAGAATCTCAAAAATCAATTTTAGAAAAAAGTCCGTGTGTGCACGTGAGTGTGTGTGTCTGTGTGTGTGTGGTGTGTGTGTGTGTGTGTGTGCCTGTGGGCAGCATAGCTGAAAAACGTAAAGACCGTTGAATACCAAGATTGGTATTTAAGTTTGGTATCTTCCAAGGATGCGACACGAAGATTTTCAAGAAAATCCCCCCACCCCCAACTACCCTGTACGCGGAACTTTTTTCGAAAATTTTTATTTTCTTAAAAATGGCTCTAACAATTTTGATTAAAAACTCGTATATTAAAGATATTTACTTGACAAATAAAATGCTTATCTTGAATTTTCTGGGAATAGCCTCTGGAGACGGATTTTTGAATAACCGCTAAACAGTAAGAGATGGACAAAAACTTACCGGACTGAAAATGTAGAGCACATAAAAACACACAATTTATGTTATATATATATATATATATATATATATATATATATACATATATATATATATATATATTCTTTCGTGGAGTTGATCGTTTTTAAGATACCTCTTATTTTTTTCTTCAGCTATGAAAAACTTACACTTTTCTCATACATAAATGTGTCAACTCTTGTCCACACGAGAGAGACAAGTGTGCATGCTGGAACTGTGACGTTATCGTTGCGGTGGCGGTAAAACGAGAGAAAGTGTACATGTTGCAACTTTTGCGCTATCGTTGCGGTGGCGGTGGAACGAGAGAGTAAAGTGTACATGTTGCAACTTTTGCGCTATCGTTGTGGTGGCGGTAAAACGAGAGAGACAAGTGTACATGTTGGAACTGTGACGTTATCGTTACGGTGGCGGTGGAACGAGAGAGGCAAGTGTACATGTTGCAACTTTTGCGCTATCGTTACGGTGGCGGTAGAACGAGAGAGGCAAGTGAACATGTTGGAACTATGACGGTATCGTTGCGGTCGAGGTAGAACGAGAGAGACAAGTTCACATGTTGGAACTGTGACGGTATCGTTGCGGTCGAGGTAGAACGAGAGAGACAAGTGTATATGTTGGAACTATGACGGTATCGTTGCGGTCGAGGTAAAACGAGAGAGACAAGTGCACATGTTGGAACTGTGACGGTATCGTTGCGGTCGAGGTAGAACGAGAGAGACAAGTGTATATGTTGGAACTGTGACGGTATCGTTGCGGTCGAGGTAGAACGAGAGAGACAAATGTATATGTTGGAACTATGACGGTATCGTTGCGGTCGAGGTAGAACGAGAGAGACAAGTGTATATGTTGGAACTATGACGGTATCGTTGCGGTCGAGGTAGAACGACAGAGACAAATGTATATTTTGGAGCTATGACGCTATTGATGCGGTGGCGGTGGAACGAGAGAGACAAGTGTACATGTTGGAACTGTGGCGTTATCGTTGTGGTGGCGGTAGAACAAGAGAGACAAGTGCACATGTTGCAACTGTGGCGTTATCGTTGCGGTGGCGGTAGAACAAGAGAGACAAGTGTACATGTTGAAACTGTGACGTTATCGTTACGGTGGCGGTAGAACAAGAGAGACAAGTGTACATGTTGGAACTATGACGGTATCGTTGCGGTGGCGGTAGAACAAGAGAGACAAGTGTACATGTTGGAACTATGACGGTATCGTTACGGTGGCGGTAGAACAAGAGAGACAACTGTACATGTTGGAACTATGACGGTATCGTTGCGGTGGCGGTAGAACAAGAGAGACAAGTGTACATGTTGAAACTGTGGCGTTATCGTTGCGGTGGCGGTAGAACAAGAGAGACAAGTGTACATGTTGAAACTGTGGCGTTATCGTTGCGGTGGCGGTAGAACAAGAGAGACAAGTGTACATGTTGCAACTGTGACGCTATAGTTGCGGTAGCGATAGAACAAGAGAGACAAGTGCACATGTTGGAACTGTAGCGTTATCGTTGCGGTGGCGTTAGAACAAGAGAGACAAGAGCACATGCTGCAACTGTGGCGCTATCATTACGGTGGCGGTAGAACAAGAGAGACAAGTGTACATGTTGAAACTGTGGCGTTATCATTACGGTGGCGTTAGAACAAGAGAGACAAGAGCACATGCTGCAACTGTGGCGCTATCATTACGGTGGCGGTAGAACAAGAGAGACAAGTGCACATGTTGGAACTGTTGCGTTATAGTTGCAGTGGCGGTAGAACAAGAGAGACAAGAGCACATGCTGCAACTGTGGCGCTATCATTACGGTGGCGGTAGAACAAGAGAGACAAGAGTACATGCTGGAACTGTAACGTTATCGTTACGGTGGCGGTAGAAAAAGAGAGACAAGAGCACATGTTGGAACTGTGACGTTATCGTTACGGTGGCGGTAGAACAAGAGAGACAGGTGTACATGTTGGAACTATGACGGTATCGTTACTGTGGCGGTAGAACAAGAGAGACAAGAGTACATGCTGGAACTGTGACGTTATCGTTACGGTAGCGGTAGAACAAGAGAGACAAGAGCACATGTTGCAACTGTGGCGCTATCATTACGGTGGCGGTAGAACAAGAGAGACAAGTGTACATGCTGGAACTGTGACGTTATAGTTACGGTGGCGGTAGAACAAGAGAGACAAGAGTACATGCTGGAACTGTGACGTTATCGTTACGGTGGCGGTAGAAAAAGAGAGACAAGAGCACATGTTGGAACTGTGACGTTATCGTTATGGTGGCGTTAGAACAAGAGAGACAAGAGTACATGTTGCAACTGTGGCGTTATCGTTGCCATGGCGGTAGAACAAGAGAGACAAGAGTACATGTTGCAACTGTGGCGTTATCGTTGCGTTGGCGGTAGAACAAGAGAGACAAGTGTACATGTTGAAACTGTGGCCTTAGGGTTGCGGTAGCGATAGAAGAAGACAGACAAGTGCACGTGTGGAACTGTAGCGTTATCGTTGCGGTGGCGTTAGAACAAGAGAGACAAGAGCACATGCTGCAACTGTGGCGCTATCATTACGGTGGCGGTAGAACAAGAGAGACAAGTGCACATGTTGGAACTGTGGCGTTATAGTTGCAGTGGCGGTAGAACAAGAGAGACAAGAGCACATGCTGCAACTGTGGCGCTATCATTACGGTGGCGGTAGAACAAAAGAGACAAGTGTACATGCTGGAACTGTGACGTTATCGTTACGGTGGCGGTAGAAAAAGAGAGACAAGAGCACATGTTGGAACTGTGACGTTATCGTTATGGTGGCGTTAGAACAAGAGAGACAAGAGTACATGTTGCAACTGTGGCGTTATCGTTGCCATGGCGGTAGAACAAGAGAGACAAGAGTACATGTTGCAACTGTGGCGTTATCGTTGCGGTGGCGGTAGAACAAGAGAGACAAGTGTACATGTTGAAACTGTGGCCTTAGGGTTGCGGTAGCGATAGAACAAGACAGACAAGTGCACGTGTGGAACTGTAGCGTTATCGTTGCGGTGGCGTTAGAACAAGAGAGACAAGAGCACATGCTGCAACTGTGGCGCTATCATTACGGTGGCGGTAGAACAAGAGAGACAAGTGTACATGTTGAAACTGTGGCGTTATCGTTGCGGTAGCGATAGAACAAGAGAGACAAGTGTACATGTTGGAACTGTAGCGTTATCGTTGCGGTGGCGTTAGAACAAGAGAGACAAGAGCACATGCTGCAACTGTGGCGCTATCATTACGGTGGCGGTAGAACAAGAGAGACAAGTGCACATGTTGGAACTGTTGCGTTATAGTTGCAGTGGCGGTAGAACAAGAGAGACAAGAGCACATGCTGCAACTGTGGCGCTATCATTACGGTGGCGGTAGAACAAGAGAGACAAGAGTACATGCTGGAACTGTAACGTTATCGTTACGGTGGCGGTAGAAAAAGAGAGACAAGAGCACATGTTGGAACTGTGACGTTATCGTTACGGTGGCGGTAGAACAAGAGAGACAGGTGTACATGTTGGAACTATGACGGTATCGTTACTGTGGCGGTAGAACAAGAGAGACAAGAGTACATGCTGGAACTGTGACGTTATCGTTACGGTAGCGGTAGAACAAGAGAGACAAGAGCACATGTTGCAACTGTGGCGCTATCATTACGGTGGCGGTAGAACAAGAGAGACAAGTGTACATGCTGGAACTGTGACGTTATAGTTACGGTGACGGTAGAACAAGAGAGACAAGAGTACATGCTGGAACTGTGACGTTATCGTTACGGTGGCGGTAGAAAAAGAGAGACAAGAGCACATGTTGGAACTGTGACGTTATCGTTATGGTGGCGTTAGAACAAGAGAGACAAGAGTACATGTTGCAACTGTGGCGTTATCGTTGCCATGGCGGTAGAACAAGAGAGACAAGAGTACATGTTGCAACTGTGGCGTTATCGTTGCGGTGGCGGTAGAACAAGAGAGACAAGTGTACATGTTGAAACTGTGGCCTTAGGGTTGCGGTAGCGATAGAACAAGACAGACAAGTGCACGTGTGGAACTGTAGCGTTATCGTTGCGGTGGCGTTAGAACAAGAGAGACAAGAGCACATGCTGCAACTGTGGCGCTATCATTACGGTGGCGGTAGAACAAGAGAGACAAGTGCACATGTTGGAACTGTGGCGTTATAGTTGCAGTGGCTGTAGAACAAGAGAGACAAGAGCACATGCTGCAACTGTGGCGCTATCATTACGGTGGCGGTAGAACAAAAGAGACAAGTGTACATGCTGGAACTGTGACGTTATCGTTACGGTGGCGGTAGAAAAAGAGAGACAAGAGCACATGTTGGAACTGTGACGTTATCGTTATGGTGGCGTTAGAACAAGAGAGACAAGAGTACATGTTGCAACTGTGGCGTTATCGTTGCCATGGGGGTAGAACAAGAGAGACAAGAGTACATGTTGCAACTGTGGCGTTATCGTTGCGGTGGCGGTAGAACAAGAGAGACAAGTGTACATGTTGAAACTGTGGCCTTAGGGTTGCGGTAGCGATAGAACAAGACAGACAAGTGCACGTGTGGAACTGTAGCGTTATCGTTGCGGTGGCGTTAGAACAAGAGAGACAAGAGCACATGCTGCAACTGTGGCGCTATCATTACGGTGGCGGTAGAACAAGAGAGACAAGAGCACATGCTGCAACTGTGGCGCTATCATTACGGTGGCGGTAGAACAAGAGAGACAAGTGCACATGTTGCAACTGTGGCGTTATCATTACGGTGGCGGTAGAACAAGAGAGACAAGAGCACATGCTGGAACTGTGACGTTATCGTTACGGTGGCGGTAGAACAAGAGAGACAAGAGCACATGTTGGAACTGTGACGTTATCGTTATGGTGGCGGTAGAACAAGAGAGACAAGAGTAAATGTTGCAACTGTGGCGTTATCGTTGCCATGGCGGTAGAACGAGAGAGACAAGAGTGCATGTTGGAACTGTGGCGTTATCTTTGCGGTGGCGGTAGAACAAGAGAGACAAGAATACATGCTGGTAATGTGACGTTATCGTTACGGTGGCGGTAGAACAAGAGAGACAAGAGCACATGTTGGAACTGTGACGCTATCATTACGGTGGCGGTAGAACAAGAGAGACAAAAGTACATGCTGGAACTGTGACGTTATCGTTGCGGTGGCGGTAGAACAAGAGAGACAAGAGCACATGTTGGAACTGTGACGTTATCTTTACGGTGGCGGTAGAACGAAAGAGACAAATGCACATGCTGGAACTGTGACGATTCGTTGCGGTGACGGTAGAACGAAATTTAACTTACTTTCTGGGCACACCTTGTAGCCGTAATTTTTTGGAGGAAGATGGAATTTGAATAAGGGAAAATAACAAGAAAAATGAACTGAGAAAAAAGGCTTCAAACTTTGACAGAGAGTTATTTAAAGAGCGGACCTCTTTAAAATGCTCCAAAGGACTGTATCCGCCTTAGCAGATACAAACATTACATATATGTCCTTAAAATGGTGCAATATTTGTACAAAAATCCAATAATTTACATTTGTACCAAAATCGTTAAATATTTATTTTTGAAACTAATCTGCAGATGATTTATCTTTAAATGGTCAGCGTTGGAATTATGTTTTACTTGTGCGATAAATAGTACTAACATTTATTAAGAATTATTTACAGTACCTTGATTTTAGACAAATATGCGAATGTGAAGAAATGTGTAAATCCAATGTTGCATATTTTTTTCTAAAAAAAAAAAGTATATATCATTGGACTTTTTGTGTTACAGGCGTTTCTTTCTCTCTCTCTCTCTCTCTCTCTCTCTCTCTCTCTCTCTCTGTCTCCCTCTCCCCCTTTTAATATGACCCTCAAGCCCAATACTAGTTCAATTATGTAATAAAATGTACGTTAAGGTCAATGTATCATCCAGCAATAGTTATATAGGTAAATCAGATAGATGAAGGCTTTATAATACTATGTCTCACTAGAGATATTTTACCTGAAGTTTTTCCTAGTTTTTCTCCTGACTTGTGCCCCAGAGATATTCTGCACCAGAAGTTGGATATCTGCAGGTGGAAAACAAAACATGTGTGTAACACCCTCCTCTGGAGCCAACAGTCTTGAGAGGGAGTGCCTGATTCTGGTGTTTGCTGAATCTTTGTTTCGAGGGTCAGTCAATAAGTAATGCCTTCTATTTTTACTTTCCCTATACATACTATGTGCATAGTATACAGAGAAGGTATTTTATTGCACCCAAATATTCGATACCGAGATTTCACCGGAAATATATGTTTTGAGACCCCTTGAATCCAAGAAAAGCATTTTTAGAAAAATGTCCGTGTGTATGTCTGTCTATGTGTGTGTGTGTATGTGTGTACTTGGTATTTAAGTTTGGTATCTTCCAAAGTTGCGACTCAAAGATTTTCAAGAAAGTACCCCCACCGCAAACTACCCTTTACATGGAAAAAAAATCGAAAATTTTGATTTTCTTAAAAATGGCTCTAACAATTTTGATTAAAATGTTTAAGATATTTACTTGCGAAATAAAATGTATATCTTGGATTTTCTGGGAATATCCTCAAAAGTTCTCTTTATTCTAGATGATTTTATTGAATTTTGCAATACTTGTAAACCATAAGAGATAAACAAAAACTTGTTATACAAAAACTGTAGATCACGATAAAACACACAATTTATGTTGTGTATATATTTTTTGCATGGAGTGCATCGTTTTCGAGATATTGCTTGTCATTGGTTTCAGCTTTAAAAAACTTTTCTCATGAGAAATTTGTCAGCTCCTGTCCATAGAAACAAAGGAACTTCAGTCACATAGTAACCAGCTTTTGACTATTACTTTCAAACTATTTCGCTTCTACTTTCTCTGGAACAATGGCACCTAGAATTGAAAAAAAAAAAAAAAATAATGTCGCTTATCAAGTTTTAACGGGAAATTATTTTAATAACCATCCAGAAAAGATTTTATTCATGAGGTTTTGGCCAAAATGTCATACATTTTAAAAAATCTTGTATGTTCCATTCACATGAATTTCTCTTCATCTCTGCAACATATTTTGTTAAATGCTTATACTTCTATTTACTTCATGCTAATCGAGAAAAACATAGTAGAAATAGCCTTATTACTTGCTTCTTTGTAAGTAGAAGCGAAATAAGGGAGTACCATAGGTTAAAGTGATAGTCAAAAGTGGTTGCTATGTGATTGAAGTTTCTTTGTTTGTATGGATAGGAGTTGACAAATTCCAGTATGAGATAACCAAAGTTTTTTTAAAGCTGAAACCAAAAATAAGGAATATCCAAAAAAAAAAAAAAAAAAACAAAAACGATCAAGTCTACGAAAAAGATGTATATAATATAAATTGTGTGTTTTAATGTGTTGTGTGGTAACTTTTTCTTCATCGCTTACAGTTTAGCAGTTATGCAAAATTCCGTAAAATTCATTCAGAATAAAGTACTCTGCAGAAGCCATTCCCAGAAAATTCAAGATATACATTTTATTTGTCAGGTAAATATCTTTAATATATGATATTTTAATCAAAATCGTTGGAGCCATTTTGGAGAAAAGTAAAATTTTCGAAAAAAGTTTCATGTAAAGGTAGTTTGGGGTGGGGGGATTTTTCTCAAAATCTTTGTGTCGCATCCCTGGAAGGTGCTAAACTTGAATACCAAGTTTGGTATTTTACCAACTTTTCGTTTGAGTTATCGTGTTCATAGACACATGGACACACGCGCGCGCGGACCTTTTTCTGAAAATGCTTTTTTTTTTTGATACAATACCTTCTCTATACACTATGTAGATAGTACGTGTAGAGAAAGTACGGGTCAGACAGCAGAAGTATCTACTGATTATGAAAAGCAACAAAAACGCAGGAGAAACGTGCGAAAGTGTTCTTACATGTCAAAATATCAGACTTTTTGCTGAAAAGGACGCGATCCCAGGATCAGAGCCATTCCTGACCCCGGTTCCATCCATCTGCATTCCTCCCGTTTCTGCGACCCGCGACCAGCTCCACTTTTCAATTCGGTATTGGAAGTATAAACCTATGCAGGTATTAGAATATAATAGGCTTAGTTTTCTTTAAATGCATTTCATTGAAACTCAGGTTTTTCTCTACAAAAGCTTAACTTTCTCTGAAGAATTGAAGAAAAGAAATAATGTCGCTTTCATAATTGTAACTAAGCAGAATATAAATGTTTATTTTATTATCAATGTTCCAGAAATATGAGATAAATTTATCAACAGCTTGTAATCAATACATTACGAAGAAAATCTGATGTGTTTCATTCACATGACTTTCTGTACATCTGTGTAATAATTTTTTTTTTTTTTTTTTTTTTTTTTTTTGCAGCTCAACGTCTTTTAACCTGGTTGGTCATATCGGACGATGAATGAAATTGGTGAAATTATGCTCAAATGATCTCGGGGTCCCTGGAGCTTAAAGTTGCTCGACATTCGTCTTCTCAGGATAAGGGAAAACCCCGGAAAACCCTTATCCGGGTAACTCACCCTAAGCGAGATTCGATCTCACGACCTTTTAAATGTGAAGCACCACACTACCCAGGCGGGCAACTCAGGGATATAAGCGTTGGCTGCTACGCCACCATCTCACGCTGGCCCACTTCAACACGAGGTGGAAGTGTCTGATATTAAACAAGACCTCTGCTGCTCCTGCAGACACACTACCACCACGCTACCCAGGCGGGCAACTCAGGGCTATAAACGTTGGCCGCTACGCCACCATCTCACGTTGGCCCACTTCAACACGAGGTGGAAGTGTCTGATGTTAAACAAGACCTCTGCTGCTGCTGCTACAGACACGCTACCACCACGCTACCCAGGCGGGCAACTCAGGGCTATAAACGTTGGCCGCTACGCCACCATCTCACGCTGGCCCACTTCAACACGAGGTGGAAGTGTCTGCTATTAAACAAGACCTCTGCTGCTCCTGCTGCTGCTGCAGACACTAATACACAACTCCACACTCCCCTCACACCCGGCAAACCAATCCAAAGCAAAACTCTTCTCACTCGACTTGTATTGTTATCTGAAAGACTGCCCCCCTCCCCCCGGGGCGGCGGGCTCTTTGTTCGACACATTCCCTGATGTGCTTACAAATTCCCGCTGTCAGGTTTTTCCTACCCCAAGTGCAGTTTGATTTATTGGCGGGCCAGGTCCCCGGGCTAAACGCTCCATCTTCTACCTGTTGTATACTAGCCGCTCCGAGAACATTGGCTTGCGGTTAACTTCTCCCATCACTTTCTCTACAGCTCTGTAATAAATTATTACTTTCTCAACACGTACTATGTACATAGTGTACAGAGAAGGTATTGCATGCCACCCAAAAATTCGATACCGAGATTTCACCGGAAATATTTGTTTTGGGTCCCCCTGAATCCCAAAAAAGCATTTTCAGAAAAAGGTCCGTGTGTGACTGTGTCTGTGTCTGTGAGTCTGTGACAGCATAGCTCAAAAAAACGAAAAGACCGTTGAATACCAAACTTTTCAAGAAAATGTCCCCACCTCAAATACTCTTTACATGCAATTTTTTTCGAAAATTGTGATTTTCTTAAAAACGGCTATAACGATTTTGATTAAAATATCGTATATTAAAATATTTACCTGGCAAATAAAATGTATATCTTGAATTTTCTGGGAATAGCCTCTGAAGGCTACTTTATTCTGGATGAATTTTACGGAATTTTGCATAACTGCTAAACTGTAAGAAATGTACAAAAACTTACCACACAAAAATGTAGAGCACGTTAAAGCACAATTTATATTAAATAAATTTTTTTCTTGGAGTTGATTGTTTTTTAGATATTCCTTGTTTTCGGTTTCAGCTATGAAAAACGTATACTTTTCTCATACAGGAATTTGTCAACTCCTGTCCACACAAACAAAGGAAATTCAGTCACATAGCAACCAGATTTTGACTATCACTTTAACCTACTCCCTGGTTTCGCTTCTACTGACAATGAAGCAAGTAATAAGAGTATTTCTGCTATTTTTTTTCTCGATTAGCATGAAGTAAATAGAAGCATAAGCTTTTTAGCAATAATTTTTTGCAGAGATGCAGAGAAAGTCGTGTGAATGGAACACATGAGATTTTTCTTACTACTTTGATGTTCTTTTATTATTGTTATTGCATAATACTGCTGACGTCGAAAGGTGTCATTAAAGAAACAGATTACTGTCATCAGCTTCATTAATGTTATCATGATTATTAACCTGCAACAACAATAATTGCAGTTAACCTCCGCAAATTATTGATCAAGAGACTAGAATTATGCAACAGGGGTGAACGCAAAACTGCACACGTCAATACCAATTCAAAGTCCTCATTCCTGCTTAGGCCGAATATTCTATTCACAGACATGCAAAAATACAAATATATCATCTGAACTGAACGGCAATGTACAAAAGCTCCGTTAATAAATGCAACTTTGTAGGTTAAAATGCTTCAGTACATTCTGAAGGGAAAAGCTAATCAGAGAAAATGCCTTAGTTTTAGTAAAGGTAAATGCATTAGAGATGCAATTAGTTGCAAACAATTACCGAGCGTTGCTTTTAGGTAGATATGTACAACATGTGTGACATCGATGGTCTACAAAAATCATTTGATGTTGTAAATTGTAACACCGGGAGATTTTGAGGAAAATAGCTGGAGAAATTAGAAGATAACCAAGTTACTAGTAAATGACGAAATAATCAATGCACCAGAATCATGGGTAAATGACTGCACAATATAAAAGAAGAATACAGACACTCAACACGAAATTCCTTAAACCTAGAGCAGGATACATAATCCTGGAAGTTGAAGAGATAGAAGACTCCCAAGAAACTTGTAAATGATAAAAAACACTAGTTGAAGAGATAGAAGACTCCCAGGAAACTTGTAAATGATAAAAAAACAGTAGTTGAAGAGATAGAAGACTCCCAGGAAACTTGTAAATGATAAAAAACAGTAGTTGAAGAGATAGAAGACTCTCAGGAAACTTGTAAATGATAACAAACACTAGTTGAAGAGACAGAAGACTCCCAGGAAACTTGTAAATGATAAAAAACAGTACTTGAAGAGATAGAAGACTCCCAGGAAACTTGTAAATGATAAAAAAACACTAGTTGAAGAGATAGAAGACTCCCAGGAAACTTGTAAATGATAAAAAAAACAGTAGTTGAAGAGATAGAAGACTCCCAGGAAACTTGTAAATGATAAAAAACAGTAGTTGAAGAGACAGAAGACTCCCAAGTAATTTGTAAATGATAAAAAACAGTAGTTGAAGAGACAGAAGACTCCCAGGAAACTTGTAAATGATAAAAAACAGTAGTTGAAGAGAAGGAAGACTCCCAAGTAACTTGTTAATGATAAAAAACACTAGTTGAAGAGGCAGAAGACTCCCAAGTAACTTGTAAATGATAAAAAACAGCAGTTGAAGAGATAGAAGACTCCCAAGTTACATGTAAATGATAAAAAACACTAGTTGAAGAGATAGAAGACTCCCAAGTTACTTGTAAATGATAAAAAACAGTAGTTGAAGAGATAGAAGACTCCCAAGTTACTTGTAAATGATAAAAAAACACTAGTTGAAGAGATAGAAGACTCCCAAGTTACATGTAAATGATAAAAAACACTAGTTGAAGAGATAGAAGATTTCCAAGTTACTTGTAAATGATAAAAAACAGTAGTTGAAGAGATAGAAGACTCCCAAGTTACTTGTAAATGATAAAAAAACATTAGTTGAAGAGATAGAAGACTCCCAAGAAACTTGTAAATGATAAAAAACACTAGTTGAAGAGACAGAAGACTCCCAAGTAACTTGTAAATGATAAAAAACAGCAGTTGAAGAGATAGAAGACTCCCAGGAAACTTGTAAATGATAAAAAACACTAGTTGAAGAGATAGAAGATTCCCAAGTAACTTGTAAATGATAAAAAATAGTAGTTGAAGAGATAGAAGACTCCCAAGAAACTTGTAAATGATAAAAAAACACTAGTTGAAGAGTCAGAAGACTCCCAAGTAACTTGTAAATGATAAAAAACAGTAGTTGAAGAGATAGAAGACTCCCAAGTTACTTGTAAATGATAAAAAACAGTAGTTGAAGAGACAGAAGACTCCCAAGTTACTTGTAAATGATAAAAAACAGTAGTTGAAGAGACAGAAGACTCCCAAGTTACTTGTAAATGATAAAAAACAGTAGTTGAAGAGACAGAAGACTCCCAAGTTACTTGTAAATGATAAAAAACAGTAGTTGAAGAGACAGAAGACTCCCAAGTTACTTGTAAATGATAAAAAACAGTAGTTGAAGAGACAGAAGACTCCCAAGTTACTTGTAAATGATAAAAAACAGTAGTTGAAGAGATAGAAGACTCCCAAGTTACTTGTAAATGATAAAAAACAGTAGTTGAAGAGACAGAAGACTCCCAAGAAACTTGTAAATGATAAAAAGCAGTAGTTGAAGAGACAGAAGACTCCCAAGAAACTTGTAAATGATAAAAAACAATGCATCAAAAAACCTCGATAAACTTCTGCTCAACACAAAAGAAAAATACAGATAGCCAAAATGAAATACCTGAGACCTATAGCAGGATACACAAGGCTGGATAAAAACAAAACGATGATATAAGCTAACAACAAAAGAATATATGTAGAAGCAATTAAAATGACAGAAAACAAAATACTCCAGCATACAATTGCTAACCTCAAGAGCCTCGAACCCAGGACCACCCCAAACAAGATGGACTCAACATGATTTTGGAGCCGGAATAGACTAAACAGGCCTGAAGAAGAAGGAGAAGATGATGAAGAAAAAGGAAGAAATAAGGAAGAGTAAAGATATCATAGGTACGTACAAGAGAAGTCCATAAAGGAACTTCAAGTGTTAGGAATGAAGACGCCATTTTTTCAAACACAAATTATTTATTTCTCAACATAGTCTCCTTTTAGTGATATACGTTTCTCCCAACGTTCCTGTCATTTTTTTAACCTCTCCAAAAATAGAATACGTTTCTGTCTTGATGGTTCTTTTTGTTTTTTCTTTTTTTTTTTTGTTTTTTTTTGTTTTTTTTTTCTTTTTTGTTTTTATTGGAGCAGGTCAGGCGAACATGGAGGGTGCGGCAATAATTCATTAAGTAGTCATGCAGTTTGGTGGCGACAACTTCGGATGAATGTACGCATGGAGTGTCGTGATGAAACATCACTTCTTTCTGCATCAAATGGAACCGTTTTTCCTTCAGCTTCTTGTCGAATCGGGCCAATAATTCACTGCAGTATTTTTCCGTAATTGTTTTTCCTTTTTCTGGAACTCAATGAGTATAACGCCCTTTGTATCCCAAAAATCGTCGCCATCACTTTTCTGACACTTGGGACCATCTTCACCGAAAGCAATTCATTGTTTTGATTATTACATAGTTTCTGGAATATAAGGATGAACCTATGTCTCATGACGGTGACAACTCGACACAAAAAATCCTTCGGATTTCGCTTAAATAGTTCCAAACACATCTTCTAAGATGAAAGCCGCATCCACTTATAAGTTATGGACAATCGCGACATCTATCGGGCCAATCATGCGAAATATAGATTGTCTTTCCCGTCAACTCATCTGTGGCCTCTGTCACTTCGCGAACATTCTTTGGTCGATCAGTAAGAATCATACAGTGGACTTTTTCAATTACTTCCATATCTGCCAGGCGTCCTGGGCGCTCCTAATAAAAAACGGATGTTCGACCACGTTTTAATTCGTAGAACCAATCAATACCTAACTGTTGTCATAGATGGCGAAAGGTGCACATAAACAGCAACAAATTTCCTATCCAAAAATAAAAAGGAGACTGAAAGATTCTGTGTTTTTTTCCATTTTAGCGAAGACGCTAGCTGAAAGGGCTGCCAAATGCAAACTAACGTCTGAATCAGGTAGGCGACTTGTAGGTTAAAAATGGCAATACACCAACTTGCCTTAGCAACGCCATCTATTTTAAAAGATACAGGCTGCGGGCGCGGTAATGTTTCAGACTCCTGGGTTCGATTCCCATCGACCATCCAATCTGATCTCGGGTTTTTCGTAACCTTCGTTAGAAGGCGAATATTGTGATGGCTTATTGTCTATCACGATTTGCTTTCCATAATTTCCCTTTCAGCTTTCAGATGCGGTTCTTGGTTTCGTGGCTTAAGGCGGAACAATGGGGCAGTTACTTGCTCAGAGGAAATCATTTCCCGCTGACACCTGATCCAAGGGTCGTTCAGCACCTTCTACAGGCGGCTCCAGCAGAGAGACGGCTCTGCAACTATAGGACTTCAGTTTTCTTGCCTCAGCTCCTGTGGTCACATCGTTACACCCCTTCCCCCAGGAGTATTAGCCACAGCCGATAGATGTCTCAGAGCGCTACGTTATGTATCTTAAACTCCCCTGTGAAACACGTATTAGCCACAGCCGATAGATGTCTCAGAGCGCTACGTTATGTATCTTAAACTCCCCTGTGAAACACGTATTTAAAGGATTTGGTAAAGAATTGCTTTAAGAGCAAAATTAGAGGAAACATTAGGTGTTAAACGATAGTTAAACATTTTAATTCTGTTCCATAGTGATAGCTTTGGAATTTCGTTTTTGTATGGCCAAGGTAAAAGATAAACATTGCAAATATTATTAATCCTAAGATAAAAAAAACTGTTATTCAACCTGCCTAATAAAAATATAATAAAATAATAACGATTCACATCGGAGAAAGTACAGTTTTTAAAATTCAAAGCAATAACAGGATAATTTCGGAAACCCACAAAACATATTTGTCATAAAATGATTAGCAACATTAAATTATACATCACTTGCGATGAAAATATTTTAAACATTCAATATCATTAGAGCCATTTTTGAAAATTTCAAAAATTTCCGTCTTAAGAGCAGTTTGGAGAGGTTTTTTTGTTTTTGTTTTTGTTTTATTTTTATGAAAAACATTTATGTATTATCCTTGGATGATGATTAATCTAAATACGAAATATGAAAATGTTTGAAACTTTTCGTTTTCGAGTTATGTTGTTCACACACACACATACACATGCACACTTAACACGAGCACACAAACATGAGATCTTCTAAAAATCCTTTTTGTGGGTGCAATTTAAGGAGCCAGAAAATATACATTTCCGATGAAATCTGACATGAAATTTCGGATAAAATGCAATGCTTCTCCTCTATAAGTATCTGAGGCAGTTAAAACCAGGTAACTTTTTGACACCAAAGTAGACGTATTTAGAGGTTGTTTTTATCCACCTAATCTTCATGTGTGTGTCTCGTAGTTTCTGAGAAAACCGGTTATTCTATTGCCTTTCACAGAAAAACCGCAGAAACAAACTCTCTTATTCTTGCAAAGAACGAAGCCGCATGGATTGAGCATAATACAGCTGCACTATTTAACAGAAATACCAACTTAACATAGCAAATTTTCTCTTAAAAGATGGGCCTAGAGTTTACCTCTCTACTCAAAGTGTGTAGGAGCTATAATTTTATTCTGTGAAGTGGTAGGGGAGATGCAGGCAATGACGGTCGTTTAAGAGTTGCTGTCCCCCCCCCAAGGAGAGGTTGGTAAATTGATATGTTGTCATTAGAAGTATTTACTAACTGTGTACACAAATTTACGACGCTAAGTTATTGCTAAGTAGTGTTAATAATTGAAAATTAATATAAATTGCACTGACCGTTATTGCCGGCTTGTGCAGGTCGCTAAGATACAGTAACGTAAAATAGAGAAGTTAAACATTTAAACCTTATCGTTCTTCTTTTGTTAGAACACTTCTTAAAGAAATGAAGTTGAATAAAAAAAGTGCCTCTACAAGGTATGAAAATTATGAAAACGGAAAATTAAGTCTTGAAAATTAAATTATTGAATCTCGTGTTTGCCGTATAGGTGCGCTAACCAAGTGCAGCAGCCGACAGAATTAATCCTGCTATTGCCCACACCGTTCTTGTTCACATTTAGTGACATCAGACTGTATAGCCTACGAGGTTATTGCAATGTAATGGTTTAAATTACTTTTAGGCTCTTTAGCGGACATTTTTCATCAGCGTAAGCACTGTTATTAGTATTGTTAGAAGATTGAATTTTCTTACGATAATAATAATATTAATAATAATATAAATAATAATAAATACTAAATTGAATTTGAAGGGAATGACGATCACATAGACCGCCATTACCTTCACGAACAACGTTACAGAAAATGCTTCATAACCAACAAATAGTGTATTCTCTCTCAAAAAAAAAATTATTCCAATAGTCAGCAATAAATACGCTACTCGTTCTATAAAAAGATTGAGTAAATTTAAAACAGTGAAATATAGTTACAATGTCTTGATTTTCTGAACGAAATTATAAGAAAACTGCCAACTACAGAAAACCACTTCTAACCTCGTAAACTTACAACTCAGCAACGAAGTTACTATTGAAATGGTTCTATCTCTTTGCGCACAGAGCACAGAACACGAAAGACATTTCTATGTCCTTACGAAGCGACATTACAGCGACGACCGCCATTCCCTGCTGACCGTTATTCCCAGCATGTCCCCTACAATATTTAAAACATAAAATAGTATATACAGCAAAGATTATAAAAATATATTTAAAATAAAAATATATGTCGCAAATATAAAGCATGTAACAAATTAAATAGGAGTGACGTCCATAAGATCACAAAAAATGAACATGTAATTTTTTAGCAATTTCGATCATTTGGTAAAAATAAAATTTGGTTATTCCTTATATATTTAATTTCCTTCTTCTATTATCCTATCAAAAATGCTTATTTTCTGATTTTTCACGACAGATAAGTTTTCACTGCTAGAACACCCTTACGCAGCTGGAAGATGCTTGGCTTGCTCTCAGAGCAACACACATTATCATAAATAGTGTGATTTTTCACGACAGATAAGTTTTCACTGCTAGAAGAAGCTTACGCAGCTTGAAGATGCTCGGCTTGCTCTCAGAGCAACACACATTATCATAAATAGTGTGATTTTTCACGACAGATAAGTTTTCACTGCTAGAACACCCTTACGCAGCTTGAAGATGCTCGGCTTGCTCTCAGAGCAACAGACATTATCATAAATAGTGTGATTTTTCACGACAGATAAGTTTTCACTGCTAGAACACCCTTACGCAGCTTGAAGATGCTCGGCTTGCTCTCAGAGCAACACACATTATCATAAATAGTGTGATTTTTCACGACAGATAAGTTTTCACTGCTAGAACACCCTTACGCAGCTTGAAGATGCTCGGCTTGCTCTCAGAGCAACACACATTATCATAAATAGTGTGATTTTTCACGACAGATAAGTTTTCACTGCTAGAAGAAGCTTACGCAGCTTGAAGATGCTCGGCTTGCTCTCAGAGCAACACACATTATCATAAATAGTGTGATTTTTCACGACAGATAAGTTTTCACTGCTAGAACACCCTTACGCAGCTTGAAGATGCTCGGCTTGCTCTCAGAGCAACACACATTATCATAAATAGTGTGATTTTTCACGACAGATAAGTTTTCACTGCTAGAAGAAGCTTACGCAGCTTGAAGATGCTCGGCTTGCTCTCAGAGCAACACACATTATCATAAATAGTGTGATTTTTCACGACAGATAAGTTTTCACTGCTAGAACACCCTTACGCAGCTCGAAGATGCTCGGCTTGCTCTCAGAGCAACACACATTATCATAAATAGTGTGATTTTTCACGACAGATAAGTTTTCACTGCTAGAAGAAGCTTACGCAGCTTGAAGATGCTCGGCTTGCTCTCAGAGCAACACACATTATCATAAATAGTGTGATTTTTCACGACAGATAAGTTTTCACTGCTAGAACACCCTTACGCAGCTTGAAGATGCTCGGCTTGCTCTCAGAGCAACACACATTATCATAAATAGTGTGATTTTTCACGACAGATAAGTTTTCACTGCTAGAAGAAGCTTACGCAGCTTGAAGATGCTCGGCTTGCTCTCAGAGCAACACACATTATCATAAATAGTGTGATTTTTCACGACAGATAAGTTTTCACTGCTAGAAGAAGCTTACGCAGCTTGAAGATGCTCGGCTTGCTCTCAGAGCAACACACATTATCATAAATAGTGTGATTTTTCACGACAGATAAGTTTTCACTGCTAGAACACCCTTACGCAGCTTGAAGATGCTCGGCTTGCTCTCAGAGCAACACACATTATCATAAATAGTGTGATTTTTCACGACAGATAAGTTTTCACTGCTAGAACACCCTTACGCAGCTCGAAGATGCTCGGCTTGCTCTCAGAGCAACACACATTATCATAAATAGTGTGATTTTTCACGACAGATAAGTTTTCACTGCTAGAACACCCTTACGCAGCTTGAAGATGCTCGGCTTGCTCTCAGAGCAACACACATTATCATAAATAGTGTGATTTTTCACGACAGATAAGTTTTCACTGCTAGAACACCCTTACGCAGCTTGAAGATGCTCGGCTTGCTCTCAGAGCAACACACATTATCATAAATAGTGTGATTTTTCACGACAGATAAGTTTTCACTGCTAGAACACCCTTACGCAGCTTGAAGATGCTCGGCTTGCTCTCAGAGCAACACACATTATCATAAATAGTGTGATTTTTCACGACAGATAAGTTTTCACTGCTAGAACACCCTTACGCAGCTTGAAGATGCTCGGCTTGCTCTCAGAGCAACACACATTCTCATAAATAGTGTGATTTTTCACGACAGATAAGTTTTCACTGCTAGAACACCCTTACGCAGCTTGAAGATGCTCGGCTTGCTCTCAGAGCAACACACATTATCATAAATAGTGTGATTTTTCACGACAGATAAGTTTTCACTGCTAGAAGAAGCTTACGCAGCTTGAAGATGCTCGGCTTGCTCTCAGAGCAACACACATTATCATAAATAGTGTGATTTTTCACGACAGATAAGTTTTCACTGCTAGAAGAAGCTTACGCAGCTTGAAGATGCTCGGCTTGCTCTCAGAGCAACACACATTATCATAAATAGTGTGATTTTTCACGACAGATAAGTTTTCACTGCTAGAAGAAGCTTACGCAGCTTGAAGATGCTCGGCTTGCTCTCAGAGCAACACAAATTATCATAAATAGTGTGATTTTTCACGACAGATAAGTTTTCACTGCTAGAAGAAGCTTACGCAGCTTGAAGATGCTCGGCTTGCTCTCAGAGCAACACACATTATCATAAATAGTGTGATTTTTCACGACAGATAAGTTTTCACTGCTAGAAGAAGCTTACGCAGCTTGAAGATGCTCGGCTTGCTCTCAGAGCAACACACATTATCATAAATAGTGTGATTTTTCACGACAGATAAGTTTTCACTGCTAGAAGAAGCTTACGCAGCTTGAAGATGCTCGGCTTGCTCTCAGAGCAACACACATTATCATAAATAGTGTGATTTTTCACGACAGATAAGTTTTCACTGCTAGAACACCCTTACGCAGCTTGAAGATGCTCGGCTTGCTCTCAGAGCAACACACATTATCATAAATAGTGTGATTTTTCACGACAGATAAGTTTTCACTGCTAGAACACCCTTACGCAGCTTGAAGATGCTCGGCTTGCTCTCAGAGCAACACACATTATCATAAATAGTGTGATTTTTCACGACAGATAAGTTTTCACTGCTAGAACACCCTTACGCAGCTTGAAGATGCTCGGCTTGCTCTCAGAGCAACACACATTATCATAAATAGTGTGATTTTTCACGACAGATAAGTTTTCACTGCTAGAACACCCTTACGCAGCTTGAAGATGCTCGGCTTGCTCTCAGAGCAACACACATTATCATAAATAGTGTGATTTTTCACGACAGATAAGTTTTCACTGCTAGAAGAAGCTTACGCAGCTTGAAGATGCTCGGCTTGCTCTCAGAGCAACACACATTATCATAAATAGTGTGATTTTTCACGACAGATAAGTTTTCACTGCTAGAAGAAGCTTACGCAGCTTGAAGATGCTCGGCTTGCTCTCAGAGCAACACACATTATCATAAATAGTGTGATTTTTCACGACAGATAAGTTTTCACTGCTAGAAGAAGCTTACGCAGCTTGAAGATGCTCGGCTTGCTCTCAGAGCAACACACATTATCATAAATAGTGTGATTTTTCACGACAGATAAGTTTTCACTGCTAGAACACCCTTACGCAGCTTGAAGATGCTCGGCTTGCTCTCAGAGCAACACACATTATCATAAATAGTGTGATTTTTCACGACAGATAAGTTTTCACTGCTAGAAGAAGCTTACGCAGCTTGAAGATGCTCGGCTTGCTCTCAGAGCAACACACATTATCATAAATAGTGTGATTTTTCACGACAGATAAGTTTTCACTGCTAGAACACCCTTACGCAGCTCGAAGATGCTCGGCTTGCTCTCAGAGCAACACACATTATCATAAATAGTGTGATTTTTCACGACAGATAAGTTTTCACTGCTAGAACACCCTTACGCAGCTCGAAGATGCTCGGCTTGCTCTCAGAGCAACACACATTATCATAAATAGTGTGATTTTTCACGACAGATAAGTTTTCACTGCTAGAACACCCTTACGCAGCTCGAAGATGCTCGGCTTGCTCTCAGAGCAACACACATTATCATAAATAGTGTGATTTTTCACGACAGATAAGTTTTCACTGCTAGAACACCCTTACGCAGCTCGAAGATGCTCGGCTTGCTCTCAGAGCAACACACATTATCATAAATAGTGTGATTTTTCACGACAGATAAGTTTTCACTGCTAGAACACCCTTACGCAGCTTGAAGATGCTCGGCTTGCTCTCAGAGCAACACACATTATCATAAATAGTGTGATTTTTCACGACAGATAAGTTTTCACTGCTAGAACACCCTTACGCAGCTTGAAGATGCTCGGCTTGCTCTCAGAGCAACACACATTATCATAAATAGTGTGATTTTTCACGACAGATAAGTTTTCACTGCTAGAACACCCTTACGCAGCTTGAAGATGCTCGGCTTGCTCTCAGAGCAACACACATTCTCATAAATAGTGTGATTTTTCACGACAGATAAGTTTTCACTGCTAGAACACCCTTACGCAGCTTGAAGATGCTCGGCTTGCTCTCAGAGCAACACACATTATCATAAATAGTGTGATTTTTCACGACAGATAAGTTTTCACTGCTAGAACACCCTTACGCAGCTTGAAGATGCTCGGCTTGCTCTCAGAGCAACACACATTCTCATAAATAGTGTGATTTTTCACGACAGATAAGTTTTCACTGCTAGAACACCCTTACGCAGCTTGAAGATGCTCGGCTTGCTCTCAGAGCAACACACATTATCATAAATAGTGTGATTTTTCACGACAGATAAGTTTTCACTGCTAGAAGAAGCTTACGCAGCTTGAAGATGCTCGGCTTGCTCTCAGAGCAACACACATTATCATAAATAGTGTGATTTTTCACGACAGATAAGTTTTCACTGCTAGAAGAAGCTTACGCAGCTTGAAGATGCTCGGCTTGCTCTCAGAGCAACACACATTATCATAAATAGTGTGATTTTTCACGACAGATAAGTTTTCACTGCTAGAAGAAGCTTACGCAGCTTGAAGATGCTCGGCTTGCTCTCAGAGCAACACAAATTATCATAAATAGTGTGATTTTTCACGACAGATAAGTTTTCACTGCTAGAAGAAGCTTACGCAGCTTGAAGATGCTCGGCTTGCTCTCAGAGCAACACACATTATCATAAATAGTGTGATTTTTCACGACAGATAAGTTTTCACTGCTAGAAGAAGCTTACGCAGCTTGAAGATGCTCGGCTTGCTCTCAGAGCAACACACATTATCATAAATAGTGTGATTTTTCACGACAGATAAGTTTTCACTGCTAGAAGAAGCTTACGCAGCTTGAAGATGCTCGGCTTGCTCTCAGAGCAACACACATTATCATAAATAGTGTGATTTTTCACGACAGATAAGTTTTCACTGCTAGAACACCCTTACGCAGCTTGAAGATGCTCGGCTTGCTCTCAGAGCAACACACATTATCATAAATAGTGTGATTTTTCACGACAGATAAGTTTTCACTGCTAGAACACCCTTACGCAGCTTGAAGATGCTCGGCTTGCTCTCAGAGCAACACACATTATCATAAATAGTGTGATTTTTCACGACAGATAAGTTTTCACTGCTAGAACACCCTTACGCAGCTTGAAGATGCTCGGCTTGCTCTCAGAGCAACACACATTATCATAAATAGTGTGATTTTTCACGACAGATAAGTTTTCACTGCTAGAACACCCTTACGCAGCTTGAAGATGCTCGGCTTGCTCTCAGAGCAACACACATTATCATAAATAGTGTGATTTTTCACGACAGATAAGTTTTCACTGCTAGAAGAAGCTTACGCAGCTTGAAGATGCTCGGCTTGCTCTCAGAGCAACACACATTATCATAAATAGTGTGATTTTTCACGACAGATAAGTTTTCACTGCTAGAAGAAGCTTACGCAGCTTGAAGATGCTCGGCTTGCTCTCAGAGCAACACACATTATCATAAATAGTGTGATTTTTCACGACAGATAAGTTTTCACTGCTAGAACACCCTTACGCAGCTTGAAGATGCTCGGCTTGCTCTCAGAGCAACACACATTATCATAAATAGTGTGATTTTTCACGACAGATAAGTTTTCACTGCTAGAACACCCTTACGCAGCTCGAAGATGCTCGGCTTGCTCTCAGAGCAACACACATTATCATAAATAGTGTGATTTTTCACGACAGATAAGTTTTCACTGCTAGAACACCCTTACGCAGCTTGAAGATGCTCGGCTTGCTCTCAGAGCAACACACATTATCATAAATAGTGTGATTTTTCACGACAGATAAGTTTTCACTGCTAGAACACCCTTACGCAGCTTGAAGATGCTCGGCTTGCTCTCAGAGCAACACACATTATCATAAATAGTGTGATTTTTCACGACAGATAAGTTTTCACTGCTAGAACACCCTTACGCAGCTTGAAGATGCTCGGCTTGCTCTCAGAGCAACACACATTATCATAAATAGTGTGATTTTTCACGACAGATAAGTTTTCACTGCTAGAACACCCTTACGCAGCTTGAAGATGCTCGGCTTGCTCTCAGAGCAACACACATTCTCATAAATAGTGTGATTTTTCACGACAGATAAGTTTTCACTGCTAGAACACCCTTACGCAGCTTGAAGATGCTCGGCTTGCTCTCAGAGCAACACACATTATCATAAATAGTGTGATTTTTCACGACAGATAAGTTTTCACTGCTAGAAGAAGCTTACGCAGCTTGAAGATGCTCGGCTTGCTCTCAGAGCAACACACATTATCATAAATAGTGTGATTTTTCACGACAGATAAGTTTTCACTGCTAGAAGAAGCTTACGCAGCTTGAAGATGCTCGGCTTGCTCTCAGAGCAACACACATTATCATAAATAGTGTGATTTTTCACGACAGATAAGTTTTCACTGCTAGAAGAAGCTTACGCAGCTTGAAGATGCTCGGCTTGCTCTCAGAGCAACACAAATTATCATAAATAGTGTGATTTTTCACGACAGATAAGTTTTCACTGCTAGAAGAAGCTTACGCAGCTTGAAGATGCTCGGCTTGCTCTCAGAGCAACACACATTATCATAAATAGTGTGATTTTTCACGACAGATAAGTTTTCACTGCTAGAAGAAGCTTACGCAGCTTGAAGATGCTCGGCTTGCTCTCAGAGCAACACACATTATCATAAATAGTGTGATTTTTCACGACAGATAAGTTTTCACTGCTAGAAGAAGCTTACGCAGCTTGAAGATGCTCGGCTTGCTCTCAGAGCAACACACATTATCATAAATAGTGTGATTTTTCACGACAGATAAGTTTTCACTGCTAGAACACCCTTACGCAGCTTGAAGATGCTCGGCTTGCTCTCAGAGCAACACACATTATCATAAATAGTGTGATTTTTCACGACAGATAAGTTTTCACTGCTAGAACACCCTTACGCAGCTTGAAGATGCTCGGCTTGCTCTCAGAGCAACACACATTATCATAAATAGTGTGATTTTTCACGACAGATAAGTTTTCACTGCTAGAACACCCTTACGCAGCTTGAAGATGCTCGGCTTGCTCTCAGAGCAACACACATTATCATAAATAGTGTGATTTTTCACGACAGATAAGTTTTCACTGCTAGAACACCCTTACGCAGCTTGAAGATGCTCGGCTTGCTCTCAGAGCAACACACATTATCATAAATAGTGTGATTTTTCACGACAGATAAGTTTTCACTGCTAGAAGAAGCTTACGCAGCTTGAAGATGCTCGGCTTGCTCTCAGAGCAACACACATTATCATAAATAGTGTGATTTTTCACGACAGATAAGTTTTCACTGCTAGAAGAAGCTTACGCAGCTTGAAGATGCTCGGCTTGCTCTCAGAGCAACACACATTATCATAAATAGTGTGATTTTTCACGACAGATAAGTTTTCACTGCTAGAAGAAGCTTACGCAGCTTGAAGATGCTCGGCTTGCTCTCAGAGCAACACACATTATCATAAATAGTGTGATTTTTCACGACAGATAAGTTTTCACTGCTAGAACACCCTTACGCAGCTTGAAGATGCTCGGCTTGCTCTCAGAGCAACACACATTATCATAAATAGTGTGATTTTTCACGACAGATAAGTTTTCACTGCTAGAAGAAGCTTACGCAGCTTGAAGATGCTCGGCTTGCTCTCAGAGCAACACACATTATCATAAATAGTGTGATTTTTCACGACAGATAAGTTTTCACTGCTAGAACACCCTTACGCAGCTCGAAGATGCTCGGCTTGCTCTCAGAGCAACACACATTATCATAAATAGTGTGATTTTTCACGACAGATAAGTTTTCACTGCTAGAACACCCTTACGCAGCTCGAAGATGCTCGGCTTGCTCTCAGAGCAACACACATTATCATAAATAGTGTGATTTTTCACGACAGATAAGTTTTCACTGCTAGAACACCCTTACGCAGCTCGAAGATGCTCGGCTTGCTCTCAGAGCAACACACATTATCATAAATAGTGTGATTTTTCACGACAGATAAGTTTTCACTGCTAGAACACCCTTACGCAGCTCGAAGATGCTCGGCTTGCTCTCAGAGCAACACACATTATCATAAATAGTGTGATTTTTCACGACAGATAAGTTTTCACTGCTAGAACACCCTTACGCAGCTTGAAGATGCTCGGCTTGCTCTCAGAGCAACACACATTATCATAAATAGTGTGATTTTTCACGACAGATAAGTTTTCACTGCTAGAACACCCTTACGCAGCTTGAAGATGCTCGGCTTGCTCTCAGAGCAACACACATTATCATAAATAGTGTGATTTTTCACGACAGATAAGTTTTCACTGCTAGAACACCCTTACGCAGCTTGAAGATGCTCGGCTTGCTCTCAGAGCAACACACATTCTCATAAATAGTGTGATTTTTCACGACAGATAAGTTTTCACTGCTAGAACACCCTTACGCAGCTTGAAGATGCTCGGCTTGCTCTCAGAGCAACACACATTATCATAAATAGTGTGATTTTTCACGACAGATAAGTTTTCACTGCTAGAAGAAGCTTACGCAGCTTGAAGATGCTCGGCTTGCTCTCAGAGCAACACACATTATCATAAATAGTGTGATTTTTCACGACAGATAAGTTTTCACTGCTAGAAGAAGCTTACGCAGCTTGAAGATGCTCGGCTTGCTCTCAGAGCAACACACATTATCATAAATAGTGTGATTTTTCACGACAGATAAGTTTTCACTGCTAGAAGAAGCTTACGCAGCTTGAAGATGCTCGGCTTGCTCTCAGAGCAACACAAATTATCATAAATAGTGTGATTTTTCACGACAGATAAGTTTTCACTGCTAGAAGAAGCTTACGCAGCTTGAAGATGCTCGGCTTGCTCTCAGAGCAACACACATTATCATAAATAGTGTGATTTTTCACGACAGATAAGTTTTCACTCCTAGAAGAAGCTTACGCAGCTTGAAGATGCTCGGCTTGCTCTCAGAGCAACACACATTATCATAAATAGTGTGATTTTTCACGACAGATAAGTTTTCACTGCTAGAAGAAGCTTACGCAGCTTGAAGATGCTCGGCTTGCTCTCAGAGCAACACACATTATCATAAATAGTGTGATTTTTCACGACAGATAAGTTTTCACTGCTAGAAGAAGCTTACGCAGCTTGAAGATGCTCGGCTTGCTCTCAGAGCAACACACATTATCATAAATAGTGTGATTTTTCACGACAGATAAGTTTTCACTGCTAGAACACCCTTACGCAGCTTGAAGATGCTCGGCTTGCTCTCAGAGCAACAGACATTATCATAAATAGTGTGATTTTTCACGACAGATAAGTTTTCACTGCTAGAACACCCTTACGCAGCTTGAAGATGCTCGGCTTGCTCTCAGAGCAACACACATTATCATAAATAGTGTGATTTTTCACGACAGATAAGTTTTCACTGCTAGAACACCCTTACGCAGCTTGAAGATGCTCGGCTTGCTCTCAGAGCAACACACATTATCATAAATAGTGTGATTTTTCACGACAGATAAGTTTTCACTGCTAGAACACCCTTACGCAGCTTGAAGATGCTCGGCTTGCTCTCAGAGCAACACACATTATCATAAATAGTGTGATTTTTCACGACAGATAAGTTTTCACTGCTAGAACACCCTTACGCAGCTTGAAGATGCTCGGCTTGCTCTCAGAGCAACACACATTATCATAAATAGTGTGATTTTTCACGACAGATAAGTTTTCACTGCTAGAACACCCTTACGCAGCTTGAAGATGCTCGGCTTGCTCTCAGAGCAACACACATTATCATAAATAGTGTGATTTTCATTTCACTCTGCAGACAGCCATCAACATTTCAACTTTATGTGCAGTTAATTCTCTTTAATAGCTTTAGTATATTGCCAATAATGGCACCGCCAACAGCCGCTTGACGGGACTATGTGCAATTCGCTACACAGCGATAGATACTCTAATCTCTTTGGTCGACGTAGAGTGTCAAGGGGTCAAGGAAACATGCATCGCTTTCCAACAAAGCGCTCAATATATTTTCAAATGTGAATATATCAAACTGAAGGTTATCATCTTCATGGGTTGTAATCAAATCTACATCTTATCAAAGCATAGCTTTAAACCTATATAATTAGGTAATGCAATAATGTAACTAAATATAAAAACATCTGATTCTGTTCCATTCATATGACCTTCTCTAGCTGTTCCAAATACAATCTATTCTTACAAAAAGTATTCTTTTATCTACATCATGCTAATTAAGATAAACATTGGCAGAATTATTCTAATTACTCGCCTTGTAAGTAGGAGAGATAAGGGTATACATTAGGCTAAAGTGATAGTCAAATCTGCTAAAAGCTGGTCGCTATGCGAAACAATTGAGGTTGGGTTTGCTTTGCATGTTCCCGTTTGAGAAATGTTAGTTTAAGCTGTCAACTGTCAAATCTACAAGAAAAATTTCAATTACATAAACTATGTGTTTTAATGCGAACTACATTTTATGTATCTCAAGTTTTTGTGTATCTCTTACCGTTTTACCGTTATTCAAAATTACGCAAAAATCATCCAAAATGAAGAGGTCTTAGGAGTATATTCCCAGAAACTTCAAAATACACATTTTATTCGTTATCTAAATATCTTTAATTTGTGGTGTTTTAATAAACTCCTTAGAACCATTTTTGAGAAAAACAACCTGTTCAAAAAATTGTTCTTGTAAAGGGTAGTTTGAGGTGGCGGTATTTTTTTTTAAAATCGTCGTGTCGTATTCTTGGAAGATAATAAACATAAATACCAACTTTAGTTTTTAACACCCATTTTCGTTTTGTGTCTGACACACACGGACCTTTTTCCACAAATATCTTTTTCGAACTCAGGGGACCTCAAAACATAGATTTCCGGTGAAATCTCGACTTAGAATTTCTAGGTGAGATATAAAATGTTCTCTAACTACTAGGTACACTATGTGCACCTACGTGCTAGAGAAAGTAAAAATCTGATTCTGTTCTATTTATATGACTTTCTCTACCTATTTAATGTTATTCTTCTAATTCATGCAAACCGAGCTAAAATTAGCAGAAATGGACTTAACTATTACATATTTCTTGGTAGGTGCAGGGAGAATACACGAGCTAAAAGCGAAGGTGAAGAGCTCTCGACATTTGATGCCTTTGAAATTGTGTTTTCTTTGCAGGACAAGGATTGAACAATGACTTGCCCGTTGGGAAAAATATGAGTATTTGCAAATTTAAAACAATAACTAGGAATATGTCGGAAACCATTAACTCTCCCAAAAAAACCTGTGTTTGACACAACTCGGAGTTTAAACGAGATTTATTTTATTTTCTCTACACGTATTATGTACATAGTGTATAAAAAAGGTATTGTATTGCACCCAAAATTCGATACCGAGATTTCACGGGAAATATATGTTTTGAGACCTCCTGAATCCAAAAAAAAGCATTTTTAGAAAAATATCCGTGTGTGTCTGTTTGTCTGTCTGTGTGTATGTGTGTGTGTGCGTGTCTTTGGGCAGCGTAGCTCAAAAATGAAAAGACCGTTAAATACCAAACTTGGTATTTAAGTACAGTATCTTCCAAGGATGCGACACGAACATTTTCAAGAAAATCCCCCACCCCCAACTACCCTTAACATAGAACTTTTTTCGAAAATGTTGATTTTCTCAAAAATGGCTCTAATGATTTTAATTCAAATGTCCTATGTTAAAGATATTTGCCTGACAAATAAAATATATATCTTGAATTTTCTGGGAATAGCCTCTGAAGTCTACTTTATTCTGGATGAATTTTACGGAATTTTGCATAACTGCTAAACCGTAAGAGATGTACAAAAACTTACCAAACAAAAAACGTAGAGCATATTAAAACACACAATTTATGTTATATACATTTTTTTCGAGTAGTTGATTGTTTTTTAAATATTACTTGTTTTTGGATTCAGCCTTGAAAAACATACTTTCCTTATACAGGAATTTGTCAACTCCTGTCCATACAAACAAAGGAATTTAGCAACCAGCTTTTGACTATCATTTTAACCTGTGGTAGTCCCTTATTTCGCATCTACTTACCAGGAAACAAGTAATAACCCTGTTTCTGATAATTTTTTCTCGATTAACATGAAGTAAATAGAAACCTAAACTTTTTAATAATATTTGTTACAGAGATGTAGAGAAAGTCATGTGAATTGAACACATCAGATTTTTTATATAGTGCAAGTAACATTTTGTCTGTCTCTTACGGTTATCCAAAAAGTCATCCACCAAGAAGAGGACCTTAGATATATTCCCAGAAGACTCAAATATATATTTTGTTTGTTATGAAAGAATCTTAAACTTACGGCATTTTAATTAAAATGGTTAGCAATTTGCATTTATCAAGTCGCATTGTTTGAAACTGTTTCATGTAACGGTAGTTTGCTGTTAGAGATTTTCTTGAAAATTTTGCGTCGCATTCTTGGAAGATGCTGAACTTATATATCAAGTTTAGAATTTAATCGCATTTTTGTTTTTTACTTTCTTTAGCCCCATATGTACATATATATAGGGCTAGAGAAGTATTGTATTCCAACCAAAAATTCGATGTCGAGATTTCACCGGAAATACTTGCTTTCCTACTGAATCCAAAATAAGCAGTTTTAGAAACAGGTCCCTAAGTGTGTGTGCGTGTGTTTGTGAGTGTGTGTGTGCTTGTGTCTGTGAACAGCATAGCTCAAAAACAAAAGACGGATACATACCAAACTTGGTATTTAAGTTTGGTATCTTCCAAGGATGCGACACGAAGACTTACAAAAATATAACCTCACCCCTAACTACTCTTTACATGGAAAAATGTTTAACAATTTTGTTTCTCTTAGAAATTGCTCTAACAATTTTGATTAAAATGCCACATATTAAAGCCATTTCTATCATAAATAAAATGTATATCTTGATTTTTTGGGAATAGCTTCTAAAGACCTGTTTATTCTGGATGAATTTTGCTTAATTTGGCATAACTAGTAGACCGTAAGAGATAGACAAAAACTAATTCTACAAAAAATGTAGATCTTGTTAAAATACACAAGTTATATCCTATACGTTTTTTCGTGGAGCTTACCGTTTTCAAGGTATTCCTTGTTATTGGTTTCAATTGTAAAGCACTTATACTTTTCTCAGACGGAAGTGTCAGTTTTTCTTTTGTTCTGCTCCTAGCCAAGCAAATTAGCGATTTTCAGTGGCAATCGCATAACGACAGTTTTTAAAACATAATGACTATCACTTTATCCTAGTGCATTCCTTTCTACTTGTAAGGAACTAAGGAACAAAGTTCTGATAATGTTTATCTAGATTAGCATGGCGTTAAAGGAGGTTTGTAAAGTAGCTAGAGAAAGTCCTGTGATTGTAACACATCAGATTTTGAGTTATGTGCTCACACATACATGACCTTTTGTAACAACAGTCTCCATGGATTTGGGGGGATATCAAAGTATGTATTTTTGGTGAGAACTTGTCTTGAAATTTTTGGTGGAATACTTATTTGCCCTACTTATTATACGTAAAGTATGCTGTGCAAACCTTTTATAAGAATTGAACCTCTCCCCTTTCTCCTTTTACTAGGACGCAATGTAAGTTGGCGAAGAAAAGGATTTTTGCTGCCTGAGCAGGTTAAACTCAATTATTGCACACACTCGTGAATTTTATCAATTTTGTTTATTTATTGCTTCATTCCTTTAACATCCAAAGTCATATCGGGGGCTTTGTACTTGAAACAACTCGTTGTCTGTAGGTTTAAATCATTTTCTTTTCCTCAAACACACACACACACACACACACACACACACACACACACACACATTCACTCTCACATATATACTTCCAGACTCTGTGGGGGATAGGGAATAATTCTGGCTAAACATTTTTTCCCGCCCCAGCCGGGAATCGAACCCGGGATCTCCGGGTTTAAAGTCAGCTCGGAGCACTTGACCACGGAAGCAGTCATTTATTAAATATTATTGCTACTCATTTTATTACTTTTGGCTCACCAATCAACTCAGAATGTTTTCCGAATAAACTACACGCAAGTTTGCGAGAACCAATTACAAATTTTGAATTAAAGTTTTCTGCTTTTCCAGGAATATATCGTGGGTGTGTGCTCATCGATTACAATTACGAAACATTTCCCTTCTCTGCAAACCAGAACATCATTATTCCTTTAAAATTGTTTAACTTTTTAACGTATTTTCGTAAATAGCTAATACTTCTCATGTGATGTGACTTTAAATCTTTTCACAAAAGCAAGAAAGGAGAAATTCACAAAACTGTGTCTACATGTTTGTATTTATCCAAACAGTTACAAAATAACAAAACTCCGCATTTATGCACAGAAGATAATTAAAGTTTAGCACAAAAGTACAACTTAGCGCTAAACCTAATAATTACTTTATAAAATTCCATACTTACACAGAAATTTGATAATCCAAAATTATTGCAAATACCAAAAGGTAATTCCAATTAACTGAAGAATATTATTATTTGATTATGCAATTTTACGTAGAATTCGAAACTAATAAGATCGTTTTAATTATATTTTATTATTATGATTATGTGTTGTTGTACAAGGCTTAGACTAAATAGCCCGTTCCGGCGAAGTTCTCTGTGGTCTCTATCTTTTACAGGCTCACCCGTCTCTTATTTCCTTGCTTATTTGTATTGGTTTCATTTCATAAGTTTTGTTTGTTTGTTGTTGTTTTTTGGTAGCTTAACGTCCTTTAACCTGGTTGGGTCATATCGGACGGTGAATGAAATTGGTGAAATGATGCTCAAATGATCTCGGGGTCCATGGAGCTTAAAGTTACTCGACATTCGTCTTCTTGGGTTAAGGGAAAACCCCGAAAAAAACCCTTATCCAAGTAACTCACCCTATGCGAGATTCGAACTCACGACCTTTTGAATGTGAGGCAGACACGCTACCACCACACTCACACACGGACCTTTTTGTAAAAATGCTTTTTTTGGACTCAGGGGGTCCTAAAACATGTATTTCCGGTGAGATCTAGGTGTTGAATTTTTGGGTGGAATACAATACTTCCTCCATACACTATGTACATAGTACGTATAGAGAAAGTAAAAAAGCACGGTGGTATATTTCAACATAAATCAGGTGCTTTATGCAAGTTTAAAGAACTAAAATTGACTTGAAAAATTCTAAAAGCTTTGTAATAGAATATTTTTGGTGAATAAAGTTGAAAAAATGATATGTAGTAGTTTAATATGAGTGGAGAATATTTATGTTATTAAACAATTAAAGAACCAAGCTTAACGCCCAAAAGTTTTAAAATATATTGGAATTTTATCAACCAAAATATTTCTTCACTATTCCGAAAATTGTTTCACTGTCAAAAATCTATAGAACTACACGTAATTTTCAGAATTTGAAATATTGTCGAGGGACGTTAAGGAAGCCATCCGCTATATTTTATTCCTTTTAAACGTTCGAGAATGTACGATAAAATAATATGAATAAAGGGGGATGAGAAACTTCTGTATCGCTCAACAAAGATTTTATTAACAAGGTTGGATTAAATTACCTAATTAAATCCTATACCGGATAGTAAGTAATAAACCTAGATCCTCGTCAACATATTTGAGATGAGAATCAGGCACTGTCTCATATTTAGTATTTACATTTTTACTTTTTCTATACGTGCTATGTACTTAGTGTATAGAGAAGGTATTGTAATGCACCCAAAAAGTCGATATCGAAATTTCACCGCAAATACATGTTTTGAGACCTCCTGAATCCAAAAAAGCATTTTTAGAAAAATGTCCGTGTGTGTGTGTGTGTGTGTGTGTGTGTGTGTGTGTGTGTGTGTGTCTGTGGGCAGCATAGCTCATAAACGAAAAGTCCGTTAAAACCAAACTTTGTATTTAGGTTTGCTATCTTCCAAAGATGCAGGTCGAAGATTTTCAAGAAAATACCCCCACTCCCAACTAGCCTTTACATGGACCTTTTTTCAAAAATTTTGATTTTCTAAAAAATGGCTCTAACGATTTTGATTTAAATATCGTATATTAAAGATATTTACCTGACAAATAAAATGTATATCTTGAATTTTCTGGGAATAGCCTCTGAACACTACTTTATTCTGGATGAATTTTGCATAACTGCTAAACCGTAAGAGATGGACAAAAACTTAACACATAAAACATGTAGAGCACATTAAAACATACACTTTATATTATATACATTTTTTTCGTGCAGTTGATCGTTTTTGAGATATTCCTTGTTTTTGGTTTCAGCTTTGAAAAACTTTCTTTTCTCATACAGGAATTTGCAAACTCGTGTCCATATAAACAAACTTCAGTCACATAGCAACCAGCTTTTGACTTTCACTTTAACCTATGGTACTCCCTTATTTCGGTTCTACTTACAAGAAAGCAAGGAATAAGACTCTTTCTGCTAATTTTTCTCGATTAGCATGAAATAAATAAAAGAATAATCTTATTAACAATAATTTATTACAGAGATATAGAGAAAGTCATGTGAATGGAACACATCATATTTTTTATTAGAAAACAATTTTACTCTGTTTATTTATAAAAATGTGACATGTTCCATTCACATGAGTTTCTCTAGCTGTGTCGCAAACAAATGTTTGTTACAAAATATTACTCTTTATCTCCATTATGATAAACATTAGCAGAATTGTCTTGTTGCTTGCTTCTTTATATGTAGAATAGAAATAAAGAAATACATGGGCTAAAACGACCTTGAAATATTTTAAATCTTTATGGGAAACAACTGAAATTCAATTCTCTTAGTTTGCTAGGAGTAAAAAAACTTTCAGTTTAAAACTAAAGTTTAAATACATTAAAATTGAAAGCAATAACTCGGAATATCTCGAAAACGGTTAACTTTATAAAAAATGCATATGATTTAACGAGATCTACATTTCCTGTGTAGTAAGTTTTTGTCTACCTCTTGCGGTTTACAAAAGTGGTACAGTATTCATTCAGAATAAAGAGGTCTGCAAGGCTATTCCCAGAAAATTCAAGATATACATTTCGTTTGTCATGAAAATATCTTAAACTGAACGATTTAACGTTAGAGACATTTTTGGGAAAATCAAAAATTTCGAAAAATGTTTCATGTAAAGAGTAGTGAAGTAAGGCAATTTCCTTAAAACTTTTGTGTGGCATCTTTTGAAGATGCTAAACTTAAATACTAAGTTTGGTATTTAACTGACATTTAGTTTTGTAATTAAAGTGTTCGCAGACATTACATCGTAACACTCGTTTGAAAACTATAGTTATTATTCTTTATCGGAGCAATCAGTATCGATACCAATAATTTACAGGGAATAAATTTAATGGATAAAACAGTAAAATAGTGTTATTATTTAACTAAATTATAATACGAATTCCTATATCTGAGACCGCGACTTGAGATCGGCGCTAGGCCGAGACACCGTACGCAATGCTAACTTTACAAAATACAATTTAATAGTACAAAGCACACCTATTTGTATGATCGATAATTCAATTCAAGTTTATTTGTATTTGTATTTTATTTATCCTTAAGAACATCCACATATTATGGATTCTTCCAGCATTATAACATATCAAGACATATAATCACTTAAAATTATACTATTCGTTTCTTATATAACTTATTAATGCAAGAACTCATCCCTCAAGTGTTGGCATTTATCAATTGTATTGTTTTGAAAGACATTTATTGAGTATTTTGTAAACTTTAATGCCGCTATAGTATAAACTATTTTCAAAAAGTTTGTTTATTGCGTGAGGTTATATGTAATTTTGCCTTTTCTGTTGTATCATGACCTTGAATCTTAGAATTTATGGTTAAATCTTTTATGTGTGTTTGCATCTTTATGATTGTTTCATATAAATACATGTAGAGGAACAACAAAACGTTTAATTCTTTTATTATGGTTTGGAAATAACAACTGAAGGCAAATTAGGCGTAATTATAACCACCTTTTTTGTAATTTGAATATTTTAATTGCTTGGCTACTATTTGCTCACAATTATATTCTATATGAAATGAATGAATGACATTTTGAGAAATGCATGATCCATTTTATTCAGTTTTAGTATATTTATTTGAAGTCCCTATTTGACCCAGGTTTCCAATCCAGATTTTCATCGATGCCTATTCCCTAGAAATGTTGACGTATTTGATAGTTTTACATTACTTCTTTCTAACATTGTGTTAGGAAATGTTAATATTTTGTTATTTGTATGATGAAATCCTACAGTTAAACACTTCTCCTTGTTTAGTCATTGTTTATTTTATGTAAACCAAAAAACCGTATATAATCTAACTGAATTTATATTTATTTTAATATGTCTTCATTATTTTTTGAGGTTAAAAGTATTGTATCATCCTGGAATAATAAGAACTTTATACTTCTATTTTAATTTCGAACAACAATATTATTTACATATAGAAGAATGGATCGAAAACCGAACCCTATGGGACACTGCATTTAACTGTGTCATCAATGTATTGCTGGCGCTTCTGGAATCGTGACCCTGACCGCCAACCCAGCTACCGAGCCTAGCTTATCGGAGTTTTTGATATGATGCTTTGCTTACCTAAAGTCACAGCGAGCAAACTTTGTACAGTCTGTATCCGAAGAGTTCCGCATATGTTTGTATTCAAAATGGACAGTAAATAGTGTTCATTTTATTTATTTTATTTTTTTTAACCATGGCTCCTACGTTTTGAAACTTAAGTGGCAAGGTATTACTTAGAGAAGAGAAATAATTGCAAATGTCCTTGACTTCATGAAACAAGAGGCAGAGATGAAGGAAGAAAATGTATGTTAAACCGAGTTCACCAAAAGCCTGTAGAAAGTGAATGAAAGAATAGCCAAGGCAATTGGTATTTCACCGAGTTCCGTTACCAGGGTTCTCAAAGATAAGAAAGAAAGAAAAATGGAACTTAATATATCACTTTTAAATTAAAAGATGTGGAACAGTTGTGTCGCCAGCGAATTGCAGAAATTGGCAGGCCAGAATGGGAAAATGTATGTAGACATGTTGTGAACGTTGAAAATCATTAGAAAGAATCGTAAAAAACTAGAAAGAATTCTAATCCAGGATAATGGTGCAGAAGGTAGCGATAGCGTTGATGATGACGATGAAGTGAGGGAAGACGAAGGACTGTCAGGTGTGGAAGAATTGGAGGCAGACGATTGACATTGTTTATATAGTAGGTCATTTGTATAGATGTTTTGTAGATATGAATATAACACATGTTTATCAGTGCAGCGCCGTATAGTGCAGGTGGCAGATATTTGACATTGACTGTGACAGGCATAAATCGACTGGTGAACTGCTTATCTGAAAGTACAACTCGCTTCCTAGCTCTCATTAACAGTTTCACATGACCAGATCTGTTGCACCAGTTATACAGAAGTTCGGGTGATGGAGCGGCTGGTTGTTGAGACAGGCTGGCGGGCGAAGCTCGACCAGGGACCGAGGAGCTGAGACTGCGTGGCGCGGTCCTGGCCCCCTGCTGGCCTCGCATTGTGTGCAGGTGTTGGCTGAATATCTCATTATCCGCCAGTCACACAAATATTTACGTTCCTTCTCTTTACCATCACAAAGGAAAGGTACACGATAAACTCACCGAAAGCTAGCAAAGGACAAAAGATTTACCGCGCCTAAAATGTTTAATTTCATCAGAGGGAGATAAAAACGTAGTACGCGTAAATATTACTCGCATAAGGCGAGATCAAACACCGCCGCATTTATAGCTTTTACCTTCCTGCCTCAGCCATAGTGTGACAAAATCACATGACTTTCTCTACATCTCTGTAACACTTTATTATTTTAAAAAGCTCATTCTTCTATCTGCGACATGCTATCAGTAGAGATGGTCTTTTCACTTGCTTCCTTGTAAGTAGAAGGGACATACACTAGACTAAAGCGATAGTCAAATATTTTAAAAGCTGGTTGCTAAGCAATTGATTTATTTCACTTTCTCTATATGTACTATGTACATAGTGTATAGAGAAGGTATTGTAATACACCCAAAAATTCGATACCAAGATTTCACCGGAAATAAATGTTTTGAGACCCCCTGGATCCAAAAAAAGAATTTTTATGAAAATGTCCGTGTGTGAGTGCCTGTCTGTATGTCTGTGTGTATGTGTGTGTGTGTGTGTGTGTGTCTGTCTGTGGGCAGCATAGCTCAAAATGAAGAGACCGTTTAAAACAAAACTTGGTATTTAAGTTTGGTATCTTCCAAGGACATCCCCCCACCCCAAACTAATCTTTACATGGAAATAAATTCAAAAATGTTGATTTTCTTAAAAATGGCTCAAATGATTTTGATTCAAATCTCGTATATTTAAGATATTTACTTGCAAAATAAAATGTATATCTTGAATTCACTAGGAATAGCCTCAGAAGATCTATTTATTCTGAATATTTTGCATAACTGGTAAACCGTAAAAGATAGACAAAAACTTACTGCACAAGAATGTAGATCACGATAAAACACACAATTTATGTCATAAACATTTTGTTCATGGAGTTGATCGGTTTTGAGATATTCTTTGTTTTTGGTTTCAGCTTTGAAAAACATACTTTTCTCTTACTGGAATTTGTCAACTCTTGTCCATACAAACAAAGGAACTTCAGTCACATAGCGACCAGCTTTTGACTATCACTGTAACATATGGTATTTCCTTATTCGCTTCTACTTACAAGGAAGCATGTAATAAGACTATTTTTACTATTTTTTTTTCGAATTAGGATGAAGTAAATAGAAGCATAAGCTTTTTAACAATATTTTGTTGCAGAGATATAGAGAAAGAAAGTCATGTGAATGGAACATATCAGATTGTTGTTGTTTTTTTTTTTTTTTTTTTTTTTTTTTTTTTTTTTTTTTTGGGCATGCCCAGAAGTTACAAAAATTTCGTATCAGAAAAGCATAAGTATTTTAAAACAGAAACCAATAACAAGAAATATCTCGAAAATGTTCAACTCTGTCAAACAATGTATATTACATAAATTACGTGATTTAACAAGATCTGCATTTTGTTGTGAACACGTTTGGTGTATCTCTTACGTGCACAGCTATGCAAAACTCAACCAGAATGAAGAGGTCTTCAGAGACAGTTATAATTACGTAAATATCTGTAATATATGGATTTTTAATCAAAATCATTAGAAGCAATTTTAAGAAAATCAACATTTTCAAAATTTTCTTCAGAACGTTCACGTATTTAGAAAATATTAAACTTAAATATAAAGTATTTAGTATTTTACCGACTTTTTGTTTTTCTGTTAGCTTGGTCACAGACACACGAACAACCTTTTTCTGAAAATGCTTTTCTTTTTTTTTTTTTATACAGGGACCCTAAAACATATATTTCCGGTGAAATCTCGGTATCAATTTTTGCGTGAAGTGCAATACCTTCTCTACCTATGTCCTCTCCGTGGTGTAGTGGTTATCATGCTGGGTTCATGTACCGTAGGTCGCGGGTTCAAATCCGGCGGAGGACGATGGATTATTCAGGCCCAAAAAATTAGCTTGGCTTGCCTCAGAAGGGAAGTATAGCTGCTGGTTCCGTGCCGTAGATTTACGGCACGTAAAAGAACCTCAAGCCTAATAAAGAAGCTCTTAGCAAAATTAAGCGGTCTTTCACGCCAATATACGTAGAACGAGACGCTCAGTAGTTGATAAGCGTCCATAAATAAAATTCCATTTCCATTTTTTCTCTACCTATGTATTATTAATAATTACACAAAGAAATAACAAGCGACTGTGTTACATTCACATGACTTTCTCCAACTTCTATTAAAGGTTATATTTTCTACATCACACATTTCTTATAGGTACAAAAAGATAAGCGATAATTAAATATTTAAGAACAGGACGATGTATGCTGATCTTAAAATACTGACAAAAAAACTGACAAAAGTTTTAATATAATAAAAATTCAAACAGCTAATAATAAATATCCCGTAAAAAACTAATATAACAAAAATGGCATTTGGAATAACCTGTGTGTTTTAAAGAGAGATTATACAAAATTCTTTCCTAATGAACTGGACTTCACAGCTGTTGCCAGAAAATTCAAATCATACCTTTTATTTGCCATGTAAATATTATCATATAAATAAAATATTAAGAATATTTTTTGAGAAAATAAAAAAGAATCGACAAACGTTCCATAAAAAGAGCGGTTAAGGAGGTGGATTTTTGGACATTTTTGACAGTTCTTTGGAAGATATTCTTAATACCAAAATCTTAAAAGAGGACATATTTCGAATTATTGTGCATTAAAAAACAGAAATTAGCTCCATGTTTGATTTTTATCCGACTCTTCAAGTTTTTGTTACGGGCACACGATTTCTTTTTATTTATTTATTTATTTATTATTATTACTATAATAGGGTCCTTAAAACATGTATTTCCGGTGAAATCTCTGTATAGAATTCTAGGTGGAATGGGAAGCCTTCTCTACTTACTCTGTAAATAGAGAAATAAGCTGAAAGAGGGGTTCTCAAAGAAGGTATACTTACCTTAAGCGGTAGTGTAGCAGTGGTGAATAGTAACAGAACGGTCATGGAAACAGTACTACTGTTAAGAATTTCCACCAGTGGCTATAATTGACACTAATTGTAGAATAAGAGTAGTGAGGATAAAATAATGCTTACACTATGGGTAACAGTGCAGGTAAATCTGGGCGATAGTATTGGTGATACTTTTAAAATAGTGGTGGTGATATTAGTAGAAGTAGCAGTAGTACTACATTTTCTTTTACAAAGAGGGGAAAAACCCTCATGGGCATCAGGTAAGATACCTCTGATGTGCTGGACTCTTACCGACTAAAAAAACTCTCTTTTCCGTTGGAATCCTACTTGGAACTTTCTGAAAATAGGTAACATATCGATTAGGAAACCTGACACCTTATAGTAGTAGTACTAAAAGCAGTAGCAGTAGTAGTAGTAATAGTAATAGCAGTAGCAGTAGTAGTAGTAATAGTAATAGCAGTAGTAGTAGTAATAGTAATAGCATAAGTAGAAGTAATGGTAGCAGTACTAGTAGTAGTAATAGTAATAGCAGTAGTAGTAGTAATAGTAATAGCAGTAGTAGTAGTAATAGCAGTAGTAGTAGTAATAGTAATAGCAGTAGTATTAGTAATAGTAATAGTAATAGCAGTAGTAGAAGTAATAGTAATAGCAGTAGTAGTAGTAGTAGTAATAGTAATAGTAATAGCAGTAGTAGTAGTAGTAGTAGTAGCAGTAGTAGTAGTAATAGTAATAGCAGTAGTATTAGTAATAGTAATAGCAGTAGTAGAAGTAATAGTAATAGCAGTAGTAGTAGTAGTAGTAATAGTAATAGTAATAGCAGTAGTAGTAGTAGTAATAGTAATAGCAGTAGTAGTAATAGTAATAGCAGTAGTAGTAGTAATAGTAATAGTAATAACAGTAGTAGTAGTAATAGTAATAGCAGTAGTAGTAGTAATAGTAATAGCAGTAGTAGTAGTAATAGTAATAGTAATAGCAGTAGTAGTAGTAGTAGTAATAGTAATAGCAGTAGTAGAAGTAATAGTAATAGCAGTAGTAGTAGTAATAGTAATAGCAGTAGTAGAAGTACTGGTAGTAGTACTAGTAGTAGTAATAGTAATAGCAGTAGCAGTAGTAATAGTAATAGTAATAGCAGTAGTAATAGTAATAGCAGTAGTAATAGTAATAGTAATAGCAGTAGTAGTAGTAATAGTAATAGCAGTAGTAATAGTAATAGTAATAGCAGTAGTAATAGTAATAGTAATAGCAGTAGTAATAGTAATAGTAATAGCAGTAGTAATAGTAATAGTAATAGCAGTAGCAGTAGTAATAGTAATAGTAATAGCAGTAGTAGTAGTAATAGCAGTAGTAATAGTAATAGCAGTAGTAGTAGTAATAGTAATAGTAATAGCAGTAGCAGTAGTAATAGTAATAGCAGTAGCAGTAGTAATAGTAATAGTAATAGCAGTAGTAGTAGTAATAGTAATAGCAGTAGTAGTAGTAATAGTAATAGCAGTAGTAGTAGTAGTAATAGTAATAGTAGTAGTAATAGTAATAGCAGTAGTAATAGTAATAGCAGTAGTAGTAGTAATAGTAATAGCAGTAGTAGTAGTAGTAATAGTAATAGTAGTAGTAATAGTAATAGCAGTAGTAGTAGTAATAGTAATAGCAGTAGTAGTAGTAATAGTAATAGCAGTAGTAATAGTAATAGTAATAGCAGTAGCAGGAGTAATAGTAATAGCAGTAGTAGTAGTAATAGCAGTAGTAATAGTAATAGCAGTAGTAGTAGTAATAGTAATAGTAATAGCAGTAGCAGTAGTAATAGTAATAGCAGTAGTAGTAGTAATAGTAATAGCAGTAGTAGTAGTAATAGCAGTAGTAGTAGTAATAGTAATAGCAGTAGTAGTAGTAATAGCAGTAGTAATAGTAATAGCAGTAGTAGTAGTAATAGTAATAGTAATAGCAGTAGTAGTAGTAGTAATAGTAATAGTAGTAGTAATAGTAATAGTAGTAGTAGTAATAGTAATAGTAATATCAGTAGTATTAGTAATAGTAATAGTAATAGCAGTAGTAGTAGTAATAGTAATAGCAGTAGTAGTAGTAGTAATAGTAATAGTAGTAGTAATAGTAATAGTAATAGCAGTAGTAGTAATAGTAATAGCAGTAGCAGTAGTAATAGTAATAGCAGTAGTAGTAGTAATAGTAATAGCAGTAGCAGTAGTAATAGTAATAGCAGTAGTAGTAGTAATTGTAATAGCAGTAGTAGTAGTAATAGTAATAGCAGTAGCAGTAGTAATAGTAATAGTAATAGCAGTAGCAGTAGTAATTGTAATAGCAGTAGTAGTAGTAATTGTAATAGCAGTAGTAGTTGTAATAGTAATAGCAGTAGTAGTAATAGTAATAGTAATAGCAGTAGTAGTAGTAATAGTAATAGCAGTAGTAGTAGTAATAGTAATAGTAGTAGTAGAAGTAATAGTAATAGCAGTAGTAGTAGTAATAGTAATAGCAGTAGTAGTAGTAATAGTAATAGTAGTAGTAGAAGTAATAGTAATAGCAGTAGTAGTAGTAATAGTAATAGCAGTAGTAGTAATAATAGTAATAGTAGTAGTAGAAGTAATAGTAATAGCAGTAGTAGTAATAGTAATAGCAGTAGTAGAAGTACTGGTAGTAGTACTAGTAGTAGTAATAGTAATAGCAGTAGCAGTAGTAATAGTAATAGTAATAGCAGTAGTAGTAGTAATAGTAATAGCAGTAGTAGAAGTACTGGTAGTAGTACTAGTAGTAGTAATAGTAATAGCATTAGCAGTAGTAATAGTAATAGTAATAGTAATAGCAGTAGTAGTAGTAATAGTAATAGCAGTAGTAGAAGTACTGGTAGTAGTACTAGTAGTAGTAATAGTAATAGCATTAGCAGTAGTAATAGTAATAGTAATAGCAGTAGTAGTAGTAATAGTAATAGCAGTAGTAGTAGTAATAGTAGTAGTAATAGTAGTAGTAGTAGTAGTAATAGTAGTAGTAGTAGTAGTAGAAGTACTGGTAGTAGTACAAGTAGTAGTAATAGTAATAGTAGTAGTAATAGTAATAGTAGTAGTAGTAGAAGTACTGGTAGTAGTACAAGTAGTAGTAATAGTAATAGCATTAGTAGTAATAATAGTAATAGCAGTAGTAGAAGTACTGGTAGTAGTACTAGTAGTAGTAATAGTAATAGCAGTAGTAATAGTAATAGTAATAGCAGTAGTAGTAGTAATAGTAATAGCAGTAGTAGTAGTAATAGTAATAGCAGTAGTAGTAATAGTAATAGCAGTAGTAGTAGTATTAGTAATAGCAGTAGTAGTAATAGTAATAGCAGTAGTAGAAGTACTGGTAGTAGTACTAGTAGTAGTAATAGTTATAGCAGTAGTAGTAGTAATAGTAATAGCAGTAGTAGTAGTAATAGTAATAGCAGTAGTAGTAGTAATAGTAATAGCAGTAGTAGAAGTACTGGTAGTAGTACTAGTAGTCGTAATAGTAATAGCAGTAGTAGTAGTAATCGTAATAGCAGTAGTAGTAGTAATAGTAATAGCAGTAGTAGAAGTACTGGTAGTAGTACTAGTAGTAGTAATAGTAATAGCAGTAGTAGTAGTAATAGTAATAGCAGTAGTAGTATTAATAGTAATAGCAGTAGTAGTAGTAGTAATAGTAATAGCAGTAGTAGTAGTAATAGTAATAGTAATAGCAGTAGTAGTAGTAATAGTAATAGCAGTAGTAGTAATAGTAATAGCAGTAGTAGAAGTACTGGTAGTAGTACTAGTAGTAGTAATAGTAATAGTAGTAGTAGTAATAGTAATAGTAACAGCAGTAGTAGTAGTAGTAATAGTAATAGCAGTTGTAGAAGTACTGGTAGTAGTACTAGTAGTAGTAATAGTAATAGTAATAGCAGTAGCAGTAGTAATAATAGCAATAGTAGAAGTACTGGTAGTAGTACTAGTAGTAGTTAGTAATAGTAATAGCAGTAGTAGTAGTAATAGTAATAGCAGTAGTAGAAGTAATAGTAATAGCAGTAGTAGTAGTAATAGTAATAGCAGTAGTAGTAGTAATAGTAATAGCAGTAGTAGTAGTAATAGTAATAGCAGTAGTAGTAGTAATAGTAATAGCAGTAGTAGTAGTAATAGTAATAGCAGTAGTAGTAGTAATAGTAATAACAGTAGTAGTAGTAATAGTAATAGCAGTAGTAGAAGTACTGGTAGTAGTACTAGTAGTAGTAATAGTAATAGTAATAGCAGTAGTAGAAGTACTGGTAGTAGTACTAGTAGTAGTAATAGTAGTAGTAATAGTAGTAGTAATACTAATAGTAACAGTAGTAGTAATAGTAACAGTAGTAGTAATAATAACAGTAGTAATAGTAACAGTAGTAATAGTAATAGTAATAGTAGTAATAGTAATAATAACAGTAGTAGTAATAGTAATAGTAGTAGTAGTAATAGTAATAGTAATAGTAGTAGTAGTAGTAATAGTAATAGTAAAAGAAGTAGTAGTAGTAATAGTAATAGCAGTAGTAGAAGTACTGGTAGTAGTACTAGTAGTAGTACTAGTAGTAGTAATAGTAGTAATAATAGTAGTATTAATAGTAGTAGTAGAAGTACTGGTAGTAGTACTAGTAGTAGTAATAGTAATAGTAGTAGTAATAGTAATAGTAGTAGTAGTAGAAGTACTGGTAGTAGTACAAGTAGTAGTAATAGTAATAGCAGTAGTAGTAATAAGAGTAATAGCAGTAGTAGAAGTACTGGTAGTAGTACTAGTAGTAGTAATAGTAATAGCAGTAGTAATAGTAATAGTAATAGCAGTAGTAGTAGTAATAGTAATAGCAGTAGTAGTAATAGTAATAGCAGTAGTAGTAGTAATAGTAATAGCAGTAGTAGTAGTAATAGTAATAGCAGTAGTAGTAGTAATAGTAATAGCAGTAGTAGTAGTAATAGTAATAGCAGTAGTAGAAGTACTGGTAGTAGTACTAGTAGTAGTAATAGTAATAGCAGTAGTAGTAGTAACAGTAATAGCAGTAGTAGTAGTAGTAATAGTAATAGCAGTAGTAGTAGTAATAGTAATAGCAGTAGTAGTAGTAATAGTAATAGTAATAGCAGTAGTAGTAATAGTAATAGCAGTAGTAGAAGTACTGGTAGTAGTACTAGTAGTAGTAATAGTAATAGTAGTAGTAATAGTAACAGCAGTAGTAGTAGTAATAGTAATAGCAGTTGTAGAAGTACTGGTAGTAGTACTAGTAGTAGTTAGTAATAGTAATAGCAGTAGTAGTAGTAATAATAATAGCAATAGTAGAAGTACTGGTAGTAGTACTAGTAGTAGTTAGTAATAGTAATAGCAGTAGTAGTAGTAATAGTAATAGCAGTAGTAGTAGTAATAGTAATAGCAGTAGTAGTAGTAGTAATAGTAATAGCAGTAGTAGTAGTAATAGTAATAGCAGTAGTAGTAGTAATAGTAATAACAGTAGTAGTAGTAATAGTAATAGCAGTAGTAGAAGTACTGGTAGTAGTACTAGTAGTAGTAATAGTAATAGTAATAGCAGTAGTAGAAGTACTGGTAGTAGTACTAGTAGTAGTAATAGTAGTAGTAATAGTAGTAGTAATAGTAGTAGTAATACTAATAGTAACAGTAGTAGTAATAGTAACAGTAGTAGTAATAATAACAGTAGTAATAGTAACAGTAGTAATAGTAATAGTAATAGTAGTAATAGTAATAATAACAGTAGTAGTAATAGTAATAGTAATAGTAGTAGTAGTAGTAGTAATAGTAATAGTAATAGCAGTAGTAGTAGTAATAGTAATAGCAGTAGTAGAAGTACTGGTAGTAGTACTAGTAGTAGTAATAGTAGTAATAATAGTAGTATTAATAGTAGTAGTAGAAGTACTGGTAGTAGTACTAGTAGTAGTAATAGTAATAGCAGTAGTAGAAGTACTGGTAGTAGTACTAGTAGTAGTAATAGTAGTAATAATAGTAGTATTAATAGTAGTAGTAGTAATAGTAATAGTAACAGTAGTAGTAATAGTAACAGTAGTAATAGTAATAGTAACAGTAGTAATAGTAACAGTAGTAATAGTAATAGTAACAGTAGTAGTAATAGTAACAGTAGAAGTAATAGTAATAGTAACAGTAGTAATAGTAATAGTAACAGTAGTAGTAATAGTAATAGTAGTAGTAATAGTAACAGTAGACGTAATAGTAATAGTAGTAGTAATAGTAACAGTAGAAGTAATAGTAATAGTAACAGTAGTAATAGTAATAGTAACAGTAGTAATAGTAATAGTAACAGTAGTGATAGTAATAGTAATAGTAACAGTAGTATTAATAGTAATAGTAATAGTAACAGTAGTAGTAATAGTAACAGTAGTAATAGTAATAGTAATAGTAACAGTAGTAGTAATAGTAACAGTAACAGTAGTAATAGTAATAGTAACAGTAGTAATAGTAAAAGTAGCAGTAGTAATAGTATTAGTAAGAGTAGTAATAGTAATAGTAGTAGTAATAATAATAGTTGTAGTAACAGTACTAGTAATAGTAATAGTAGTAGTAATAGTAATAGTAGTAGTAATAGTAATAGTAGTAGTAATAATAAAAGTAACAGTAGTAATAGTAATAGTAACAGTAGTAATAGTAATAGTAACAGTAATAGTAATGGTGGTAGTAATAGTAATAGTAACAGTAGTAGTAATAGTAATATTAGTAGTAATAGTAATAGTAGTAGAAACAGTAGTAGTAATAGTAATAATAGTAGTAATAGTAACAGTAGTAGTAATAGTAATAGTAGTAATAATAGTAATAATAACAGTAGTAATAGTAACAGTAGTAGTAATAGTAATAGTAGTAGTAATAGTAGTCATAGTAGTAATAATAGTCATAGTGTTAATAATAGTAGTAGTAGTCATGGTAGTAATAGTATTAGAAATAATAGTAGAAATAACAATAGTGGTAACAGTAGTTGTAATAGTAGTATTAATAGAAGTAGCAATAGCAGTAGTAGTAATAATAGTAGTAATAGTAGTAATAATAGTAGTAGTAATAGTAGTAGTTGTAGTAGTAGTGGTAATAGTAGTTGTAATAGTAGTAATAGAAGTAGCAATAGTAGTAGTAATAATAGTAGTAATAGTAGTAATAGTAGTAGTAATAATGGTAGTAGTAATAGTAGTAGTAATAGTAATAGTATTCGTAATAGTAGTAGTAGTAATAGTAATAGTAGTAATAGTAGTCATAGTAGTAAGAATAGTAGTGATAGTAGTAATAGTAGTAGTAATAGTAGTAGTAATAGTAGTAGAAATAGTAATAGTAGTAGTAATAGTAATAGTAGTAGTAGTAATAGTAGTAGTAATAGTAATAGTATTCGTAATAGTAGTAGTAGTAATAGTAGTCGTAATAGTAGTAGTAGTAGTAGTAGTAATAGTAATAGTAGTAGTAGTAATAGTAGTAGTAATAGTAATAGTATTCGTAATAGTAGTAGTAGTAATAGTAGTCGTAATAGTAGTAGTAGTAGTAGTTATAGTAGTAGTAATAGTAGTAGTAATAGTAGTAGTAATAGTAGTAGAAATAGTAATAGTAATGGTAGTAGTAATAGTAGTAGTAGTAGTAGTAATAGTAGTAGTAATAGTAATAGTATTCGTAATAGTAGTAGTAATAGTAGTAGTAGTAATAGTAGTCGTAATAGTAGTAGTAATAGTAATAGTTATAGTAATAGTAGTAATACTAGTCATAGTAGTAAGAATAGTAGTCATAGTAGTAATAGTAGTAGATATAGTAGTAGTAATAGTAGTCGTAATAGTAGTAATAGTAATAGTAGTAGTAATAGTAGTAGAAATAGTAATAGTAGTAGTAATAGTAGTAGTGGTAATAGTAATAGTAGAAATAGTAATAGTAATAGTTGTAGTAGTAATAGTAATAGTAGTAGTAATAGTAATTGTAGTAGTAATAGTAATAGTAGTAGTAATAGTAATAGTAGTATTAGTAATAGGAGTAGTAATAGTAGTAGTAATAGTAGTAATAGTAGTAATAGTAATAGTAGTAGTAATAATAGTAACAGTAATAGTAGTAGTAATAGAAATAGTAATAGTAGTAGTAATAGTAATAGTAGTAGTAATAATAATAGTAGTAGTAATAGTAGTAGTAATAGTAGTAGTAATAGTAATAGTAGTAATAGTAATAGTAGTAGTAATAGTAATAGTAGTAGTAATAGTAATAGTAGTAATAGTAATAGTAGTAGTAATAGTAATAGTAGTAATAGTAATAGTAGTAGTAATAGTAATAGTAGTAGTAGTAATAGTAATAGTAGTAGTAATAGTAATAGTAGTAGTAATAGTAATAGTAGTTGTAATAGTAATAGTAGTAGTAATAGTAATAGTAGTAGTAATAGTAGTAGTAATAGTAGCCATGGTTCAATTTTTGTAATAAGGCGTTTAGTCCATTGGGCCGTTTCAAGCTCGTCATCCCATTCCTCCTGCCACTTTTTCATCGTAATTTTCCTTTTCGCTTCTTTTTGTGTCTATTATGTTCTTTTTTATTAAATGTGTGCTCGGTTGCTAATAAATGGAGCGGTATTGTTTCTGCAATCACTTGTATTGCCTTGGTGGATGTTGTGCGATATGCACTTGCAATTCTTATAGCGATCTTTCTTTGGACGCATTCTATAGTTTTCCTATGTGTTATTTGTTTCATACATTGCTTCCAAGCGCAGCACAATAAAGTATAATGGAATTAATAACACTTCCTAGTAATTTCCTCTTTTGTTGGTTAGGACCTCCTACGTTTGGCATCAGTCTGGCCAAAGCTGCGACCACCTTTTCCGCCTTTGCAGACACTTACTTCAGATGTTCGACCATTCTCATATTATATCCAATTAAGATACCCAAATATTTTAGGTATTTTTGCGACTTAAGTTCTAAGTCTCCATCCTGTATAGTCACTTCTTTGAGAGTTCTCCTCCCTCCCAGGATTAACATTTCGGTTTTGGTCGGAGCCAGGCTCAGTCCCCTACTAGTCATCCAGACTTCAGCCCTATTGATGGACCACTGTATTTTTTCCTCTATATCTTGTTTTGAAGTGCCGCACACAATCAGAGCGAGGTCGTCTGGTATCCCACCAATGTTACACCTGGTGCAGTTTCCTGTCTAAGCACTTCATCATAGTATATATTCCATAAAGTGGGGCCCAGAATTGATCCTTGCGGTACTCCACTGGTTACATCCATCTCAGAGTTTTCTCCAATAAGATCTTTCTATCTTGTAGATAACTACTTATTAATTTAATCAAGTATGGAGATATTTTCTTTTGTATTAATTCATTTATAATACCCAGCCACGGTACAGAGTTAAAAGCATTTTTAACGTCTAATGTAACCATTACTACATACCTATTATTTTCATTAACTTCTTTCTGTGCTGTTTCCAAGACCAGCTTTATTGCATCGGCAGTTGAGCGGCCTTTTCTAAAACCAAATTGGGTTTGCGCGAGACTACCTTTTAAATCTATCTCTTTTAATAATCTCTGATTAGTTATTTGTTCAAAGAGTTTCCCTATTGTATCCAAGAGGCATAAAGGTCTATAGGTTTTTTTGCAGTTTCTTTTTTTTTTTTTTTTTTTTGGTTTTTCTATAAGTATAAGTTTTGCAATTTTCCACTCCCTGGGAAATTTTCCTTTGCATATTAACCCATTTAGTATTTCCACCAGAAGATCCGGCTTTTTCTCAGCAATTAGCTTTATAACTTCCGGGGGAATGCCATCAGGTCCAGCGGCTTTACCAGTTTTGATGCGTTTTCCTGCATCCATGATCTCGTTTATTTGGCACTTCGGTACTTCTTCTATTTCTATTTGCATTTTTGGCCACGTATTTCTTTTATGTGCGGAAAATAACTCTTTAGCTATTTCTTTTTGTTCCTCATCCGTAATAACTAAAGGTGTGCGGAGTCCTAATTTTTTGGTCACAATTTTATATCCAGAACCCCATGGATCCATATCCACTTCCTCATATAGCTGCTTCCATGCATCCTTCTTTGCTCTATTTATTGCGTTTTTTAAGTAATTCCGACATAGTCGATATTCCTTTTGTATGGTGAGCTTTTCATTTTCCTCCACATTTCTTCTTTTGTTTGCCCTTGTCACTTTTCTTCGTGCCTCCATACTCCTTTTCCTTAGTTGGGAAATATCGCTATTCCACCAATACGCCGCTTTAAATTTACCATGGCTGCCTTTCTTCTTAAAAGTAGAATTACATGCTTTTTCTAATAGTTCTCCAAGCTTCTTTGGTAGATGTAAGTACTCCGGATGACTTGCTGTTTCTTCTACCTTTTGTATTAAAATATCTTTCTTATCATTTTTGTAAATCCATCCTTTCTGTGGCCTTTCAATTGGTAATGGCAATTTGGTGTTTATAGTCTATATATTCTTGTGGTAACTTAAATTTTCTTCATTATTCACATACCATTTACTAACAAATTTACTCATTTCTCCAGAACACATTGTGATATCTATGAAAGATGTACCATCGTTTCTTTCAAAAGTTGGCATTTTCCCATCATTTAGGATATTATAATCATTTTCGCTTGCCCACTCTGCCAGAGCACTACCCTTCTTGTCTTCTATAGGCGAGCCCCAGGAATATGCCTTGGCATTGAAATCCCCTCCAATAAGGACTTTCTTTTTATGTTTTTGTTGTTTAAGGGCGCAATTGATTTCGAATAGGTATTTATGGAAATCCTCCAGATCTGTTTTAGGAGACACATAACAGGAAAATACCAATATTTCATCGGTGTCGGCCCAGACAAAACCACTGCCACTTCCGATGTTTCTGACTTTATCATTACTTCGTGGAATATAAATGGCTGCGTCTATTCTTTCATGTGTGATCCATTTTGGGCTATGTTTGGTCATGTTTTTATTTGGTTCTGCGATAATATACAGATGCATTATCGCAGTAATCTCATTATTTATAGGAGTTTTGTCTTTGTTTCCTTGCCTGGGTTTCCACTAATTTCGTATACTCAGGACATCTCATCGTCTCTGCTTTGTGCTCATTTGAGTTACACAGGTAACATCTTGTCATTTTTTTACACTCTTTTATTCGATGACCTGTTTCCCCACATTTATGACACATTTTCACAAAAGGTGCAGCTGTACATTCGCTTGCAACATGTCCTACTCTGTAACACTTATAGCATCTACTTAGTGTATTTGTTGGCTTGACTCTCCATCTGTTCCATCATTTCCCTATTGTTTTCTTTGCTAGTAGTCGATTTGTAACCTCTATATTAGAGGTTACAAATGCATATTTTACACCTTGTGCATTTGCTTTATCTGCCATGTTTATCAGAATATTTTGTTCCATTTTCCCTAATTCCCGTTCTATGGTTTCTTTTACTTCATGTTCTTCTACAACTTCATCTATATCTAGTAGCACAACAGTTTGTTTTTTGCTTTCCATATTTACTTCTGCAATTTTATCCAATTTTGAAGTAAGAAGTTGTTTGTCTTTCTTTTGTGATCAATTATTATTCCACTTGTGTCTACTTCTTTTATATTTTTCAGAATGTCTGCGTATGATTTTTCTCCAAGTAGTAGTAGTAATGGAAAAAGCAATAATAGTAGTATTAGTAATAGAAGTAGCAATAGTTGTAGTAATAGTAGTAATAGTAGCAGTAGTAGTAATAGTAGTAGTAATAATAATAATAATAGTAGTAGTAACAGTAATAGTAACAGTAGTAGTAATAGTACTAGTAGTAATAGTAGTAGTAATAGTAGTAACAATAGTAAAAGTAGTAGTAATAGTAGTAATAGTAGTAGTAATAGTAGTAGTAATAATAATAATAATAGTAGTAGTAGTAACAGTAATAGTAACAGTAGTAGTAATAGTACTAGTAGTAATAGTAGTAGTAATAGTAGTAACAACAGTAAAAGTAGTAGTAATAGTAGTAATAGTAGTAGTAATAGTAGTAATAGCAGTAATAGTAGTAATAATAGTAATAGTAGTAGTAATAGTAGTAATAGTAGTAATAGTAGTAATAGTAGTAGTAGTAGTAATAGTAGTAATATTAGTAGTAATAGTAGTAATAGTAGTTGTAATAGTAGTGATAGTAGTAGTAATAGTAGTAGTAATAGTAGTAATAGTAGTAGTAATAGTAGTACTAGTAGTAATAGTAGTAATAGTAGTAGTAATAGTAGTAATAGTAGTAATAGTAGTAGTAATAGTAGTAATAGTAGTACTAGTAGTAGTACTAGTAGTAATAGTAGTAATAGTAGTAGTAATAGTAGTAATAGTAGTAATAGTAGTAGTAATAGTAGTAGTAATAGTAGTAATAGTAGTAGTAATAGTAGTAATAGTAGTAGTAATAGTAGTAATACTAGTAGTAATAATAGTAATAGTAGTAGTAATAGTAGTAATAGTAGTAGTAATAGTAGTAGTAATAGTAGTAGTAATAGTAGTAATAGTAGTAGTAATAGTAGTAATAGTAGTAGTAATAGTAGTAATAGTAGTAGTAATAATAGTAATAGTAATAGTAGTAATAGTAGTAGTAATAGTAGTAGTAATAGTAGTAATAGTAGTAGTAATAGTAGTAATAGTAGTAGCAATAGTAGTAATAGTAGTAGTAATAGTAGTAATAGTAGTAATAGTTGTAGTAATAGTAGTAATAGTAGTAATAGTTGTAGTAATAGTAGTAATAGTAGTAATAGTAGTAATAATAGTAATAGTAGTAGTAATAGTAGTAATAGTAGTAGTAATAGTAGTAATAGTAGTAGTAATAGTAGTAATAGTAGTAGTAATAGTAGTAATAGTAGTAATAGTAGTAGTAATAGTAGTAATAGTAGTAATAGTAGTAGTAATAGTAGTAATAGTAGTAATAGTAGTAGTAATAGTAGTAATAGTAGTAGTAATAGTAGTAATAGTAGTAATAGTAGTAGTAATAGTAGTAATAGTAGTAATAGTAGTTATAGTAGTAGTAATAGTAGTAATAGTAGTAATAGTAGTAGTAATAGTAGTAATAGTAGTAATAGTAGTAATAGTAGTAGTAATAGTAGTAATAGTAGTAATAGTAGTAGTAATAGTAGTAATAGTAGTAGTAATAGTAGTAATAGTAGTAATACTAGTAATAGTAGTAGCAATAGTAGTAATAGTAGTAGTAATAGTAGTAATAGTAGTAATAGTAGTAATAGTAGTAGTAATAGTAGAAATAGTAGTAATAGTAGTAGTAATAGTAGTAATAATAGTAATAGTAGTAGTAATAGTAGTAATAGTAGTAGTAATAGTAGTAGTAATAGTAATAGTAGTAATACTAATAGTAGTAGTAATAGTAGTAGTAATAGTAATAGTAGTAGTAATAGTAGTAGTAATAGTAGTAGTAATAGTAGTAATAGTAGTAGTAATAGTAGTAATAATAGTAATAATAGTAATAGTAGTAGTAATGGTAATAGTAGTAGTAATAGTAGTAGTAATAGTAGTAATAGTAGTAATACTAGTAATAGTAGTAGCAATAGTAGTAATAGTAGTAGTAATAGTAGTAATAGTAGTAATAGTAGTAGTAATAGTAGTAATAGTAGTAATAGTAGTAGTAATAGTAGTAATAATAGTAATAATACTAGTAATAGTAGTAATAGTAGTAGTAATAGTAGTAATAATAGTAATAGTAGTAATACTACTAGTAGTAGTAGTAGTAGTAATAGTAGTAGTAATAGTAATAGTAGTAGTAATAGTAGTAGTAATAGTAGTAGTAATAGTAGTAATAATAGTAGTAATAGTAGTAGTAATAGTAGTAATAGTAGTAATAATAGTAATAGTAGTAATAGTAGTAGTAATAGTAATAGTAGTAGTAGTAATAATAGTAATAGTAGTAGTAATAGTAGTAATAGTGGTATTAATAGTAATAGTAGTAGTAATAGTAGTAATAGTAATAGTAGTAGTAATAGTAGTAATAGTAGTAATAATATTAGTAATAGTAGTAATAGTAGTAATAATAGTAGTAATAGTAGTAGTAATAGTAGTAATAATAGTAATAGTAGTAATAGTAGTAATAGTAGTAATAATAGTAATAGTAGTAGTAATAGTAGTAATAGTACTAATAATAGTAGTAATAGTAGTAATAGTAGTAGTAATAGTAATAGTAGTAGTAATAGTAATAGTAGTAGTAATAGTAGTAATAGTACTAATAATAGTAGTAATAGTAGTAATAGTAGTAATAATAGTAATAGTAGTAGTAATAGTAATAGTAGTAGTAATAGTAGTAGTAATAGTAGTAGGAATAGTAGTAATAGTAGTAGTAATAGTTGTAAAAGTAGTAATAGTAGTAGTAATAGTAATAGTAGTAGTAATAGCAGTAATAGTAGTAATAATAATAATAGTAGTAGTAATAGTAGTAATAATAGTAATAGTAGTAGTAATAGTAGTAATAGTAGTAGTAATAGTAATAGTAGTAGTAATAGTAGTAGTAATAGTAATAGTAGTAATAGTAATAGTAGTAGTAATAGTAGTAGTAATAGTAGTATTAATAGTAATAGTAGTAGTAATGGTAGTAATAGTAGTAGTAATAGTAATAGTAGTAGTAATAGTAGTAGTAATAGTAGTAATAGTAGTAATAATAGTAATAGTAGTAGTAATTGTAATAATAGTAGTAATAATAGTAGTAGTAATAGTAATAGTAACAGTAGTAGTAATAGTAATAGTAGTAATAGTAGTAGTAATAGTAGTAATAATAGTAATAGTAGTAGTAATAGTAGTAATAGTAGTAATAATAGTAATAATAGTAGTAATAGTAGTAGTAATAGTAGGAATAATAGTAATAGTAGTAGTAATAGTAGTAATAGTAGTAGTAATAGTAGTAATAATAGTAGTAATAGTAGTAGTAATAGTAGTAATAGTAGTAATAATAGTAGTAATAGTAGTAATAGTAGCAATAGTAGTAATAATAGTAGTAATAGTAGTAGTAAAAATAGTAATAATAGTAGTAATAGTAGTAATAGTAGTAGTAATAGTAGCAATAATAGTAATAGTAGTAGTAATAGTAGTAATAGTAGTAGTAATAGTAGTAATAATAGTAGTAATAGTAGTAGTAATAGTAGTAATAGTAGTAATAGTAGTAGTAATAGTAGTAATAATAGTAATAGTAGTAGTAATAGTAGTAGTAATAGTAATAGTAGTAGTAATAGTAGTAAAAGTAGTAGTAATAGTAGTAATAGTAGTAATAGTAGTAGTAATAGTAGTAGTAGTAATAATAGTAATAGTACTAATAATAGTAATAGTAGTAGTAATAGTAGTATTAATAGTAATAGTAGTAGTAATAATAGTAGTAGTAATAGTAATAGTAGTAGTAATAGTAGTAATAGTAGTAATAATAGTAATAGTAGTAGTAATAGTAATAATAGTAGTAATAATAGTAGTAGTAATAGTAATAGTAACAGTAGTAGTAATAGTAATAGTAGTAATAGTAGTAGTAATAGTAGTAATAGTAGTAGTAATAGTAGTAATAATAGTAATAGTAGTAGTAATAGTAGTAAGAGTAGTAATAATAGTAGTAATAGTAGTAGTAATAGTAATAGTAAGAATAATAGTAATAGTAGTAGTAATAGTAGTAATAGTAGTAGTAATAGTAGTAATAATAGTAGTAATAGTAGTAGTAATAGTAGTAATAGTAGTAATAATAGTAGTAATAGTAGTAATGGTAGTAATAGTAGTAATAATAGTAGTAATAGTAGTAATAGTGGTAGTAATAGTAGTAGTAATGGTAATAATAGTAGTAGTAATAGTAGCAATAATAGTAATAGTAGTAGTAATAGTAGTAATAGTAGTAGTAATAGTAGTAATAATAGTAGTAATAGTGGTAGTAATAGTAGTAATAGTAGTAGTAATAGTAGTAGTAATAGTAGTAGTAATAGTAGTAATAATAGTAATAGTAGTAGTAATAGTAGTAGTAGTAGTAATAGTAGTAGTAGTAATAATAGTAATAGTAGTAATAGTACTAATAATAGTAATAGTAGTAGTAATAGTAGTAATAGTAGTAGTAATAGCAATAGTAGTAGTAATAGCAATAGTAGTAGTAATAGTAGTAGTAATAGTAGTAATAGTAGTAATAATAGTAGTAATAGTAGTAATAGTAGTAATAATAGTAATAGTAGTAATAGTAGTAGTAATAGTAATGGTAGTAGTAATAGTAGTAATAGTACTAATAATAGTAGTAATAGTAGTAATAATAGTAACAGTAGTAGTAATAGTAATAGTAATAGTAGTAATAGTAGTAGTAATAGTAGTAATAGTAGTAGTAATAGTAGTAATAGTAATAGTAGTGATAGTAGTAGTAATAGTAATAGTAGTAGTAATAGCAGTAATAGTAGTAATAATAATAATAGTAGTAGTAATAGTAGTAATAATAGTAATAGTAGTAGTAATAGTAGTAGTAATAGCAGTAATAATAGTAATAGTAGTAGTAATAGTAGTAATAGTAGTAGTAATAGTAATAGTAGTAGTAATAGTAGTAGTAATAGTAATAGTAGTAATAGTAATAGTAGTAGTAATAGTAGTAATAGTAGTATTAATAGTAGTAGTAGTAATAGTAGTAATAGTAGTAGTAATAGTAATAGTAGTAGTAATAGTAGTAGTAATAGTAGTAATAGTAGTAATAATAGTAATAGTAGTAGTAATAGTAATAATAGTAGTAATAATAGTAGTAGTAATAGTAATAGTAACAGTAGTAGTAATAGTAATAGTAGTAATAGTAGTAGTAATAGTAGTAATAGTAGTAGTAATAGTAGTAGTAATAGTAGTAATAATAGTAATAGTAGTAGTAATAGTAGTAATAGTAGTAATAATAGTAATAATATTAGTAATAGTAGTAATAATAGTAATAGTAGTAGTAATAGTAGTAGTAATTGTAGTAGTAATAGTAGTAATAGTAGTAATAATAGTAGTAATAATAGTAGTAGTAATAGTAGTAATAATAATAATAGTAGTAGTAATAGTAGTAATAGTAGTAGTAATAGTAGTAGTAATAGTAATAATAGTAGTAATAGTAGTAGTAATAGTAGTAGTAATAGTAGCAATAATAGTAATAGTAGTAGTAATAGTAGTAGTAATAGTAGCAATAATAGTAATAGTAGTAGTAATAGTAGTAATAGTAGTGGTAATAGTAGTAATAGTAGTAGTAATAGTAGTAGTAATAGTAGTAATAATAGTAATAGTAGTAGTAATAGTAGTACTAATAGTAATAGTAGTAGTAGTAATATTATTAGTAATAGTAGTAGTAATAGTAATAATAGTAGTAGTGATAGTAGTAGTAATAGTAGTAATAATAGTAATAGTAGTAGTAAAAGTAGTAGTATTAGTAGTAGTAATAGTAGTAGTAATGGTAATAATAGTAGTAGTAATAGTAGTAGTAATAGTAGTAGTAATAGTAAGAGTAGTAGTAGCAATAGTAGTGATAGTAATAGTAGTAATAGTAGTAATAGTAGTAATAGCAGTAGTAATAGTAGTAATAGTAGTTGTAGTAATAGTAATAGTAGTAGTAGTAATAGTAGTAATAGTAATAGCAATAGTAGTAATAGTAGTAGTAGTAATAGTAATAGTAGTAGTAATAGTAGTAATAGTGGTAATAGTAGTAGTAATAGTAGTAATAGTAATAGTAGTAATAGTAGTAATAGCAGTAGTAATAGTAATATCACTATTAATAGTAATAGTAGTAGTAATAGTAAGAGTAATAGTAATAGTAAGAGCAGTAGTAATAGTAATAGTAGTAGAAATAGTAATAGCAGTAGTAATAATAGTACAAATAGTAGTAGTTGAAATAGTTGTAGTAGTGGTAATAGTGGTAGAAATATCAGTAATGGTAGTATTAGTAGTAGCAGTAATAATAGTAATAGTACTATTAGTAATAGTAGCAGTAATAGTATTAATAATAGTAGTAGTAATAGTAGTAGTCATGGTGGTAGTAGTGGTAATAGTAGTAATAGTATTATTAGTAGTAAGAGTTGTAGTAATAGTAATAGCAGTAGTAAAAGAATTAGTAATAGTGGTAAAGGTGTTGGTAGCTGAAGTGCTGGTAGTAGTAATGGTATTTGTGGTTGTAATAGTGGTGGTGGTAGTTGTTGTGATAATGTTGGTGGTGGTGGTGTTAGTGGTAGTGTTGGTGGTGGAGTAGTTGGTGGTGGTTGTGGTAGCGTTGGTGGTTGTGGTGTTGGTGGTAGTGTTGGTGGTGTAGTTGGTGGTGGTTAATGTTGGTGGTGGTTAATGTTGGTGGTGGTTGTGGTGGTGGTGTTGGTGGTAGTGTTGGTGGTGGTTGTGGTGTAGTTTGTGGTGGTTGTGTAGTAGTTGGTGGTGGTTGTGGTAATGTTGGTGGTGGTTGTGGTGGTGTTGGTGGTGTTTGTGGTGGTGGTGTTGGTGGTAGTGTTGGTGGTGGTGGTAGTGTTGGTGAGGGTGGTGGTCATGTTGGTGATGGTATTTTTGGTGGTGGTAATGTTGATGGTGGTATTTTTGGTGGTGGTAATGTTGATGGTGGTAGTGGTGGTGATAATGTTGATGGTGGTCATGTTGGTTGTGGTGGTGGTCATGTTGGTGGTGGTGGTGGTAATGTTGATGGTGGTAGTGGTGGTGATAATGTTGATGGTGGTCATGTTGGTTGTGGTGGTGGTCATGTTGGTGGTGGTGGTGGTGGTAATGTTGATGGTGGTAGTGGTGGTGATAATGTTGATGGTGGTCATGTTGGTGGTGGTGGTGATAATGTTGATGGTGGTAGTGGTGGTGATAATGTTGATGGTGGTCATGTTGGTTGTGGTGGTGGTCATGTTGGTGGTGGTGGTGGTGGTAATGTTGATGGTGGTAGTGGTGGTGATAATGTTGATGGTGGTCATGTTGGTGGTGGTCTTGTTGGTGGTGGTCATGTTGGTGGTTGTAATGATGGTGGTAGTGGTGGTGGTAGTGGTGGTGGTAATGTTGGTGGTGCTGGTGTTGGTGGTGATCATTCTGGTCGTGGTAATATTGGTGGTGGTAGTGTTGGTTCTGGTAGTGTTGGTGTTGGTGGTGATAGTGTTGGTGTTGGTGGTGACAGTGTTGGTGGTGGTGTAGTTGGTTGTGGTGGTTTTAGTGTTGGTGGTAATGTTGGTGTTAGTGGTTTTGGTAATGGTGGTCATGGTATAGTTTGTGGTGGTTGTGGTGTTGGTGTTGGTGGTGGTAGTGGTTGTGGTAGTGTTGTGGTAGTGGTGATTGTGGTAGTGTTGGTGGTGGTGGTCATGTTGGTGGTGGTGGTAGTGGTGGTGATAATGTTGGTGGTAGTGGTGGTGGTTATGTTGGTGGTGGTAGTGGTGGTGATCATATTGGTGGTGGTAATGGTAGTGGTGGTAGTGGTTGTGGTAGTGTTGGTGATGCTGGTGGTGGTGGTGGTAGTGTTGATGGTGACCATGTTGGTGGTGGTCATGTTGGTGGTGGTCATGTTGGTGGTGTTAGTGTTGGAGAGGGTTGTGGTGGTGGTTATGGTGGTGGTAGTGTTGGTGGTGATGGTTGCGGTGGTGGTTATGGTGGTGGTAGTGGTTGTGGCGGTGGTTATGGTGGTGGTAGTGGTTGTGGCGGTTGTGGTGGTAGTGTTGATGGTGGTAATGGTGGTTGTGGTCATGTTGGTGGTGTTAGTGTTGGTGGTAATTTTGCTGGTGGTTGTGGTGGTGGTTATAGTGGTGGTCATGTTGGTGGTGTCAGTGGTGATGGTAGTGTTGGTGGTGGTTATGGTGGTGGTTATGGTGGTGGTGGTGACGGTAGTGTTGGTGGTGGTTGTGGTGGTGGTTATGGTGGTGGTTGTGGTGGTGGTTATGGTGGTGGTTATGGTGGTGGTGGTGGGAGGGCTGCTTTTTTAGTAGTTGTGGTAATTCTGAACATTGTAATATTGGTAATAATTAGACTACAATATTGCCATTGTATTGTTAGATGTAAGTTTGACTATGGAGCAGCAATTTATACCTCTGCATCCCCTACAACTCTCAAGATGCTCGACAAAATACAGTCCACCGCCCTAAGACTAGTTCTGGGTGCCTATGTTACTAGTCCAGTGGCAAGAATCCAGATGGAAGCACCTCTCTCCATACGCAGAAAGATATTAAGTCTGTCCTATCCAATTAAGATAGCGGCAATTCCATCTAATGCAGTACATAGATACATCTTCCCAATGAGCTCGTCACCAAGATCATCTAATGTAGTACATAGATACATCTTCCCAATGAGCTCGTCACCAAGATCATCTAATGCAGTACATAGATACATCTTCCCAATGAGCTCGTCACCAAGATCATCTAATGCAGTACATAGATACATCTTCCCAATGAGCTCGTCACCAAGATCATCTAATGCAGTACATAGATGCATCTTCCCAATGAGCTCGTCACCAAGATCATCTAAACAACGCCGCATATGTCCTTTCCATGCCAGAATTATAGAGTACAGCAAAGAAGTAGACTTCAAAATGCCAAATATTCATCCCCAAGTTCATGAAACGAACACGCCCCCCTGGCACTTCTGCGACCAACAATCAACATTCAACTTCATTGTTACACAAAAGCTAAAACACCGAATTTCATTTGCAAACAAATGTACAACGCTCTACGAGACAGTCATAAAGATGTTATGGAAATCTTCACAGATGGATCAGCAACAAATGATGGACGTCGTGGTTGTGCAATTATATATCCTACACACACCATGCTCTACGCACTACCGAAATATTTTTCCATTTTCTCCTGTGAAGCTTTTGCAGTTAAGAAAGCATTGCAGCACATCATTCAAAATGCCAATCAGGCAGAATATGTAATTTACACTGATTCACTAAGCACAATTCTGGCCACTCAAAATCTAAGTCCTACGCGTCCTTTAATAAATGACACACTTCACCAATATTGTGTCACTCAGCGCTCTGGAAAACAAGTAATCCTCACTTGGGTACCGTCACATGCAAATATCGATGGAAATGAAAACGCCGATAAAGCTGCAAAGGAAGCCACCCGACATTCTATCAGTGACCACGGAATAACTTTTACACATCAAGATGTCATTAGATAGACCAAACAGCTGTTTATAGAAAACTGGAGAACGACATGGTCAACATCCCACAGCAAACTGCATGATGCCCGAGCCGGATCTACCAATTTCTTCGAACCCCTCCGAAAATTAGAACGTTGTGAGCAAACAATAATTACCCGCCTCAGAATTGGACACTGCAAACTGACACATTCCTTCATCATTAATAAAGAAAGACCCAGAATCAAAATGTGAGACCTGCAACACACCACTGACTGTCCTACATATCCTGCTGAAGTGTCCGAGATACGCCAAACAGAGACTTTAGGCCGGCTTCAGTGACTTACCAAGTGCTCTACATAACCACCAGACAATCAAACAGACAATAATATTTATAAGACAGTGTAAAGTTTTTGAATTATTGTAAAGTATAAATGCAATCATTCGGTATTTTACCAATGTGTAAATAACTATTTTATGTACAATTTGTAAGGTCGCGATATGACCATGCTGTTAAAGCGACCCAAAATAAATCATATTGCAAAAAAAAAAAAAAAAAAAAAGAAGGAAAAAAAAAATATTGCCATTGCTGTGTGGTGAAGGACAATGCTGCTATTTGGTGTGAATGAAAGTCTGAAGTTTTTCACTGTTATATGTGTCTCAAATCTGATAGCGAACATTAATGCATATTTTAATAGAAAGTAAAAGATAAAGCACTTTTCTTTTTAACCCACTTCTTTACGTACACATTTCAGTTATAATAACAAAACAATATATGCACGTTAGGGTTGGTGTGATTGCGGATGAAAATCTTTCCGTGGCCTTTAAACTGTATTGCACTTTAGTTGAAAAGTATTTTTCATTCTCTTACATTGAAATATCCACGTCCAAATTCATCCCCTTTAACGGGTGTGTTGGAAGGGTTTCTGAGGAGTGTTAACAAACGTGTCCGCTACCAAAATAATAAATTTGCATCAACTTCGTTTTCAAGAGTAAGTACTTCAAAACTTTGGTGTGTAAACATTAATACTAGTATTGTTTCATACTATACGGATTCCATTTTTCTTCATATTAAAGCAACTTGTGTGTTTACTTTTGGAATGACGTCCCTCTTCCAACAATATAGTCTCTTAAAGCTAATGACATGCTGTAATTACGTGTTGAAGTAGCATTGCAGTACTAGAAGCGGTTCACAGCAAGGTAGTTTCCTGTGTCAGATCTTGTAAACCACTGACTTTACCGTCGAGAACTGTCCACATGCAGACTGCAGACTGTCTTTGCCTCGTAAACATCCCTTACAAATAAAAATATTAGAACAAGCAATACAAATGCTCAAAGTGAAAAGAAAACTGAATTTCTTTAGCTCTTCCATATGCGAGGGTCGGTCAGTACACCAGTTAGACGGTAGCATCATGGAATTTATCTCTAGACTAGCTTGTATCCATAGTTGCAGGTCAATAGCTTGCTTAGTTTTCGATTGACAGCATTTTAAACAAGACAACCTTAGAGTTTTCACGAAATTGGAGGATTTGGAAAAACGAGCAGTGATTAAATACTTCCATTTGAAAGGCTTAACGCCTAAAGAAATCAAGGAGGAAATGGACAGTACATTAAAAAAACTCTGCCCCTTCATATTCAATGATTAAAAGGTGGGTTGCAGTGTTCAAAATGGTACCTACGAGCACTAGTGATGAGCCTCGCCCTGGTCGCCCTGTAGAAGTGACAACTCCAGAGATCATTGAAAAAAAATTATTGTTTAGTATTGGAAGTCCACAGTTGTTTGAAATAGCAGAGGTTGTAAACTATCAAAAGAACGTGCAGGTAATGTTTTAAATAATGTTTTGGGCTTGGATAAGGTTTGTGCAAGATGGGTATCGCGTTTGTTGACACCTGATCAAAAGTTGCAAAGGATAACTGTTTCTGTTAAGAATATGGAGCTCTACCGTAAAAATCTCAGTGAATTTTTGAGACCACTTATTACCATGGACGAAACTTGGACACATTACTACACTCCAGAAAGTAAATCACAGTCAAAACAGTGGATTGCAGAAAAAGGCAAAGTCAATTTTTTCAGCAAACAAGGTTAATGCGAGTGTTTTCTGGGATGCACAGGGAATTATTTTTATTGATTATTTGGAAAAAGCCAAAGTACCACTGGTGACTACTACGCAAGCTTACTGCAACGTTTAAGTGATGAGGTGAAAAGAAAAATATCTCATTTGGCAAAAAAAAAAAAAAAAAAAAAAAAAAATCTTGTTTCATCACCACAATGCACCAGCCAATTGTTTAGTCATTGCAATGGTAAAATAGTGCAAATTAAAGTTCGAATTGCTGAACATCCACACTATACGCTAGGTCTAGCACCCAGTGACTACCACCTGTTCCCAAACCTCAAAAACTTTCTTGGAGGACAAAGATTTCACAGCAACCAGGAGGTCATTGATGCGGTAAACAGCTATTTTGAGGACCTTGATAAATCGCACTACAGAGAGGGTTTAAGTAAATTAGAACATCGATATGCGAAATATATTAACGTTTCTGGTGATTATGTTGTGAAATAAAACAAACAAGTTTTTTAAATGCTATTTTCATTGAGAGGCCCCGGACTTATCAGCCGACCTCAGTACTGACTATTATTACAAAAGATTATTCTTTTATCTACATCAGGCTAGTCGAGATAACCATTAGGAAAATTGGTGTTATTACTTGCTTCCTTATAAATAGAAGGGATTAAAAAATGCTGTCTTTTAAAAGCTGATGGTTTTGTGAAACAATTGAAGTTCGGTTCGCTTTGCATGCTCCGGTTTGAGAAAAAAATGAATACCTCAAATACGTAGATCAATTCTACAAGAAAAACATATATGATATAAATTATGTGTTTTAATGAGATCTACATTTTTACTTTCTCTACACGTACTATGTACATAGTGTATACATAGTGCACCCAAATATTCGATACCGCGATTTCACCGGGTTTCCCTGAACCCAAAAAGAAACACATTTTCAGAAAAAAGTCCGTGTGTGTTTGTGTGTCTGTCTGTGAGTGTGTGTCTGTGGACAGCATAGCTCAAAAACGAAAAGACCGTTAATTACCAAACTTGGTTTTTAAGATTGGTATCTTCCAAGGGTGCGACACGAAGATGTTCAAGAAAATCTCCCCACCTCCAACTACCCTTTACATGGAACTTTTTTTGAAAATTTTGATTTTCTAAAAAATGGCTCTAAAGATTTTCATTAAAATCTCGTATATTCAAGATCTTTACTTGCCAAATAAAATGTATATCTTGAATTTTCTGGGAATAGCCTCTGAAGACTACTTTATTCTGGATCAATTTTACGGAATTTTGCATAACTGCTAAACCGTAAGAAATGGACAAAAACTTACCGCACAAAAATGTAGAGCCCTTTAAAACACACAATTTATGTTATATACATATTTTTTCCCTTGGAGTTGATTTTTTTTTTTTTTTTTTTTTTTTTTTAGATATTTCTTGTTTTTGGTTTCAGCTTGGAAAAACATAATTTTCTCATACAGAAATTTGTCAACTCCTGTCCATACAAACAAAGGAACTTCAGTCACATAGCAATCAGCTTTTGACTATTACTTTAACCTATAGTACTCCGTTATTTTGCTTCTACTTATAAGGAAGCAAGTAATAAGACTATTTCTACTACTTTTTTCTCGATTAGCATGAAGTAAATAGAAGCAGAAGTTTTTTAACAATAACTATTGTTAAAAAGCTTAAGTTTCTATTTACTTCATGCTAATTGAGAAAAAAATTGACGAAATACCATGTTTCCTTGGAAGTAGCAGCAAAATAAGGCAGTACCATAGGTTAAAGTGATAGTCGCTAATTACAATGTGACTGAAGTTTCTTTGTTTGTATGGACAGGAGTCGACAAATTCCTGTATGAGAAAAGTATGAGTTTTTCAAAGCTGAAACTAAAAACAAGCAATATCTTAAAAACGATCAACTCCACCAAAAAATGTTATATAACGTAAACTGTGTGTTTTAACGTGCTCTAGATTTTCTGTGTGGCAAATTTTCGTCCATCTCTTACGTTTTAGCAGTTATGCAAAATTCCGTAAAATTCATCCAGAATAAAGTAGTCTTCAGAGGCTATTCCCAGAAAATTCAAGATATACATTTTATTTGCCGTGTAAATATTTTTAATATTTGACATTTTAATCAAAATCGTTACAGCTATTTTTCGGAAAATCAAAACTTTCGAAAAAGTTCCATGTAAAGTGCAGTTGGGGGTGCAGGAATTTTCTTGCAAATCTTCGTGTCGCATCCTTGGAAGATACCAAACCTAAGTACTAAGTTTGGTTTTTAACGGTCTTTTCGATTTTGAGCTATGCTGTCCACAGGCACACACATAGACGGACAGAGACAGAAACACACATGGACATGTTTCTAAATATTCTTTTTTTGGATTCAGGGGGTCTCAAAACATGCATTTCCGGTGAAATCTTGGTATCGAATTTTTGGGTGGAGTGCAATACCTTCTCTATATATTATGTACATAGTACGTATAGAGAAAGTAAAAATGACGTTAAAGATGAGTTGCATTTTCTCACGCTCGTTAGCATACGAAAGCGCAGGCTCGACGACGTCCTGCCTGTTTCTCCACTTCTGTGGACACTCTATATTACAGGCTCATCTAGTGATCATAAAAGCGGTCGGTTGATGGGCTCACAGTTCCGTTTTGCATTAAATTTCAATTTTCCTCAGCTTATTTTGTGAGGATGATTACTGCGTTGCATGCATCATGTAAATAAGCTGCCGCCTCCCTCCGGGGGCGGAGTCAGGGTAATGGCGGGACCGTGATCCTCTCTCTGTACTCAAGATGGGAAGCCGCTCTTCGCTCTTCTCCCGTCAAGACCTACCCAGTTTTTACTTTCTCTATACGTACTATGTACCTAGTGTATAGAGAAAGTATTGTATTGCACCCAAAAATTCGATACCAAGATTTCACCCGAAATACATGTTTTGGGTCCCCTGAATAAAAAAAAAGCATTTTTAGAAAGATACCCATGTGCGTCTATCAGTGTGATTCAATCTGTATGAGTGTGAGTGTGTGTGTGTGTCTGTGTGTGTGAGTGTGTGTGTGTGTTTCTGTTTGTGTGTATGTGTTGTGATTCTATGAGTGTGTGTGTGTGTTTCTGTGTGTGTGTATGTGTTGTGATTCTATGAGTGTGTGTGTGTTTCTGTGTGTGTGTATGTGTTGTGATTCTATGAGTGTGTGTGTGTGTGTTTCTGTGTGTGTGTATGTGTTGTGATTCTATGAGTGTGTGTGTGTGTGTTGTGATTCTATGAGCGTGTGTGTGTGTGTCTGTCTGTGTGTGAGTGTGTGTGTGTGTTTCTGTGTGTGTGTATGTGTTGTGATTCTATGAGTCTGTGTGTGTGTTTCTGTCTGTGTGTGAGTGTATGTGTGTGTTTCTGTGTATGTGTTGTGATTCTATGAGTGTGTGTATGTGTTGTGATTCTATGAGCGTGTGTGTGTGTTTCTATGTGTGAGTGTATGTGTTGTGTTTCTATGAGTGTGTGTGTGTCTGTGAATGTGCGTGCGTGACTGTGCGAGTGTGTGAGTGTATGTATTGTGTTTCTGCGAGTTTGTGTGTGTGTCTCTGTTTGTGAGTGTGCGTGCGTGACTGTGCGAGTGTGTGTGTGTTTCTGTCAGTGTGTGTTTCTGTCTCTGTGTATGTGTGTATGTCTGTGTCTGTGTTTGTGTCCGTGGGCAGCACTGCCCAAAAGCAAAAGCCCGTTAAATACCATTCTTGATATTTAAGACCAGTATCTTACAAGGATGCGACACGAAGACTTTAAACAAAATTCCCCACCCCAACTACCCTTTACACGGAAAAAAAATTCGAAAATTTTGTTTTCCTCAAATATAACTCTAACGATTTTGATTAAAAGCTCTTATTTTCAAGAATTTTACATGACAATGAAAAATGTATATCTTGAACTTTCTGGACTCTAAAAATTGCTTTATTCTGGATACTTTTTCTCTGAATTTTGTAAAGCTGGTAAACCGTAAGAGATAGACAAAAACTTACTGCATAAAAATATAGCTCTCGTTAAAACACACAATTTATACCATACCTATATTTTTTTTTTTTCTTGGAGTCGACCTTTTTACGGAATAGTTTTTGTTATTGCTTTCAGTTTTAAAATACTTTTCTCGTACGGGAACTTGACAACCCCTGGCCACGTAAGGAACCGGATTTCAATCCCATTGCAATCACATTTCAAAACATTTGACTGTCGGTTTGGACTAGTGTATTCCCTTCTATTTATAAAAATGATATAACCATTTCTGCTTATGTTTATCTCGACTAGTATGAAGTAAATAGAAACATAAGCTTCTTAACGATAATTTGTTGCAGAGATACGAGACGGTCATGTGAATGGAACACATCGGATGTTTTATTTGAAAACTGTGTATTAATAGTTCTGAAAATCCACAAACCTTTATATCTGAGATGGGCTAAGCCCAGATAGGATATTAAAGAGAAACGATCATGTAATTTGGAATTGTTACTACTTGCAGTAAATTAAAAATTTCAGATATACTTACTCTGAGCATAAGTTAGCGATGCTTCAAAATGGTTTACACCTTAGCTTTTCTAGATAAGAAATTACGTTTTAATTATTCATTAATTTAATATTATTTTTATTTCATTGCTTAACTATTAGGGCATATATAGAAGGCACTATATCCCTGGATATATAAAACTATAATATAATATACATATAATTTTTTGAAAAATTATGTTTGTGAAATAAATGATTTAAATGCTAAATACTGTATTGAATACCTTAAAAATATATGTATATAATTTTTATATTAATAAAGCCAAATTAGAAATAAAAAATAAAATAATTCATTCATTCAAATTCGCTCACGTTTTATCAGGGTAAAATGGGCCACCTTAACAGTAGTTTCTTGATCAGGGAATTTCTAGTTCCAGAGATCCCCATTATGCGCACATGATGACAAGGGATCAACTTATCACCTACAGATGGCACTGTATGACGAAATCACGAATGGCGGACGTGAAAAATGCCGAATTTAGCCCAGGGGATTTTTCTTTAAAGATTTAGGGTACTTTTGCATGCGAATATACTTTAAACGGGACCAACAGCTTTACCTCTCTCCGGAAAAGCGCCACGCTAAGGATTTTTACATGAGCCTCTGTCGGATTTGAACCAGCAACCTTGAGCGTTGCCGGCTAGTATGCGACATCACGGAGGGCGACAAAAATTAATAATATCAATGAAAAATTATTGTGTTTCTTAACGACTCTGTCAACTGCCACGTCACCGGTGTGCCAGAATTCATCCCGTAGGAGTTGCGTGGGGCTCTCGCTTTGAAGCACACTTAAAAACCATCGGGAGCCGGGAGCCTTGAGTTCAGACCAGCGCCTAACCAACTGAGCTATCCAGGTCGACATATCAATTAATTATAAATATCTAAGGAAGCATCAAGTGCAATAAGTAAACAAAAATACTTATAAAATAGCTAGCAGGATATAAATGAGAAGTTGAACGATCAAATAAATTTATAGGTGTGAGTGTACATTTCATTCTACAACATTTAATTCTTTTTTAACCATTGCTATTAAAAACCCTCCTGAAGAATTTAAATCTGAAGATAATTAGTTCCTATCTCATAAACATTGTTGCAAATGTTGAAATCATTAGGTTTACCAGTGCGTAGCACAAATTTTACTTCAGCTTTGGTTATTCACTCAAAGGTAAACACCATAGCGGGTATTTGACAAATTGATATTAAAAATAATATATCTAATGTTATATTTAACTAAAATCTCAATTTCCAGATTGCATTAAATATACATTTTGAGATCCCAAATTTAAAAATAGGATTTAAAGAAAATCCCCATCTATAGATATGCACGTGTATCTGTTAATGAACAACATAAACCAAAATCATCAGATTAACGCCAAATCTCATATTGAATAATTAGAAAATATATTTATCTATTTTGCTGAAACAGGGTAAGGGCTCACCCATGGCGGTTGATGGCGAAGGAGATAGGCTTTTGGATAAATAATAATAATAATAATACATCTAATGTATTACACGCATGTATTCATAATTAATTGCACTTGGTAAGAGTTACCATACATGTTTATCTAACGTTTTGTTGTTTGTAATTGGTAAAATATAAGTTATCGCTTTCACTGTCACTGTCACTGTCATTATAAATTGTCAATTTGAAACTGATTTAAATTTTAAAATTTCAAGGTTGTATACTCATTTATCAATTTTTACTTTCTCTAGCCCCATATGTACAATGTACATAGGGATAGAGAAGTATTGTATTCCACCCAAAAATTCGATACCGAGATTTCACCGGAAATAAATGTTTTAGGACCCCCTGTATCCAAAAAGAGCATTTTCAGAAAAAGGTCCGTGTGTGTATGTGTCCGTGTGTAAGTGTGTCTGTGAACACGATAACTCAAAAACGAAAAGTAGCTAAAATACCAAACTTGGTATTTAAGTCTTCCAGGGATGCGACACGAAGATTTTGAGAAAAATCCCCCCACCCCAAACTACCCTTTACATGGAACTTTTTTCGAAAATTTTGATTTTCTTAAAAATGGCTCTAACGATTATGATTAAAATATCATATATTAAAGATTATTTACTTAACAAATAAAATGTTTATCTTGAATTTTCTGGGAATAGCTTCTGAAGATCTGTTTATTCTGAATGAATTTTGGTTAATTTGGCATAACTAGTAAACCGTAAGAGATAAACAAAAACTTACTGTAGAAAAAATTTAGGTCGTGTTAAAATAAACAAGTTATGTCATATAGAGTTTTCTTGTGGAGCTTACCGTTTTCGAGGTATTTATTTTTATTAGTTTCAGTTGTGAAGTACTTACACTTTTCTCAGACAGGAGTGTCCGTTTTTCTTTTGTTCTACTCCTGACCAAGAAAAGAAGCGATTTGTAATGACAATCGCATAACGGCAGCTTTTAAAGCATTTGACTATTGGTTTAGCCTAGTGTATCCCCTTATTTTTCTTCCTACTTATACGGAACTAAATAATAAGAACATTGTGCTAATGAGTACACATCAGATTTTTCTAAGTAGTTTATATATTTTCCCAGAAGTTGTAACTGCGGGGCTCGCAATATGATGACTTGTTCGGCTTGATTCTTCGAACATCTGCTTTCTAGAGGTAATAAATTGACATATTAAAATTAGAAAATGAGCACAAATGTGTAAATAAATAAAACTGATAGAGATAAAACGATTTGCACATGCGCATGTTCAGTAATGATAGTGTCCCTAAAGAAAAAGGAAGAAAAATAAGAACGACTTGAAAGTATCAGAAGAAAGAAGATATGATGAACAGAAGGAATGTGTTCCAGGAAGATAGGAATGGATGGAAGGAAGTGGAAGCCAGGAATTGGGAAACGGTACCAACCTAAATAAATTTGTGTGAGTGTATATAGGTGTGGGTGTGTATATTGGTGTATGTTTTTCTCGAACAAATGAAATAATTAGAAAAGTAAATTTATTTGAATATTTGTACAATTTACATGAAAATAAAATGTATATTCGTAAAGCAAAAATATAGGTTGCTAAAAGTATTTTTAATATTCTAGAAAATTACACACTAACAACAATATGAAATTATTTTGTATTAAAGACATAGGCTTCCGTAGCAGTTTTTAATTTCTCTACACGTACATAGTGTATAGAGAAGGTATTGCATTCCACCAAAAAACTCGATAAAAGCATTTTCAGAAAAAGGTCCGTGTGTGTATGTATGTGTATGTGACCGTTAAATCCAACTTGGTATTTAAGTTTGGTTCCTTCCTAGGATGTGACACGAAGATTTTCAAGAAAATTCCCTCACCCCCAACTACTCTTTACATGGATCTTTTTTCGAAAATTTTGATTTTCTCTCTAATGAGTTTGATTAAAATATATATTAAATATAGTTATAGGACAAAAGAAATGTATATTTTGAATTTTCTGCGAATAGCCCCTAAGACTAGTTTATTCTGGATCAATTTTACGGAATTTTGCATAACCATTAAACCGTAAGAGATTGACAAAAGCTTACCACACAAAAATGAAGATCACGTTAAAATCACACACAATTTATGTTATATACATTGTTTGTGGAGTTGATCGTTTTTGAGATATTCCTTGTTTTTGGTTTCTGCTTTGAAAAACTTATACTTTTCTCATACAGTAATTTGTCAACTCCTGTCCATACAAATAAACGAGCTTCTGTCACATAGCAACTAGCTTTTGACTATCACTTTAATCTATGGCACTCCTTTATTTCGCTTCTACTTACAAGGAAGTCAGTAATAAGACTATTTCTGCTAATTTTTCTCAATTAGCATGAAGTAAATAGAAGAATAAGCTTTTTAACAATAATTTGTTACAGAGATGTAGTGAAAGTCATGTGAATGGAACACACCAGATTTTTTTTAATTCAAATTAGATTTTAAATGCTTCTCTAGAAGACGTAGTATCTCACTAACCAAATAAATATCATTAAAGAGATATTGGTTTCCTTTCTTTCCTTAACGTTTGACTTTCTTTCTTGTTTTTTTTTTGTTTTTTTGTTTTTGTTTTTGTTTTTTTTTTCTATCAATGCAGCCTGAGACACCGTCGTAAGGAAATTAGCAGCCCAGAACAAATTGACAGGAGAGTGGCGCAGGTTATGTTGACAAGCACTATAGCATGTCACACTCGATCAGGTTTGCTGCAAAGCGATCCAGTCTGTGTTAGAGAGCGACTGGCCCACTATAATTACGGCCGGCCGATGTGTCGATAGCGACATATAATTACAAGCATGGCCACCGCTGCACGCCGCGGCCGTTCGCACACTGTATGTGCCCATTTATAACATCTAGTACGAAATTTCCAAGTCTACTAGACTTGTCAAATATGTTCTAAACCAAAATACATAAAAATTACCTTTTAAAATGCAAATTTTTCATTCATGGATGTTTTATAATCCATTTGATAATTGATTTATATATGACGTGGCTTCCTTGTTTTCTATATGACTACGAAAAGAATAGCAAACTGACAGTCCTGTAGAAAAAAAATATAACAATGCTGATGTGCTCCATTCACATGACTTTCTCTACATTTCTGCAACAAATTGTTGTTCAAAAGCTTATGTTTCTATTTACTTCATGCTAATCGAGAAACAATTAGCAGAAATAGTCTTATTACTTGCTTCCTTGTAAGTGGAAGCAAAATAAGGGAAAAATGAAATGGCGTGTTATTTACGGACGCTCTTTAACTACTGTGGTTTCTCAGCATCCCATTCTACATTGAGCGTGAAAGACCGCTTAATTTTGCTCAGAGGCCTCTCTATCAGGCTCGAAGTTCTTTAACGTGCCGTACATCTACGACACGGGACCAACGGCTTTACTTAATTTCCGAAGGAAGCCATGCTAAGGATTTTTACGCCCGAAAAAATCCATCGTCCTCCGCGGGGTTTGAACCTGCGACCTTGGGTATGTGAAGTTTGCATGGTAACCATTACACCACGGAGGGCAACGCAAAATAAAGGGATATCATAGGTTAAAGTGATAATCAAAAGCTGGTTGCTAGGTGATTGAAGTTCCTTTGTTTGTATGGACAGGAGTTGACAAATTCCTGTATGAGAAAAGTATAAGTTTTTCAAAGTTGAAACCAAAAACAAGGAATATCTCACCCCCCCAAAAAAAAAAAAAAAAAAAAGATCAACTCCACGAAAAAAATTGCATATAACATAAATTATGTGTTTTAACGTGATCTACATTTTTTGCGTGATAAGATTTTGTCCATCTCTTACGGTTTAGTAGTTATGCAAAATTCCGTAAAATTTTTCCAGAATAAAGTAAGTCTTCAGCGGCTATTCCCAGAAAATTCAAGATATACATTTAATTTGTCATGTAACTATATTTAATATATGATATGTTAATCAAACTAGTTAGAGCAATTTTTGAGAAAGTCAAAATTTTCGAAAAACGTTCCATGTAAAGGGTAGTTGGAGGTAGGGGGATTTTCTTGAAAATCTTCGCTTCGCATCCTTGGAAGCTACCAAATTTAAATACCAGGTTTGGTATTTAACGGTCTTTTCGTTTTTGAGCTATGCTGTTCACAGGTAGACACACACATGCATACACACACGGACCTTTTTCTGAATTTTTTTTATTCAGGGGGTCTCAAAGCATGTATTTCCGGTGAAATCTCGGTATCGATTTTTTGAGTGGAATGTAATACCTTCTCTATACACTATGCATATAGTACGTTTAGAGAAAGTAAAAATATATAAATATATTTAAATTTCTTAAATAAACTACTTCTGTCTTATGTTCTTCCAGAATTTTGCTGGCATATTTCCCCTAGTTTATTCACCTCGCATCATTGCTGCAGTCTTATGTTCTTCCAGAATTTTGCTGGCATATGTTCCCCTAGTTTATTCACCTCGCAGTATTGCTGCGGATGTTCTCTTTTATTTCGCTTTTGGCGGCTCACTCTTCACTGTGTGTCATGTCACTCCATTTTCCTCTATTTCTCCCCTCATCCCCCTCTCAAAAGTTCTCTTTATCTCCTCTCTCGTTTTACATTTTCTATTGTATTCTCTCTCTCTCTCCCTCTCTCTCTCTCTCTCTCTCTCTCTCTTCGCCTCGCTTTCAAATAGGTCTAACCATCTTCTTTAGTGCACGTGTCAGGTGATGTTTTGAATATCAGTAATATTTTTTTGGGGGAGGAGGTGTTAATAAAAATTAAAACGCAAGAAAAAGTTTATTTGTACGCAAACTCTTCCTTTTACTTGTAATACAATGAACTATGCACAATCTTGTAGTACACGAAAAATAATAAGGAAATTGAGTTTAAACTCTTAAACACTTAACTGTTCATGCAGCAAAACGTATCAGAAACAACTTGCTTTTAGTTATTCAGCATTAAAAAAGTGAATAATTAGCAACATATTTTAATATTTTATTTTGGAAATCACCAAATCCTATTCCCTCCCTTTAGCCAGCATACCGTACACCTTATTTTCTAAGTAGCACAAAAGCAAAGAAACATTACTGACTATATTTTTTACTTTTACTTTTTTTTTTTGTATTTTTCTTTTTTTATATTTTATAATTTTTAACACTGTATTTAGCTCGTTAGTTTTGTTTGGTTTCTTACAGCATCATTATATCTTAATTTCTCACTTCATAAAGTAACGCTTTATATTTTGCCTTAAAATGGTTATACAATTATTTTAATCCATGTTATTCCTTCTTTTTCTGTCTATCCTGCTCCTGAGCAGGACATACGTGCCCCTCAGCGTTTGAGGACAGATGCTTGTTGAAAAGCAAAAGCTTTACACCAGAAGAACTTGGATAGGCGATCTGCCCAAAACCTGGTATGAAAAAAGGAAGTGGGTGCTATGAAACAATGGTGAAAGGAATAAAGAAAAGATGATATGGAACTATTGGTGGAATGAATGGCTTAGGAAACCGGAAAACCCGAGAAAATCCGCCTAGACGCCAATTCGTCCACCCCTCGTATTGTCCCCAGAAATGGAACGCGGCCCCTCTAGGTGAGAAGCTAGCGGTCTAACATTATAATTATTTAAAATGCCCTTCACAGTAACATCGCACCGCCTCATAGCCTTCTTTTCTTTATTTAAATCATTTTTGACTCAATAAAATATAAATGGAGAAAGAAAATTTAGCAATTTCTTAAATGGTATTAACAGGTACCTACTGCACATCTGATAAACATAGAATTACTAAGTTACATATAATTACATAACTTAAATTTTCGTATTACTCGCACTAGAGTTTTGGAGGGCAATTCCAACTTCTAATCTATTGCAATTTGATACGACTTCAGAAAATTATTTCGGTAGTGTTATGCAGGTACCAAACTCTGAGCTCAGTCGACTGCTACTGAAACTCAAACTTTTAAAATTGTCTTTATATACCGAAAATCTTTGTAGACGCCTGTGATAGTGTATGTTAATTCGGATTATATTGCTGTCCAAAATGTTCTGAATAATTAAACTCATTACAACTGAATTTATTACTGTTTTAGATGTCAATTTTGTAGACAAAGCTAACAGATAATAATTACAAAATGTTTTATGATTGATTGAAACCCAATGCTTTTTTGCTTTCTCTATACGCACTATGTACATAGTGTATAGAGAAGATATTGCACTCCACCCAAAAATTCGATATCGAGATTTCACCGGAAATATATGTTTTAGAGTCCCCTGTATCCAAAAAAAGTATTTTCAGAAAAAGGTCCGCGTGTGTGTGTGTCCGTGTGTCCGTGTGTCCGTGTGCCTGTGTATTCGTGTGCCTGTGAACACGATAACTCGAGAACGAAAAGTCAGTAAAATACCAAACTTGGTATTTAAGTTTAGTATCTTCCAGGGATGCGACACGCAGATTTTGAGAAAAATCCACCCACCCCAAACTACCCTTTACATGGAACGTTTTTTTAGAACATTTTGATTTTCTAAAAAATGGCTCCCACGATTTTGATTAAAATATCGTATATTAAAATTATTTACCTGACAAATAAAATGTATATTTTGAATTTTCTGGGAATAGCCTCTGAAGACTACTTTATTCTGGATGAATTTTTCATAACCACTAAACCGTAAGAGATGGACAAAAACTTAACCCACAAAAAATGTAGAGCATGTAAAAACACACAATTTATGTTATATACATTTTTTTCGTGAAGTTGATCGTTTATGAGATATTCCTTTTTCTTGGTTTCATCTTTGAAAAACTTATGCTTTTCTCATACAGGAATTTGTCAACTCCTGTCCTTACAAACAAAGGAATTTCAGTCACATAGCAACCAGCTTCTGGCTTTCACTTTAACCTGGTACTCCTTTATTTCGCCACTACTTACAATAAAGCAAGAAATAAGACTATTTCTGCTAATTTTTCTCGATTAGCATGAAATAAATAAAACATAAGCTTATTAACAATAATAATTTACAGAGATATAGAGAAAGTCATGTGAATGGAACACATAGGATTTTTCCACGTTACATTGGAAAGTGATCAGCACCCAAAGTCACATCTCTAATGTAGAACCTACATGACTCAGAAATAATCATTTTTAATTAAACTTGAAATAAATGGCCTGTTATTTATGGACGCTCTTTAACTGCTTTGGTTCTCAGCATCCCATTCTATATTGGGCGTGAAAGATCGCTTAATTTTGCTCAGAGGCCTCTCTTATCAGGCTTGAGGTTCTTTTACGTGCCGTAAATCTACGACACGGGACCCACAGCTTTACTTCCCTTCCGAAGGAAGCCATGCTAAGGATTTTTACGCCCGAAAAAATCCATCGTCCTCCGCCAGTTTTGAACCCGCGACCTTGGGTATATGAAGTTAGCATGGTAACCATTACACCACGGAGGGCGACTATTAAACTTGAAGGTAATTCAACACATATTAAATGCAGTTTTTGAAAATTCAGTTTTTTTTTACTTTCTTTATCACTTGTATCCATCTAAAACTTTAATATCGACGTTTAACCAGAGCTGTTTTAAAGCCTCCTGATCAAGTAAACACAGGTTCCTATATGAAGGTTGTGTGTGTGTGCATATTTGTCTGCCCATGAACAATACCTACATCTTCCAGGCAGACACAAAGATTTTAAAAAAAATACCCTTATCCTGTTATTTCTTACGTTGAATATCTTTTCAATATTTTTCAAATTGATTAAAATGCCGCATGTTAACAATATCTATTTTACCAACAAAACGTATATGTTGAATGTCAAATATCCAATGAAGTCTACATTCTGAATAGAATTGATATAATTTTATATTCATAAAGGTTGCAAACCTTACTAAAAGAAGAATGCTCCTTAAAATACATCGTTTATGGCAAATAAAAATGTTGTCTCGATAACAGTTGCATATATTTTTATCCTAACCGCGACACGAACTCGGTACCTCTTGAATGTGAGGAAAATGTGCTGCAGCACACTGCAGAGCGAGCTGAACACATTTCTTTGTTCAAGTTAATATAGTTGACAAAATCTTTTTTCAGAATATTAATAAGCTATACGGTTATAAAACTACAACCGAAATTTGTGCTGTAATACTCAAATTTGGATGAACAATATGTTGATATCCGCAGTTAAAAATCACTTTTTTGATTGAGAGTGATCGAACCAGTTGTTGTGAAAGCTTACATGCCAGATTAAGAATAGCCAACATGACAACTAAACATCTTTTCCTAAAGGTGGTACCAAATGAACTAGAAATGAAGCATTCCAACTTTTCCTAAAGGTGGTACCAACTGAACTAGAAATGGAGCATTCCAACTTTTCCTAAAGGTGGTACCAACTGAACTAGAAATGAAGCATTCCAACTATTTCATTTGTATTCATTTTAAAACAAATAGTTTTTATAAATTGTATAATGTATTATAACTTCTGTTACTTATTCAATTTTGATTTGGTGGATGTTTAAGAAGTTACACCAATTGTTCGTTACTATCATTCCTCTACATAAGCCGGTTAAAATGAGAAAGCATAAATCTGACTTCAAAGGGCGCAATAAAAGTAATAATTAAAAAATCTTATGTGTTCCATTCACATGACTTTCTGTATATCTCTGCAATAAATTATTTTTAAAAAGCTTAAGCTTCTATTTACTTCATGCTAATCAGAAAAAAATCTGAGTTGTTCCATTCACATGACTTTCTCTACAACTCTGCAATAAATTATTGTTAAAAAGTGTGCTTTTATTTACTTTCTGCTAATCGGGAAAAAAGTAGCAAAAATAGTTTTATTACTTGCTTTCTTGTAAGTAGAAGCGAAATAAGGGAGTATCATAGGTTAAAGTGATAGTCAAAAGCTGGTTGCTATGTGACTGAAGTTCCTTTGTTTGTATGGACACGACTTCACAAAGCCCTGTATGAGAAAAGTATGTTTTTTATAGCTGAAACCAAAAACAAGGAATATCTCAAAAACAACCAACTCCACGAAAAAAATGTATATATCATAAAGTGTGTGTTTTAAAGTGCTCTACATTTGTTGTATGGTAAGTTTTTGTCCATTTCTTACGGTTTAGCAGTTATGCAAAATTCCGTAAAATTGATCCAGAGGCTATTCCCAGAAAATTCAATATATACATTTTATTTGTCAGGTAAATATGTTTAATATACGATATTTTAATCAAAATCGTTAGAGCCATTTTTTAGAAAATAAAAATTTTCGAAAAAAGTTCCATGTAAAGGGTAGTTTGGGGTGGCGGGATTTTTCCCAAAATCTTCGTGTCGCATCCCTGGAAGATGCTAAGCTTAAATACCAAGTTTTGTGTTTTACCGGCTTTTCGTTTTTGAGCTATCGTGTTCACAGACTCACGGACACACACACAGACCTTTTTCTGAAAATACTTTTTTTGGATACAGGGGATCCTAAAACATATATTTCCGGTGAAATCTCGGTATCGAATTTTTTGGTGGAGTGCAATACCTTCTCTATACACTATGTACATAGTGCGTATAGAGAAAGTAAAAAGAAAGAAAGGAATGGTGTTGTCGAATTTTGAAATTCCACTCTCTTGGCGTAGATGGAAGGACAGGGGGAGATAGACGAGAGGAAGAGGAGAAAAAGGCATTAGAGAGAAAGAGGGATTGAAAGAGAGAGATAGAGAGAAAGATAGAGAGAATAAGAAATCTGCAGTTAACGTAACAATGTTAGCCGAGTTGTATGTTCTGCTAAAACACAAATACGTCATTTAATTTTTTTTTTTTTTTTTTTTTTGCACTACCCATAAATAAAATATCTAAAGCTTTCCAAGTTTGTGCAAATTACTTATGCAGAAGTAACAATGTTGAAAAATAAAAATAGTGAGATATTAGTACTAAACGAGGCCACACATCAAAATATTAACTTCTTGTTCTTCTTCGCCTGTCTCCATTTCGGTCTTCCCACAATTCTCTTTTGTTTAGGGTTATATTGGAAAGCTATTTTTGGCAGTCTGGTATATATTTTATTCCGTAACTATTCATTTCAGAGTTCACAGCTTCCACTTCTAGTTATTTTCTTGTTTCCTCATTCCCAATTCTATCTTCTGCTTATATACTTTCGTTTTCCTTAAAACTTTCATCTCACAACTTTGAATTCTCCTTATTGTTCTTTGTGTTCCCAACTTACATATCCAAAAAGTAACGTTGGAATTTCCATAATGTTATAAAATGTCATCCCTGTTTCGGGTTTTGTTTTATTCTTTAAGGTACTATGTATTGTTCGGCATATGTATGAAACATTTCTATGTTTTTATCTTCTCTTACTAAATTCACATCCTAAGTAATTAAAGAAGGAGATTTATTCCAGTAATTTGTCATCGATGACTATTTTGGACATTTTTGATATTTTCTCCCAGTAGGGATTTTTTGTCTTCTCGTTTGATATTACGATATTACAATGTTTACATATTTGATTAAGGTAATGTACCCAAGATCATATACAGTAAACATTTCGCCGTCAATACTTTCTTTCCGATTTTGGATGATGTTATTAATATAAATATTAAAAATCTTATGTGTCCATTAACATGACTTTCTCTACATTTCTGTAACAATTGAAAAGCTCTTATTGTTGAAAAGCTTATTCTTGTATCTTCTTCATGCTAATCGAGATAAACATCAGCAGAAATTGTCTTGTTACTTGCTTTCTTCTAAGTAGGAGGGAAATAAAGGAATATACTAGGCTAAAGCGACAGTCAAATCTTTTAAAAGGTAGTTGCCATGAGGTTGAAATTATTTTCTTTACACGATCTGAGGTTGATAGTTCCCACATGAGAGACATTTTCAGTACTTTAAAACGAAAACCAATGACAGGAAATATCTCGGAAATAGTAACGTCCACGAGAAAATGCATATCACATAAATTATGTATTTTAACGAGATCTACATTTTTTTTTGTACTAAGTTTTTGTGTATCTCTTGCGGTTCACCAGATATGCGAAATTCAACAAAATGCATCTAGAATGTCAGGGACTACTTCCAAAAAATTCAAAATATACATTTTATTTGACATGTAAATATATTAAATATACTGTATTTTAATTAAAATCGCTAGAGCCATTTTGAGAAAAATCAACATTTTCGAATTTTTTTCCACATATGGGATAGTTTGGGGTAAGCGGGTTTTACTCAAAATCTTCGTGTCGCATTATTGGAGTATACTATACTTAAATATCAAGTTTGGTATTTTATCGATTTTTGGTTTTTGAGTTATCGAGTTCACAGACACATTCACACCATCATATACATACACAGCGACCTTTTTTTAAAATGTTTTATTTAGATACAGGTGACCCTAAAAGGTGTTCTTCCCGTGAAATCATGATATCGAATTTTAGATAGAATACAATACCTTCCTTTTGGTGTGCATACAAACTAGAGATCTCCTTTATTATTAGAATTTCTTCTGATTCATCTGTCCAAAATAAAAATGATTTCTGTATTTTTATACCGACTTTTCACCACATTCACTATATGCCTAGGGCAGCCTGTTGGTTGTGATTCACAGCCATTCTCAGTCTGCCCTATCAAAGACCTTTAGGAGCTCGATAAAAGCTATATATGTGTTCTCTCCTCTCATCCCCTCCCCATCCCTCAATCCCATTTCCTCTGTCCTTCCCTTCCTCACCACTCTTCTCCTCTCACCTTCTCCAATAGCTGCTGCGATATGATACATGAACTTTTAACTATCACTTTTTTACTTATTCTCAGTGATCAAATTAATTATGTCTTTTTAACTGGACATATTGAGATATTTTAAAGCATGGCAAAAATAAATTCTCTATTTCTATATTGATTATCTCTGAATTTCTTCTGTGAATGTTAATAAGACTGTTTGCAAATTGCATCGCACAACACTTTTTTTTTTTTCATTTATATAGCCCCCTTTAACATCTGAAGTAATATCGGGGGCTTTGCACTTGAAACAACGTTATCTGTTACGTTTAGGTTAAATCATTTTATTTTCATCCATACATACATACTTCCAGACTCTGTGGGGGATAGGGAATAATTCTCGCTAAAGAAATATTCCCCGCCCCAGCCGGGAATCGAGCCCTCGCTGACCACTCGACCACGGAGGCAGTCGAAACACTTCTGTTGTAGTAACATTTCAAGAAAATCAAAATAATTATAGGCTATTAGATCGCGCACACACGAGCATTGGATGAAAACGTAGCAGATGTAGTTTTAAAAAGTTCCAAGGACAAAAGCACACAGTGGTAACTGAAGAAAGTGTTTATACATAAAAATATATCTTTGAAAGTTCAGAAATGTTGATCAAATGAAAGATAAGGAAAGTATTATTTGTGACTAAATAATGATGATTAAAAGTTACAGCGAATTGTTAGTTGATATACGTAAGCCGTGATGCAGTGTGCGAGGTGCCTGCACGTGGGTTCCTCTCGTGACAGACAGGTGCGACGTCTAGCGTTTGTAAAATACATAATTATAATTGGTTATGACAACGTAGAGTCGCGCGCGCGCGCGCGGCGGCGGCTCTGGTGACGTCACAACACGGTATGTGCCATAGCCACTGCTCTATTCATTATCCAAGTATGAGGCACTTAAAAATGCCACCCTGAATTAGCAAAACGAGCTAGTAAAAATAGCTACGAATTGAGAATAGTTTATTTGAATAAGTAGTCAGACTGAAAAATTTAACGCCATAACCGGGATTTGAACCGCAGATTTCCCGATCTCTAGCCGGCTGCTCTTCCACTGAGTTACCATGGCAACAGAGCATTGAATTTCTCAACTGACTCGCATGTTTCCCAGTAAACCACAAGGTGATCTCAAATTATTTTGAGATGACAACCCCAATAGCGACTTACAATGATGTAAGTACTTAATCCCACTATTCATTGTATAGCCAACTATTATGACCAATTGGTATTGAATTAATTGTTTTTTCACACAAGCCGTGTGTAGGACAGGAGTTGGATAGGTAGAGTCAGATTGAACACCTTGAATTTGACCACAGCATTACCTGGCCATTTAATTGATCTAATTATATGTGTATAAAATATTACAAACCAAAGTTTACTAAATGTTCCCCCTAAACATTGAAATTTTTAATTGTATGCATATTATAACCAGAAGTTTCACAATGTGTTGTGCGAGAAATGGGCGCTGTTGACTCCGCGTTACTTTCCCTCTCCGTTTGCTATTCACAACCCACAAGCAGTAGAGCAGTGAGAAACATTCCACAGTAATTAGCTGCACATTTACGGAAGAATGGCTTCTTTCATATTTCGGCGCGCGCCAGCACAGAATTTATTACCAATTACAGCTTCTCCGCTGCCATAAACAAAACATACTAAACAAAAACAAAAAGAGATACAAACGCATAATTGAAATTGTAAACAAAGTAAATAAATCTTTACAAAGTTACAACTACATAAACACTGGATAGGTAGAGACAGACTGAAAAACTCAACGTCATAGCCGGGATTTGAACCACGGACCTCCCGATCTCCAGCCGTTTGCTCTGCCACTGAGCTACCATGACAACATGCCGGTATAGCACAACATTGCAAGTTGCCATTGGGGTTGTCATCTCAAAATAATTTGAGAACAACTTGTGGTTTATGCTGGCATGTTGACATGGTAGCTCAGTGGCGGAGCAACCGGCTAGAGATCGGGAGATATTTGGTTCAAATCCCGGCTATGGTACTGAATTTTTTGGTCTGACTCTACCTATCCAACTCCTGTCCTACACACGGTTTGTGTGAAAAACAATTAATCTAATATATAAACACTATCTGAAAATAATTATAATCTGCAAACATAGATTAGATTAGAAAGCATTCTGTAGGTTCGTTTAGGCCAGGAAGCCACTGCACATAGAACTTCTTAAGGGATATACATATTTACTCGTGTTTATATACTACGAAAAAAAAAAACCCCAATGCATAAAGTTCTAGTGCTAAAAGCACGGGTTACAAAAACAGCAAAATAGACATATAATCACACACCATTTGTTTTTTGAGACCTGTACGCCACTGCATTATACTTAATGTGCTCCATAAAAGCATATGTACTTACTTTTTTTTTTACGCGCGCACATTAAACAAAAACAAGTGTTAAAATGTATAAATATAATTCCATTATGTGTAACATTGATGTAATGTCAGATGATAGTTTTCTAATTATCTACATAATAGTTACTGCTATAATTATTTAAAACTGAAATATGATTACTGGCTGGAGTATAATCCGGGCCGTGGTCTACTGCAAGAAGAAAGAGGAGCCCACGGCCCACAAGCCCGGATTATACTCCAGCCAGTATTGACACCGGCCCTGAAAGTCTAAGAATTTCGATAAAATAGGATTATTATTCTTTATAAATGTCAACAAATTATAATACATATTTACAGATATTTTATAGAATTTACAATGCAACATTTTACAATTATGTACTAGAGTGTAAATACCCGAGGTCACGGGTTCAAACCCGGCGGAGGACGATGGATTTTTTTCGGGTGTAAGAATCCTTAGCATGCCTTCCTTCGGAAAGGAAGTAAAGTCGTTGGTCCCGTGTCGTAGATTTACGGCACGTAAAAGAATTTCGAGCCTGATAGAGAGGCCTCTGAGCAAAATTAAGCGGTCTTTCACACCCAGTTTAGAATGGAACGCTGTGAACCATAGCAGTTAAAGAGCGTCCATAAATAACACGCCATTTACATTTTTACTAGAGTGTAAAATATCCAAGCATCAGACCTTGTGTCATTACTAAATACTAAAAAATTGATTATATATGGAAATGGCCCTAACAAACAAATTTCTGTAAGTATGAGTATATATTTGTTTACTATAGAAATAGCCCAGTGAAAGTGCGCTACAACACCAAAGTATCGTGATGAATAATGTCGATAACTGAATTAGGATCCACTCGTAATCATTTATACAACATTAGGATCAATAGTATTTGCAGATTTCTGTTTGTGCTTTTATTATTTATGACATTTTGTTATACATGTGATATTTTTCATAGCCCAATTTCAGCATATTTAACATGCATAATGAGTTTTCATTGTGAATAGTGACCCTTGATAACAGCCAGGGACACTGCTTTGATAAATTAATTATTTAACTTATACTTTCTAAAAAGATACACAAATATTAGCTTCAATTAGTAACCTGTTATAAACTGAAGGAAGATAACATTTATTTACTGTAAAAGCTACAGGAGTAGAATACTTCTTTATTTTTTCTCCAAGTTTGTAAGCGTTGTCATTTTGTTTCTCCAATTTGATAGGAACTATGACATATTCTGAGCTACACATCTTTGTTGCATGAGTAATAAATCACTTAATTTTGTTTTCTCATTTAATGCTTACCTTGCATTTTTATTTTCTCTATACGTACTATGTACATAGTGTATAGAGAAGGTACTGCACTCCACCCAAAAATTCGATAGCGAGATTTCGCCAGAAATATATGTTTTAGGTCACATGTATCCAATAAAAGCGCGTGTGTGAGTGTGTGTGTGTGTGCGTGTGTCTGTGTGTCCGTGTGTCTGCCTGTCAGTGTGTCCGTGTGCCTGTGAACACGATAACCCACAAAACGAAAAGTCAGTCAAATACCAAACTTGGTATTTAAGTTTAGTATCTTCCAGGGGTGCGACACGAAGATTTTGAGAAAAATCCCCCCACCCCAAACTACCCTTTACATTGAACTTTTTTCGAAAACATTGTTTTTCTCAAAAAAACTGTAACGATTTTGATTAAAATATCGTATATGAAAGATATTTACCTGACAAATAAAATGTATATCCTGAATTTTCTGAGAATAGCCTCTGGAGACTACTTTATTCTGGATGAATTTTACGGAATTTGCATAACTGCTAATGATGGACAAAAACTTACAACACAAAACACGTAGACTACGTTAAAACACACAATTTATGTTATATACATTTTTCTCGTGGAGTTAATCGTTTTTGAGATATTCCTTGTTTTTGATTTCACCTTTAAAATACTTATAGTTTTCCTCACACAGGAATTTGTCAACTCCTGTCCATACAAACAAAGGAACTTCGGTCACATAGCCATCAGCTTTTGACTATCACTTTAACCTATGGTACTACCTTATTTCCCTTTTACTTACAAGGAAGCAAGTATTAAGACTATTTCAGCTAATGTTTTCTCGGTTAGCATGAAGTAAGCCTAAGCTTTTTAACAATATTTTGTTGCAGAGATGTAGAGAAAGTCATGTGAATGGAACACATCAGATTTTTATAAATAGGCATTCCTAGCTTTTCAAATTCAAGAATTTGACGTCATTATACCATTGCCTCGATAAGAGGGGTAGCTACGGGACTTTACAGTATTCTTCCATCACTCTCTCTCTCTCTGTCTCACGGCTGGTCCGTACCTGTTCCTCCGATTTCCTTGACCTTTATTTTCATCTGATCAAAACCATTTTGCTTTTTGATACTTATGAAACATTTTCTTTAGTGCTATTAATGGTTTTTTCACGGTTCATGATATTGGGATTTTCAGTTTGACTTATGCGCTACACACTAATTGACCTGAAGGATCTTAAACTGTGAAGCTCATTGTAAGTCGTCATTCGGATGCCACCTCAACATAATTTGAGATCACCGGGAAACATACGAGTCATGATGAATTTAATACCGTGCCGGCATGTTGCCATGGTAGTTCAGTGGTTAGAACAACCGCTACAGACCGGCAGATTTAGTCTGGATCTACCTATTCAAATTTCTTTACTGCTATCACATTTCTATAAATAATTTTCTCCGCTTCTCATTTTCTTGTCATTCAAAAATATGATTTGCGTCCTGTATTAGTTGACACATTCTCCACACAACTGGCTTCCTAAAACCCTTCATTCCAAACCTCTAAGGCCTATTCAATCTTAAGAAATGCTGTCATACCTTCACGACCACTCTACGCGCACACGTGGCATATTGTAATGTAAAACGAACAGAGCCCTTGTTCCCACAACTTAAACGGTGACTATAATATTCCATTAGGTATAATGGTGATAACATTGATAGTCATAACGAAATAAGTAGGTACACATGTAATACTTAACTCTAAAAACACGAGCGAAAAAATAAGTATCATGTATGCGATAACTTACATTTATTCGGAAGCGGCTCTATTCCCTCAGATCAGAATGGTTATCTGAAATATTTGTGCTACTGATTTCCTCTCACAGGTTATCAACAATGGTCTCACTTAAACTATCCATCTCCCAAAATACGCTTATTCTTTTGTTACTTGTATCACTTTATTAACTGTTGCGGTTCATTTTTAAAACAGAAATTGTGCACCTTTACCGAATTATATACTTCACAAAATCATCACATTCTTGCTTCGTATATTTCACACGCTTTCACTTTTTCCGTTTCAGGTTTTTCTTTTAAATACCGGTGAACTCAGAAGTTACTTACATCACTTCTTTATGGGAAGTGTTGGATGTTTCTCACAAAACTTACCATACATTTTCACCACTAATCAACGGTTTACCGGCTTATGCTTTATGTAACTGGAAAGTTGCAAGAGAAAACTGACGGTAGCGACCCTCCTCCGTGATTCTAACAGCAGCGACCGCTACTGTGTAAACAACATTACGGAAATCAGGTGACTCATATGGGACATGTAGCTCTGTTTAACGGTACAAATTGGCGTCAATTTAACTCTTTAGCAGTTGTACAGAATATTGTACAATTTAAGAATAAAGTCATTCTGTAATTTAGAATGTTAGCATGGGATTACATTCTTGCGCGCACTAATACCACGGTGAACTGACCACGTGGATGTGTTTTAGAGTGGATCAACCTAAGAGTGAATGGGAAATAGTCTGAACCAACTCTCTCTCTCTCTCTCTCTCTCTCTCTCTCTCTCTCTCTCTCTCCTAACTACAGCGAACATGTATGTTCAGACGAGAAAAAAGCCGTGCCGATACTTTTGATTCCTATAGTGTTTTTCTTTATTTAATGTTGGCAGAATCCCATTATTAATTGTAGCTCATACCTATTGGCTTAAACTGAGCTCGAAAGGGCTGGGAAACGGAAACATTTTTACCTTAGTGGCTGGAAGACGCTCGCTAGATGAGTAATCTACCATTGGTTGTGTATAAAAAATCTGGCACTCAAACACTGGTCGGTTGTCACGTCATTAGCGAAGGAAAGACAAGCATTATGTACAGTGAAATTGCCTTGTAAACATTACTCTCTGTTTTTATGCCATTTGCAATGAACAAATGACAAGGACAACAAACCGAAAATTATCACCCTTATTGAGATATGGAACTATAGGAGTATTTCCCAGAACAGGCACAAACTGGTAGAAGAAATAACACAGAGTTGCTAGGTAAGTTTGGTATTAAAGAAAAAGTGGCAAGGAAATGAGGTCTACACAAATGAACCATGTGAAACGATTGTCGTGAATTCATTTCATTTCACATTTCCTTGTAGGTACAAGGGAAATAAAGTAACGTACTAGGCCAAAACGATAGTCAATCCTCAAGAGCGGGTCACTATGTGTGAAATTGAAATTCTCTTCTTCTTGCATCAACAAGACGAAAAAAAAAAATAACTTTCACATTTGAGAAAATTATACGTAATAGAAAGTTGAAATTAATTACAAGAACAGGTACGTATTTCGGAAATGGTTAACAGAACTAAAACACGTAGCTCACATAAATTATCATTTTTGTTCAGTGCGATTCATTTTTGTCTTACGTTTTACTGGTTATACAAACATTGTCCAAAACAAAACTTTAGAAACTATTCCATTAAATTCAAGTTGTGCATTTCATTTTTTAAGAAAATATTTTAAAGTTGTGGAATTTTAAACAAAACCACTAGAGCCATCCTTTGAGAAAATCAAAATTTTCGAAAAATGTTCCATGTGAGGCAGCTTTCATGTCGCATCTCGGAAGATACTGATCATATCTACCAAATTTGGTATTTAACAGACCTTTCATTTTTCAGTTACACCTTTTCACAGGCGGACGAAAACACACGGGCTTTTTTTTTTCTTTTAATGGTTTTATGAATCCATGAGCGTCAAAATGTGCATTTCCGGTGAAGCCTCGATATCGAATTTTTAGCGTGGGCTTTCCCTGTTTACTATACGTAGCAAAGGAAGTAAAAATACATATAGAACTACAAATAAAATACTGATGTGTCCCAGTCACATGGCTCTCTCTACCTGCTCTGCAAACTATTTTTACAAAAAAGAATGTGTTACTAAGCGCCTTGGAAGTAGAAGAGGAATAGGGGAGTACACTAGGCTAAAGCGATAATCAAATTATTTAAAATCTTTCATTATGCGATGATGTGAAAATTCGCTAGTAGTAAAAAAGATATATGAAACGAATAATGACTTCCCTTTGAAAGTATAAGAATTATAAAATTTAAACTGATAGCAAGGAATATCTTGGAAATGGTTAGTTCTATAACAAATATTAATGTGATATAAATGATGTGTTTGATCGGCTTGTGAGGGGCATGTTCAATAAACAATAACTTACGCAACTAAAAAAATCAAAATTTCCCATAACTCGGTATTTTGGTGAGATCTACATTTTTAGTAGTAAATTTTTGTCAATATCTTACAGTTTACCAGTTTTGTAAAAGTGACTCAGATTGAGAAGGACTTAAGACTTAGACTTCACCGGAAATACATGATTTAGAAAAAAGGTGCCTGTTTCGGTGTGTAGGTATGTGTTTATAGAAAGCAGAATTCAAAAACAACAAGTCGTTTAAATTCTAAACTCGGTATTTAAATTCAGTATCTTCCATTGATGCGACACAAAATGTTCAAACAATTCTACCACTCCAAACTACCGTTTACATGAAACACTTTTCGAAATGTTCGATTTTCTCAAAGATGGCTCTAACCATTTTAATTAAAGTACCGTAGGTATAGATATTAAAGTTCTTTCCATGAAAAGTAAAATGTATATCTTGAATTGGGTGAGACAACGTTTGCGGAGAGCCATTCAAAACAAATGAAGAGGAATGCTGACTTCAGGAATTGTGTTGATCCATGACAACGCTCGTCCACACACTGCTGGCACAACCCATCGTTCCTTGAACAATTTCAATGGGACATTTTCGATCATCCGCCATACAGTCCTGAGCTGACACACAACGACTTTCATCTTTTTCCTAAACCGAAGACGTGGCTAGGAGAGCAGCACTTTCAAACCAACGAAGATCTTCAAACAAACGTCAATGCTCATTTGAAATCATTGGCGACAACATTTTTTCAAGCGGCTATTGTAAAGCTTGTGCACAGGTACGATAAATGTCTCAATATTTTCTATGATTATGTTGAGAAGTAACCATAAGTGTACAAAACTTTTAGTAATAAAATAAATTGTTTTCTATGAACTTGTATTTTATTTATAGCCTATCGGAGGTTGAAAAAAAAAACGGCCCTCGTAGTTGCTGAGGTAATGGGTCAAATTTTAACCCTGGCAAGACGGCATTTCGACCATTCATGAGGCAGAAGTACATTGTTTAACGATGCAAGTTGTATTTGTTTTAAACACTGCAAAACAAACACACTGTATTGGATTAATTGTTTTTTCACACAAGCCGTGTGTAGGATAGGAGTTGGTTAGGTAGAGTCAGACCGAAACTGAAAAATTCAATACCATAGCCGGGATTTGAACCACGGATCTACCGATCTCTAGCCGGTTGCTCTGACACTGAGCTACCATGGCAACATAACATTGCACTTCTCAACTGACTCGCATGTTTCCCGGTAAGCCACAAGGTGTTCTCAATCTCTAACCAACTCCTGACCCACAAACGGCTTGGCTATTGTTTGTATCCTTAAAGTACTTGCAACATTGTAAGTCGCCATTGGGGTTGTCATCTCAAAATAATTTGAGAACACCTTGTGGTTTACCGGGAAACATGCGAGTCAGTTGAGAAATTCAATGCTATGCCGGCATGTTGCCATGGTAGCTCAGTGACAGAGCAACCGGTTCAAATCCCGGCTATAGCATTGCATTTTTCAGTCTATCCAAACACACTGTATACCATAGGCAGATGCTATTGAATCATCAGTGATGATATATGGCTCGCGTGTTTTGCAATCCAGCATGGTCATTTCCCAGATATTGGGCTGAATGAGTGCTCGGGACGGACAGTACCATTATCCCACACTCTCTCTGGGATGGAGTGGCCGTCCATCAGTCGGCCAGGTGTGAAAGGGCGGGCGGGCGGCCTTCCTCTCAAAGACCCTCTCTCTCTTTCCAACCAGTTCCGCGGCTCTTCTGGAATGCGATTATTTTAATGGCATGTTCCCCCCCCCCCTGGGTGGAGGAAATCACCGTGCTATCTTTAGCCACATCTCAACACACCTCGTCTTCCAAAACTGGTATGTATATGTGTAGAGACATGTTTTTGTGCGAACCGTGATGGTTAACACTCAGCATCATCACCCGAAAACAAAAGACGAAGGCGTGTGCGGTGATTATACCAGTTAATTCATTCATTCATTCGTCTCGTAGTTAGGTAGCATTAATCATTGTCACTCAAAGCTCCAGTTGCTCTGCAGCGCTAGTGAGGCCGCAGGTCATGCAAATTAATAGTTTGATTTAGACGTCAGAGAGAACGGATTTGAGAAAAGGGTATTTTCTTAAGGCTGATGAGGTAGTCGTTCCCACTTGTAGGTCACTGCCCAGTTCCCGTATTTCACACGTGCGTTAAAACCTGCAGAACCCAAAACCGACCAATGGAGAACTGTAGAGAGCATTTTATCTAGCTCAATGAGCGCGATCCGCTCACCGCTTCTGTTGATAAGCAAAAGGGATAAAACGAAGATCGTTAAACTAATTCCACATGTACTTGTCTTAACCTGAAATGGTTTCGTTGATCTGCAATTCTTTTAACACACTAAGGGATATCTAAACAAGTCAAATAGGGAACAGTTGGGCCGAGATTTGATCTGAATATTCACGGTATTTTCTTTTTTAATAATTTTTGACTCCCTTTTTTACTTTTTCTACACGTACTATGTACATATTATATAGAGAATTTTTTTTTTTTTTTTGGTAGTGTTTAACGCCCGCTTTAACTACTTATGGCACCGCAGGCGATGACACTGATGATACATGAATGAAGATGGAGCACCAGTGGAATGCGATGGCCGGGGAAACCGGAGAACCCGGAGAAAACCCGCCCCAGCGCCGCTTTGTCCACCACAAATCTCACATGCGGTCGCTTGGGATCGAACCCGGGCCGTCTAGGTGAGAGGCGAGTGGTCTAACCACTCGGCCACGGCGCGGCCTCTTATATTATATAGAGAAGGTATTGCACTCCACCCAAATATTCGATACCGATATTTCACCGGAAATATATGTTTTAAGGACCCCTGATTCCAAAAAAAGCATTTTTAGAAAAAGGTCCCTGTATGCGTGTGTGTGTCCGTGTGTCTGTGAACAGAAAACTCAAAAACGAAAAGTCGGTAAAATACCAAAGTTGGTGTTTAAGTTTAGTATCTTCCAAGGATGCGACACGAAGATTTTCAAGAAACTCCCCCCACCCCCAACTACCCTTTCCAAGGAACTTTTTTCGAAAATTGTATTTTCTTAAAAATGGCTCTAACGATTTTGATTAAAATATCGTATATTAAAGATATTTACCTGACAAATAAAATGAATATCTTGAATTTTCTGGAAATAGCCTCTGAAGATTACTTTATTCTGGATCAATTTTACGGAATTTTACATAACTGCTAAACCGTAAGAGATGGACAAAAACTTTCCACACAAAAAATGAAGAGCCCTTTAAAACACACAACATATGTTATATACATTTTTTTCCTGGAGTTGATCGTTGGTTTCAGCTTGGAAAAACATAATTTTCTCATACAGGAATTTGTCAACTCCTGTCCATACAAATAAAGGAACTTGAGTCATATAGCAACCAGCTTTTGACCATCACTTTAGCTTATGGTACTCCCTTGCTTCGCTTCTACTTACAAGGAAGCAAGTGATAAGAGCTTTTGTGCTATTTTTTTCTCAATAAGCATGAAATAGATAGAAGCATAAATTTTTAACAATAATTTGTTGCAGAGGTGTAGAGAAAGTCATGTGAGTGGAACACATCAGATTTTTTTTCGTAACAATCCATTAATTCACAGTCAATATGCTGCTTTATAGCTTTATTTGTAAGGGTGGACAGTTTAAAATGATGAAAATTGACATTTACTGTTTTTAATGAGAAAAACGGCTGTGATTCTTTGTTATTCAGAATGTATGTATGTAACACACTCAACCCTTTGAAAAGCTAACACGCAATGGATTCTAAATGTATTTCGGTTACTGAACAACTTAAACTATTTATAAATCTATCATTTCTTCACTTTTACACACTGCAATATCTAATACAAAACTTTAAGAGTTTCTTTCGTCTATTTTTGGTCTTTAAGGTTCAAATAATATTAACGATTTAGATTTGAGGTATACCACATGTCTTCGTTTGCTTTTGTTTCTTAGAACAATTTCTATTGTTTCATTAGCTATTGGAAAGGTAGTGTTCAAATCTTCATATTATTCAAAGTTGGCGTTCATATCGCTAATCATTAAAATATTGACCCGGAACAAAGTGAGCTTGCGCTGTGTTACATGAAGGTTAGTTTGCAAATAAACTCATTCTGTCTGCACATAGACATTAATGGCCGCGCCGAGTGGTTAGACTACTCACCTCTCACCTAGACGGCCCAGGTTCGATCCCAAGCGACCGCATGTGAGATTTGTGGTGGACAAAGCGGCGCTGGGTCGGGTTTTCTCCGGGTTATCCGGTTTCCCCCACCATCGCATTCCACCGGTGCTCCATCTTCTTTCATGCATCATCAGTGTCGCCGCCTGCGGTGTCATAAGTAGTTAAAGCGGGTGTTAAACACTACCAAAAAGAATAGATAATAATTTTCACTGGTTATACCAAATGCGAGCGAAGCAAGTATGGCTGTGTTAGTGTGAGTGTGAGAGTTTATTTTCCTAGACTTTGATTTTAATAGTTCGAGTGAAGTGAGCATGCTCTGTGTTAGGTCTAGGTTAGTATGTGTGTGTGTGTCTAATGTTTAGTAATTTCCACTGGTTTCTCCTCTATGTTGGCAGTATTCTCACTTTACTGCTTCTGACTGCAAACTACGCTGAAATATCTTTCTCCAACAATTTTTCTTCGATTTTTCTATTTAAAAAGGTGTCTTTAAGGGTTGAAGGTGGCGGCTATACCAAGTCCAGAAGCACACATCTTGCCACCTAGACACACCAAAGTAAATAAAAAAATTTGATGTGTTTCATTCACATGACTTTCTCTACATCTCTGCAACAAATTATTGTTGAAAAGCTCATGCTTCTATTTACTTCATGCTAATCAAGAAAAAAATTAGCAGAAATAGTCTTATTACTTGCTTCCTTATAAGTAGAAGCTCAATAAGGGAGTACCTTAGGTTAAAGTTATAGTCAAAAGCTGGTTGCTATGCGATTGAAGTTCCTTTGTTTGTATGGACAGGAGTTGACAAATTCCTGTTTGAGAAAAGTATATTTTTTTTTTAAAGCTGAAACCAGAAACAAGGAATATCTCAAAAAGGATCAACTCCAGGAAAAAAATGTATATAATATTAATTGTGTGTTTTAATGTGCTCTACATTTTTTGTGTTGTAAGTTTTTGTCCATCTATTACAGTTTAGCAGTTATGCAAAATTCCGTAAAATGCATCCAGAATAAAGTTGTCTTCAGAGGCTATTCCCAGAAAATTCAGGATATACATTTTATTTCTTAGGTAAATATGTTTAATATACGATATTTTAACCAAAATCGTTAGTCATTTTTGAGAAAATAAAGAATGTTTGAAAAAAAGTTCCATGTAAAGGGTAGTTTGGGCTGGGGGGATTTTCTTGAAAATCTTCGTGTCGCATCCTTAGAAGATATGAAACTTAACTACCAAGTTTGGTATTCAACGGTATTTTCGTTTCTGAGCTGTGCACACACATTTTTCTAAAAATGCCTTTTTTGGATTCAGGGGGTCCCAAAACATATTTTTCTGGTGATATCTCGGTATCGTATTTTTGAGTTTTTTTGGGTAGTGTATAACACCCACTTTAACTACTTATGGCACCGCAGGCGGTGACACTGATGATACATGAATGATGATGAAGCACCGGTGGAATGCGATGCCGGGGGAAACCGGAGCACCCGGAGAAAACCCGCCCCAGCGCCGCTTTGTCCACCACAAATCTCACGTGCGGTCGCTTGGGATCGAACCCCGGCCGTCTAGGTGAGAGGCGAGTGGTTAAAGTTACTTTCTAAAGTGTGCCATTTAGACTGTGTGTCGCGTTATTTGTTGTCGTTCGACTCCCGTTTTGCCAAAATATTTGACGAGTGATATGAGCTAAAAGAGCATATAAAAAGCCTGGGATTAAAACTCGTAGAACTTGAAATCAGAACCCAACACATTGCAGCTAATAATTACTCTCCTGGAATGCCCTAATGTTAGTCAAATTTAAAGTTAAGTTATCTCAAAAATGCCTAAACATACATTCCTTTATCTGGAAAAAAAAAAATGTAAGTATCCAAAACTGATATTTTACATATTTGTGTGACATAATCTAGTACATACGTTGAAACAGAGCTAATTGCCTTTCTATGTATAATATATTTTCAGAATATGAGCATTATGTTTAAACAAATTAAAATTGCTATATTTTCTTCACTCAGGGAAAACATTAAGAACATGCAAAAGTAGAGTTATCAGTTTACTTCAATGGCAGGAGCACAATGTGTCTATGTGCAACAAAATATTCAACTCTGCTTCAAAGTTAAAATAACCTACAATTTTCAAAAATGTATCTTTTACATAGCAAAACTATTTTAAATGTTTTTTTTTCAGATAAACTATAAAATGTATAATTGTCAACATTTAATGAAAGATAAAAACATATATATTGAGAATACAGCAATTGTTTTACATTGAACTGCCATCTATGTTGGATTTTTTTTTTTTTTTTTTTTTTGTGTTAAGTTTGATGTCCATATACCAGCGCTTTTGCTTCCCGCTCCCATTAAAGCCTGTATAAAAAATTGCTTGTCACATCTATATTTTCTTACGAATATTTTTATTACTTTCTCTACACTACTATGTACATGTACATAGTGCCTAGAGAAGATATTGTATTGCACCCAAAAATTCCATACCGAGATGTCACCGGGAATACATGTTTTGGATCCACCTGAATAAAAACATGTATTTTTATAAAAATGTCTGTCTGTATGTGAGTGAGTGTGTGTGTCTGTGTGCATGTGTATGTGTGTGTCTGTCTGTGGGCAGCATAGCTCAAAAACGAAAAGTCCGTTAAATAACAAACTTGATAGTATCTTCCAAGGATGCGACACAAAGATTTTCAAGAAAATCCCTCCACTCCAAACTACCCTTTACATGGAAAATTTTTCGAAACTTTTGATTTTCTTAAAAAATGGCTGTAACGATTTTGATTAAAATCTCCTATATGCAACATATTTACATGACAAATAAAATGCATATCTTGAATTTTCTGGGAATATCCTGTGAAGAACTCTTTATAGTGGATGATTATTGAATTTTGTATATCTGGTAAACCGTAAGAGATAGAGAACAACTTACGACACCAAAAATGTAGATCTCGACAAAACAAACAATTTATGACATATTCGTTTTTTTTCGTGGAGTTGGCCGTTTTCGAGATACTCCTTGTTATTCTTTTCTCATACGGGAACTTGTCAACGCTTGGCCACGCAAAGAAACGGATTTTAATGCCATAGCAACCACAATTGACTCTCAGTTTTGTCTAGTGTTTTCCCTTCTCCGTATAAGGAACTAAGTAATAAGACCGTTGCTCTAATGTTTTAGCATGAAATAAATAGAAGAAAAAGCTCATTAACAATAATTTGTTACAGAGATGTAGAGAAAGTCATGTGAATGGAGCACATCACATTTTTTTTAAGGTATCACAATGTCGGTATTGGAAGCGGTCCAATGGATATAGTATAACGTTTCCATGTATTGGGTACTTCCCTTGAATGCCACAGTTTAAGTTTTAATTTTGCAAATATTCAAGTTATTTTCCTGTTTTATTGATTTATAATCCCTACTCATCGCGGATTAACTTATTATTTTTTCCGAGGTACTCTACGTTACAGCTTAATACCTGCTGCCTAATTGTGCAACGGATGGGAAGTATGTTAGATCCTTGCTTTAGGTCACGAGTTTTTATTTGTTGCTTCCCAATAATTTCAACCTTATTTATGTATATAGTTTTTCATTTCTGTAGTTCCCTTTAACTTGTATGGCCGCATCGGGAGCTTTAGACTTGAGAAACAACTGCTGGTGTTTTGGTCACTGAGCTGCAGCTTTTCTTGCCTTTGGTTTTCAGTTTTACACTGTTAAACATCCACATTTCCTAGCTCTGGGGGGATAGAAAATTATTTTCTTAAAGAAAATTTTTCCGCCCCAGCTACGAAGCGAACCCGAAACCTCTGGAGTTGTCACTTCTACAGGGCGACCAGAGCGAGGCTCATCACTAGTGCTCGTACGTCCCATTTTAAATCCTGCAACCCACCTTTTAATCATTGAATATGAAGGGGCAGATTATTTAAAAAAACTGTCAATTTCCTCCTTGATTTCTTTAGGCGTTAAGTCTTTCAAATGGAAGTATTTAATCACTGCTCGTTTTTCCAAATCCTCCATTTTCGTGAAAATTCTAAAGTTATCTTGTTTAAAATGCTGTCATTCGAAAACTAAACAAGCTATTGACCTGTAACTATGGATATAAGCTAGTCTCGAGTTAAACTATACGATGCTACCGTCTAACTGGCCTAGTGACGCCATATCTGTGTGAGGCCCGGGACTTATCAGTCGACCCGCGTACCAATAAAATCCTACTGCAGGGCCAAATATATGAGAATTAATTTGTAAGGGAAAATTTTCACAATTATATCAATGAATAAACAGGCAATTTGGTATCCAAAAGACATGTCTTCTCCTTCATAACTGTAATACTTTTTTGAATGAATTAATGTACGCTGAAAATTGAATTAGCTGAGTGTAGAACTTTGCCTCAAACTAAACACTTATTCCACCACTTTTTATAAATAAGAAAAATTCCTCCTAGATAGCCATAAACATAGGAGTCGGTGGTTTTCGTTTTGGATTGCTTTTTATTTTCCCACATTATAAAGTGACACACGGCAAACCTTGCAAGGAACGAAAGACCACAGCACGAGCACGGAGCTTGCTCTAAAACAAAATCAAGCGAGTTAATGACCCCTGGGTACAAATTTGGTATATCCTCCGACACATAAAAAGGCACGAAATGTAACAGAGTAAAGTATTTTATGATCGTTAAGGTGTCTGCTCGTCACAGATTCACATTTTTCTGCGCTATTTATACTGCACAAATATATTAAGCGTGCAATAAAAGTTTAAAGGTCACTATTTTGTACCAATAAACACTAGTGTTTCTTTATCGTGATGGTAAAGAAACATCTACAACCATAAAATACAGGTATTCATTATAGTTTAGGGAAGGTTGTCTTAAAACCACACAACAAATATTCAATATGAAGAGGATGACAGAAGCGAAATTCTATAGCTAAGGAACAGTAGGTGCTAACCGTTATACCGCGGTAACCGTGCAACCATATTCTATAGCTAAGGATCAGCAGGTGATACCGCGGTAACCGTGCAACCATATTCTATAGCTAAGGAACAGCAGGTGATACCGGGGTAACCGTGCAACCATATTCTATACCTAAGGAACAGCAGGTGATACCGTGATACCGAGGTAACAGTGCAACCAAATTCTATAGCTAAGGAACAGTAGGTGATACCGCGGTAACCGTGCAACCATATTCTATAGCTAAGGAACAGTAGGTGATACCGCGGCAACCGTGCAAACATATTCTATAGCTAAGGAACAGCAGGTGATACCGGGGTAACCGTGCAGCCATATTCTATAGCTAAGGATCAGCAGGTTATACCGCGGTAACCGTGCAACCATATTCTATAGCTAAGGAACAGCAGGTGATACCGGGGTAACCGTGCAACCATATTCTATACCTAAGGAACAGCAGGTGATACCGCGGCAACCGTGCAACCATATTCTATAGCTAAGGAACAGTAGGTGATACCGGGGTAACCGTGCAACCATATTCTATAGCTAAGAAACAGCAGGTGATACCGCGGTAACCGTGCAACCATATTCTATAGCTAAGGAACAGTAGGTGATACCGCGGTAACCGTGCAACCATATTCTATAGCTAAGGAACAGCAGGTGCTACCGTGATCCGCGGTAACCGTGCAACCATATTCTATAGCTAAGGAACAGTAGGTGATACCGCGGTAACCGTGCAACCATATTCTATAGCTAAGCAACAGTAGGTGATAACGGGGTAACCGTGCAACCATATTCTATAGCTAAGAAACAGCAGGTGATACCGCGGTAACCGTGCAACCATATTCTATAGCTCAGAAACAGCAGGTGATACCGCGGTAACCGTGCAACCATATTCTATAGCTAAGGAACAGCAGGTGATACCGTGATCCGCGGTAACCGTGCAACCATATTCTATAGCTAAGAAACAGCAGGTGATACCGCGGTAACCGTGCAACCATATTCTATAGCTAAGGAACAGCAGGTGATACCGCGGTAACCGAGCAACCATATTCTATAGCTAAGAAACAGCAGGTGATACCGCGGTAACCGTGCAACCATATTCTATAGCTAAGAAACAGCAGGTGATATCGCGGTAACCGTGCAACCATATTCTATAGCTAAGGAACAGCAGGTGATACCGTGATCCGCGGTAACCGTGCAACCATATTCTATAGCTAAGGAACAGCATGTGATACCGTGATACCGCGGTAACCGTGCAACCATATTCTATAGCTAAGGAACAGTAGGTGATACCGCGGTAACCGTGCAACCATATTCTATAGCTAAGGAACAGTAGGTGTTACCGGGGTAACCGTGCAACCATATTCTATAGCTAAGGAACAGTAGGTGATACCGGGGTAACCGTGCAACCATATTCTATAGCTAAGGAACAGTAGGTTATACCGGGGTAACCGTGCAACCATATTCTATAGCTAAGGAACCGCAGGTGATACCGGGGTAACCGTGCAACCATATTCTATAGCTAAGGAACAGCAGGTGATACCGCGGTAACCGTGCAACCATATTCTATAGCTAAGGAACAGCAGGTGATACCGGGGTAACCGTGCAACCATATTCTATAGCTAAGGAACAGTAGGTGATACCGGGGTAACCGTGCAACCATATTCTATAGCTAAGGAACAGTAGGTTATACCGGGGTAACCGTGCAACCATATTCTATAGCTAAGGAACAGCAGGTGATACCGGGGTAACCGTGCAACCATATTCTATAGCTAAGGAACAGCAGGTGATACCGCGGTAACCGTGCAACCATATTCTATAGCTAAGGAACAGCAGGTGATACCGCGGTAACCGTGCAACCATATTCTATAGCTAAGGAACAGCAGGTGATACCGTGATACCGCGGTAACCATGCTCAAAAAAACAAGCTATGTCAAAATAAGTTATGTGTAGTGTAAAATGGTTCTGAGATATTCGTCGTTATTGCTTTGGTTTCTACGTTATTTTATTTAAACCACCCTTGGTTTGTTCCGCATGAAAAGAGAAAGAATTACAAGATGTGACTATCGCTTTCTGTGTCAGTCGCAATGTGTGATGAAGCCATTCATGGATCCGGCTGTTTTAATTAACACGAAACTGCAAGATCAGTACGTTTTGATGGCAATATTTTGTGGAGTAGTTAAAAGAGGAAGCCAGCTCAAGTTATTGCTTTCTCACGTGTAAAAGATAAATAGGTGCATTCCACCCAAAAGTTTAATACCTCGGTGAACCCTAAACGCGAGAGAAAAAAAATACACAAAGTTCCGCATAAGTTCTGAATCTGTCGCTGAAAAAGTATAACTCAAAAACAAAAAAATTAGGAAATACTCAAGGTTGCGACATAAGAATGTCAATAAAATCTTCCACCACAAACCATCCATCCTTTATATGGAAAAACTTTACATTTTCTTAGCGTTTGTAGGTCATATTGTTTTATTTTTATGACAAATATGTTTAATATTTGAGAATGTTTTATCAAACTTCCCAGATGCATCCCTTAAAGCGGAAAATGTACCTACGTACCTGTTGGAGGTATCAGTTCAGACTGTAATACTCTGGTTTGTTGTCTGCATCCGCTGGTGATGTTTAATCATGGTTAGCATTGATGTTAGAAACACTGTCAAGCAAATCATATGTTTTAGTTTTCAGAAGGCAAATCTTGTCGCCTATACTTATTTATTATTCCGAAACGATACGTTGCTAATGGGTTCCCATTTTTGTGGACATAAACGTGTTTTGTATGAAAAGCAGGCACATCCTTTGCTGGTTACCGCTCACGAGGTAGCAAAGAAGTTATTATTGTTAATCGGCCGGCATCAGAGAAGCCATTCTTGGTAAACAGGGATGTACAAGGCGGCGGCTTAGCCCACGAAAGATTAACAGTTTTTAACCTTTAAATGGATTCTAAATCCGCTGTATTTTGCAAGGTAGTTTGAAAACAACTGAATCTAAAGTAGCTTATGTGTTCAGTTCACATGACTTTCTCTGCACCTCTGCAACACATTATTGTTAAAAAGCTTATGCTTCTATTTACTTCATGCTAATAGAGAAAACATCAGCACAAATAGTCGTATTACTAGCTTCCTTGTTAGCAGAAGCGAAATAAGGGAGTAGCATAGGCTAAGGTGATAATCAAAAGCTGGTTGCTATGTGACTGAAGTTCCTTTATTTGTATGGACAGGAGTTGACAAATTCCTGTATGAGAAAAGTATAAGTTTTTCAAACCTGAAACCAAAAACAAGCAATATCTAAAAAACGATCAACTACACGAAAAAAAAATATATATTACATAAATTGTGTGTTTTAACGCGCTCTACATTTTTTGTGTGGTAATCGTTAGAGACATTTTTAAGAAAATAAAAATTTTCGAAATTGTTTTCCGTGTAAAGGGCAGTTTGGGGTGGGGGATTTTTCTCAAAATCTTCGAGCGCATCCCTGGAAGATACTAAACTTAAATACCAAGTTTGGTATTTTACCCACTTTTCGTTTTTGAGTTATCGTGTTCACAGACACACTAACACACACACACACGGACCTTTTTGTGAAAATGCTTATTTATTTATATATATATATATATATATATACATATATATATATATAAGAGACCCTAAAACATATACTTCCGGTGAAATCTCGGTAACGAATTTTTTGGTGGAGTGAATATCTTCTCTATACACTATGCACGTAGTGCGTGTAGAGAAAGTAAAAAGTCACTACTTGTATCACGGATATAACCAATGAGTTACTCTAATACCCGGATAATTTTTCCTCCTTGAAATTATGCCAGTACTCTCCCATATAACCCTGCACGTAACCCAGAGGGAGAACTTAATCCTTCCAACGTGACCGTAGGAATGAAGGGAAGACTCGAAGGGCGAGATGATGCGCGCTAGCAAAGACGGGATTCTTAACAATACCAACATGACATCCTGAGCAACCTGTAGATGAGGCCGCTCCAAGAAAGGAAGGAAGATGTAGTCTCATCAACTGCCACAAACCGCCGTCTTATAATCATGAAACGCACGAGGTGAAAAGACGAAAGGAAATGATTGGAGCCGGAGGTAATGAACAAGAAAAGGGAAATCACCTGCAGCATTCGCCTACCGATCTGAGAAAACTACGAAAAACACATGATAAGAATGCCGGACCAATAATTGAACCTGGAAACTACAGAATGCGAGACTCACAATCTTATGCAGAGCCATGTCGGTTTTTGAAAAAACTCTTAATCAAAAGCTGAAGAACACACTTGAGGGTTGCTGTATGTTAGAGGTGAAAAGTTGGCTCAAGCAAACTGGATGATTTAATACAGGGGCTAGTCCTCGAATAAGAAATCTATCCTCAATGCCTGATGACTGAGCAACATTTCATTAACCGAACAGAAATGTTCACGGCCATGAACCATTCGACTGTTTAACACCCAAGCAGCATGCGCTTACAAACGTTTTCACATGCACTGGACGGTATTGGTTCATTCAAAGAAACAAAAAATAAATTGAATAAAACGCTAGACCATCACATTAAAAATCAACAGTCGTGGAACCTATAATTACTTTTTACTTTTATTCTGTTCCACCCCAAAAATATTTTAGAAAAAGTTTCGCGCGCGCGCGTGCGTGTGTGTATGTGTGTGTGTGTGTGTCACATAACTCAAAGAAGAAAAAGTCGCCAAAATACCAAATTTTATATTTAAGTTTAGTATCGCCCAAGAAGATTTCGTGAAAAATCTTACACTCCAAATTACCCGTTATTTATAAAGTTTCGAAAAATTTGATTTTCTTAAAATTCTGTAACGATTTTGATTAAAATGCCGTATATTGACAGTTAAAATGCACCTCTTGAATTTTCTGGGAGCAGCCTTTGAAAACCCCTTCATTCTGCAGGATTTTTGCATAACGTAAGCCGTAAGAGATAGACAAAAACTTACTACACAAGAAGTGTAGATCCTGTTAAAACACACAATTTATGTCACATCTTTTTTATAAAAATAACCGTTTCCGAGATATTCCTTGTTATTTATTTCATTCTAAACTACTTAAACTTTTCTCAAACGTTAAGTCATATTTCGTTTCATATATCTCTTATTTTACTCCTGGCTATGCAACGCGAACCGAGCCTCAATTTCCTCACATACGACTAGATTTGAATATCGTTTTAGCCTAGTGTTTTCCCCTAAGTAGTAGTAGGGGAGTAAGTAGTAGGACAAGTTTTGATAATGCTTATCTCGATTAGTATTATGTAGATAAAAGAACAATCTTTTATAAAAATATAACATGTACAGAAAGTAATGTGAATTGAACACATCAGATTTGTTTAGGTTCTATAGGTAAACCAAATTTTAGGATTCCCACGTTGCTTTTAAGTGCCATTAATTATCTCACACTTAAAATGTCTACTTTCTGATAGATACACTGGGATTTGGGGAATAATCGCTTTAAGCGATGGTGAGATCTTATAAGAGCGATTCGCTATGTAAAGACTTTAAAATTACATTCTCTGTGGATGAACAAGAGAGAGGAAATAAAACGAACTGTTTCCCATTTGAGATGAAATAAATATTATTTTATGCGAACCAATTAAAAGGAACATCTCGAATCTATATATATATATATATATATATATATATATATATATATATATAGATTGAGTGATTTAATGAGAACTACATTTTTTTATATCTCTAATGATTTACTGGTTAAGTAAAATCCATACGGAAGGGAACTTCAGAGACAATTTTCAGAAAATTCAAGATGCATGTACACTTGGGTTGTCATTAAAATATCTTGAACATGTGATATTTTGGCTACATTTTAACAGTCATTTTTGAGAAAGACAAACTTTTCGAGAAACTTTCCACATAAAGGAGAGTTTGGGGTGGGAAAATTTTATTGAATTTCTTCATATCAAATCCTTGAGGCATTATAAACTTAAATATGAAGTTTGGTTCTTCAACGATTATTCGTTTTTAACTTACGCTGTACATAGATACATAGTCATACGAACTTTGACATACTTATGGAATTTTTTTCTAAACATGTTTTTTATAAGCTTCAAGATTCCCAAACATGTATTTCAGACGAAATCTCAATATTCAGATTTTGGGTGAAATACATTACTCCCCCACTCATTATACCTAGTAGAGAAAGTAATAATATTAGGTAGAGTTATTTGATGCACTGAATTAAAAGTACAAATAAATCAGTGATACAGTTAAAATGGTCTATGTAAGTATTGCAGAAAAATAAGGTCACGCGCACCTCTAAATAAAAAAATAAATAAATAAAACAGAGTTCTTCAACTGTCGAAGTCTACTACCTGCGCGAGGCCACTGGACAAAACACGTTTGAAGCTTTACAACTGCCACTTGCCTGCATTTGCTGGTCGCAGTGACGTAACTGTCATATCTTATCCCCTTCTTAACACCGCGGCTTGCTGGTACGCACACTGGCTTGCGTAGTAGCCAACTTTATCCGAGAAGCAAGGTTTAATGCAGCATTTCAATTGAAATTTCCGACTAAGTGCCTAGACTTGCGAGAAAAGGATATCAGATGAATGTTGTTCTGAAGCTGATACGCTTTCGCTTCTACAACAATTAGCTGTTAATTCTGAGCCATAGGCGCGTTAAGTCATTCTAGAACTGTAGTAGAGCGCTTTTTTTTTCTCGTAAACCATTCTTAGCGAGTAAAATTCAATAGAATTATTTGTTATACTTATTATGTAGATACTCTCTTAACGTATCAAATACCTTTCACCCTGATATTGAGCATATATTTAATTTTAAATTGTGTAATTAAGTAGAACTCGCATAATCTTAATAAACCACATTACTGCAGTAAAATATTTTAGTAAACTTAGAAGGCGTGCATCTATACCCTGTGAAATTTCGGTCAGATGTCTAAAATAGTTTCTAAAATAACGAGTCATGAATTTAGAAAATTTAATTTGATGCGTAATCTCTCTTTGAAGTGCTAATGTACGTGGGCCTTTTTTTTTTTTCAACCTCGGATAGGCTATAAATAAAGGACAAGTTCATAGAAAACAATTATTTTATTACTGAAAGTTTTGTACACTTATGGTTACTTTTCAACATAAGCACCTAAAAGTTTGAGACATTTATCGTACCTGTGCACAAACTTTGTAATATCCGCGTCAAAAAATGTTGCCGCCAATGGTTTCAAATGAGCATTGACATTGTTTTGAAGATCTTCGTACTTTACGACGTTTGCGGAGAGCCATTCAAAACAAACGAAGAGGAATGCTGACTTCAGGAATTGTGTTGATCCATGACAACGCTCGTCCACACACTGCTGGCACAACCCATCGGCTCCTTGAACAATTTCAATGGGACATTTTCGATCATCCGCCGTACAGTCCTGACCTGGCAACCAGCGACTTTCACCTTTTCCCTGAACTGAAGACGTGGCTAGGAGGGTAGCACTTTCAAACCAACGAAGATCTTCAAAACAACGTCAATGCTCATTTGAAATCTTTGGCAACAACATCATTTTGAAGAGGGTATTGCAAAGTTTGTGCACGGGTACGATAAATGTCTCAATCTTTTCGGTGATTATGTTGAAAATTAACCATAAGTGTACAAAACTTTTAATAATAAAATAATTGTTTTCTATGAACTTGTCTTTTATTTATAGCCTAACGAAGGTTAAAAAAAACGGCCGTCATATATCAGAATATTTTGGAATAAATATTGCTGCTAAAAGCGCGGTATATGAGTTAGCTTTGATGTAGTGAACCTTGCATTTCGCTCTAAAGAAAAAAGAAAATGGCAAAACAAAAGACGTTAATTGAGTTTAGAAATCATCACAATCTCGTGACTGCACTAAAGCATCAAAGTCACGGTTCGAAGCCGGCATAGGTCAAATTGCTTTTTGATGTTCTCACGCTACAGAAATAGGAGAGAGAGAAAAAGATGGACCCTGGGAAAATATGGACAACCCTGCACCTCAATATTCCCGTATATCGCTTATCGTATTGTTTCAGAGTATAGAATATTTATCCTGGAGAATCTGTGGCCGACAGAGCAACCGAGACCGTGAATACTAAGTGACGTAGTACGGCGCGGTATACTTCCTTCGGCTAGCAACGATTTATCGTAAAAAATAACACAACAAGAACAAAAAAAGGTGTTTGGCGGCCGAGACGTCATTTGCCTGACGGGCCGGTCTGCTTGGGTAGCTGTTCGTGATAGAGGCTGCCTCGAAATATCTGGCGAACCAATCAACAACACCGGCTTCCAAATACTCTTCAATTGATGGTCATTACACAATAATTTATCGTTCAATTTGTCTTGCGTTTAGCTTACAAAGGAAAAGAAAGAAAACAAGCGGTGATGGAAAGCACGCAGGAAAGAAAAACGCTATGAAGGAGGAAAAAGGAAGAAACAATTTGCACAAAGAAGGAGAGAAGGGGCCGGTAACCAGACGCATTAAACAAATTGAAATGAACTAATACGCAGTGTGTTGAAGCAACTTAGCGTTATTCCACAAGAACACCAGACAGTCTATTGTCAAACAAGAAGTTGTCTGTTTTCCTATCAGATCAACGTGTTATCGATGCATATGAAGACATTTTTATCAGTCTTAGAAACAAAACTCTTGAGTCAATTACACACGCAATAAGGTCTCACAGGGAGGGGAACGGTGCATGGGTCATGCGGCTAACTAACCCAACAAACAAAACACACAAACTCTGAGTTAATTACACACGCAATAAGGTCTCACAGGGAGGGGAACGGTGTATGGGTCATGCGGCTAACTAACCCAACAAACAAAACACACAAACTCTGAGTTAATTACACACGCAATAAGGTCTCACAGGGAGGGGAACGGTGCATGGGTCATGCGGCTAACTAACCCAACAAACAAAACACACAAACTCTGAGTTAATTACACACGCAATAAGGCCTCGCAGGGAGGGGAACGGTGCATGGGTCATGCGGCTAACTAATCCAACAAACAAAACACACAAACTCTGAGTTAATTACACACGCAATAAGATATCACAGGGAGAGGGACGGTGTAGGGGTCATGCAGCTGGGTCAAGAAACACGGATACTTGTGACAAATCTGTGTTTCGTTCATTTAACTTCTCTGCCTATTCTCAAACAAACTATTCTTACAAAAGCTTATTATTCTTTATACTCCAAAATAATTATGTCAATCATAAAATAGGCTTATACTCGCGCTTACTTCCTTATTAGTACGAGCAGAAGAGAAATAAGGAAATAAATTAGGGTAAAGCGATAATCAATTTTTTCGAAAGCTGGTTGTTCTGTGATTGAAACTCGGTTCTATTTGTGGTCAGGAGAAACGGTATGACAAATTCCCGTTTGAGAAAAGCTTTAAAATTTAAGCCAATAACAAAGAAATGTCTGACTCTACAAAAATGTATATAACATAAATTGTGTGTTTTAACGAAATGTACATTTTTCGTGTAGTAAGTTTTTGTCTATCTCTTGCGGTTTACTTCAGAGGCTATTCCCTGAAAATTCAAGATATACATTTTATTTCACATGTAATTTTATCTTTAATATAGGTATTTTAGTCGAAATAATTACAGCTATTTTTTAGAAAATCAAAATTATCGACATTTTCCCATTAAAGGGTGGTTTGTGGTGGGGATATTGTTGAAAATCTTCGTGTCCCATCCTTGGAAGATGCTGAACTTAATAATCGAGTTTGATATTTAGTTTCCCTTCATATCACAGTGAACACAACCTCACAAGCTTTTGAGTTATGTTACTCAAAATCACACGGACACATACATGGACGTGCTTCTGGTTTTTACTTTCTCTACACATACTATGTACATAGTTAAAGAAAAGTTATTGCTTGTACTCCACCCAGGAATTAGGTACCAATATTTCGCCGGAAATATATACTTTGGGACCCCCTGGATCCAAAAGAAACAAAACATTTTTACCTTCTCTACACGTATTATGTACCTACATAGTGTACAGAGGAAGTATTGTATTCCACCCAGAAATTTGATACTGAGATTTCACAGAAATATATGTTTTCAGGTTCCCTGAGTCCAAAAAAGCATCTTTAGAAAAAGGTCCGTGTGTGTCTGTGGACAGCATAGCTCAAAAACGAAAAGACCGTTAAGTACCAAATTTGGTGTTTAAGTTTGGTATCTTCCAAGGATGCAAAAATTACCAATAAAATACCTCCATCCCAAACTACCCTTTACATGGAAAAATTTTCGAAAATTTTGTTTTTCTCAAAAATGACTCTAGCGATTGGATTAGAATACCGCATATTAAATCAATTTCAATCATAAATAAAATCTACATCTTGAATTTTCTGAGAATAGCTTCTGAAGACCTATTTATTCTGAATGGATTTAGCTGAGTTTTGCATAACTAGTAAACCGTAAGAGATAGACAAAAACTTACTACACAAAACAAGAAACACAAAAAAACAAAAAATGCATATCTCGTTAATGCACACAATTTACGTCATTTTTCGTGGAGTTGGCCGTTTTCGAGATATTCCTTGTTATTGGTTTCGGTTTTAAAAAACTTAAACTTTTGTCACACGGGAACCCGGCCACGTAAAGAAGCGAACTTCAATCCCATAGCAACCACATTTTAAAACGTATGACTCTCGGTTGAGCCTATATTTTGCCTCTACTTCTAAGAAACTAGGTAATAAACTAAAGTTTATCTTGATTAGCATGAAATAGATAGCAGAATAAGCTTATAGTCATGTAGAGAATGTCACGTGAATGGAACACATTCAATTTTTAGAAAAAGTCCGTGTTTGTGTCTGTGTGTGTGTGTGTGTGTGTGTGTGTGTGTGTGTGTGTGTGTGTGACTGTGAACAGCATAGCAGAAAAACTAAAGGACCGTTAAATATAAACATTTGTATTTAAGTTTATTATTTTCTAAGGATGCGACACGAGACTTTTCAAAAATATCCTTCTCCTCCCCCCAAACTACCAGTTATATAGAAAAAGAAATTAGAAAAACATTAAAGGAGTGTAATTGCCATCTGAAAATGAAAGAACTGCTGATTTTCGGTAGCAAAAGTGATAGTGGAAAATATTAATTATACCAATTATTGTTATGTGCATGTTTGTTTTCTGTTGTAACAGGTTCCACACTTCTAGTATTTGAACTGCGGTATAACTTATGGAGAAGAACGAATAAACAGGAAAATGCAGACATTTGTGAACATTGAGGGACAAAGTTAGAGACAAGAATCAACTCAATGATGACACTGCCAGTGGCGATGTGTGGAAGGAGGTCTGGATATTAGGAGAACAAGGTAAAAGCAAAATTTAAGTAGCGGAAAATGGGCTCCCTATGGGTTCTGAAGGGTTATACATATTTGAAACGAGAATATTAGAAAGGAACTAAAAGTACAACCACTTCTTCGACAAATAGAAGAACACAGGAACAATTGGATTGAACATCTTCAAAGAATAACAAAAGATAAAATGCCAAAGATGGCATTGAAGTAGGAAGGCCAAGAAATAACTGGGCTGAACAGATAGAAACAGGCAAAGACCTAATCTGCGAAAGAAGAAAATAATCTTTGTTTTGTACCATTTCATATTTTGGTTTAATTTTGGCTTAAGAATACATCCACAGAATTATGAATAGAAACTAATATATATATATATATATATATATATATATAAACGATTCGCCGAAATGTATGTACGCGTATCACTTCGGAACGACTGCACCAAATTGAACATTTTTTCCTTTATAGTCACGACAAGGATTGTGGAAAAGAAAATGTTTTAAAAGTAGTACGGAAAAGTTTTTAAAACCTCACAATATGAATAAAAACAGTACCAAGGGAACGTTTCGGTTAATAGCCTCCAGATGGCAGTGATACCACGGTTATTTGTTGCTAAATTGTCGTAGTAGTACTATATTTTTTCTCCCCATTCAATATTAAGGTAACGCACCAGTTTATCGACACAATGACGCAACGCAGCAGTGAAATTTAAATTCATTTTGATGCGGGAACTGATAAAGATCTGGGAGATGTACCTTTTGGTGCTGGGCTGCGCAGCGATGACTCTCCGGCGTTGCAGTGCTGAAGTCAATTCTCGACGCTCCTCGGCTATTTGGGGACACAGCGACGAGCAATTGAGACCTATTTATATCTAGCTCAGGTTTTGAGCGGTGATGATCTCAAGGGATGGTACGGGAAATTAACTTAAAATAAGCGTCGGCACTTTTCGTTCAGTCAAAGGTTTATTTCCCTTCACAAGCGTTCTCGAGAAAGTTCCTGGCGCGATAGTGTTCCGATAATTTCCCTCGAACAAGGGCGTAATGCGCACAAAGGTAACTAGAATTTATGCGACGACGACTGCAACTGTTACGTGCAGAATAATTGTAGACACTTTAACTTTCTACCGTGGGCTTCCTGTTTCCAGCGTCGCAGGTTCCGCGTGGCATTACATTTCAACTCCGTGAATCACAATAACTTTACTATTTTGCGCGGATTCTTGATTTGGGCGTCACAGGTTCCCCGTGTAGTTACATTCCAACTGCCTGAATCACAACAATAACGTTGTTACTTTGTGCGTATTCTTGTTTCGGGTTCGCAGGTTCCGCGTGGAGTTACATTTCAACTGCCTGAAAATTAGGGTGAATACTTTACATTTATAGAAATTCTATCCATGCGCAAAGCTCCCAACTTGTAATCTCATTAGCTCATTTTGGCGCCGAAAGTAGCTTGGGGTGTGCTTCTGCCGTGACGTGATTAATTTTAATTGCTCAATGCGTCTTTCACGTGATTCTTGACCTAAATTTCCTCGTGGTTCTCCTGCTTATACGTCACCTCACTTTCTCTTTCGGGGATGTGACTGCATAATAGGTCTTTCCCCTCTTGCAATATTAAAAAAAACAAAAACAGCGTAAACAACTGAATTCGTCGCTTGAGAACTCTCGGGTTGAAATTAGAAACGCTTACCAGGAACAAACTCTCTGAACATCTAATATACAATACATACATGATATTTACTTAGTAACTAACTTAAACAATTTAATCAATTAAAATATAGGCTATGCGCTCATTCATCTGGGCGTCAATCCGTCTCAATTTTATGTATTAACTATCCCTTTTGGCCGTCTCCTTAGCGCGGTGGAGGTATAGCTGTTTACCAAGCGGGATACCTGGGTTCGATTCCCAGTACCGGCATAGGGATTTTTTCCCCGCTGAGAGACCTGGACCGGGGTGCACTCAGCCTCGTGATGTCCCTAGGGGGCCAATTGAGGAGCTACTTGATGGAGAAGTAGAGGCTCCTGGTCATGAGGACCGCATTAACCGGCTAGGAGGGATTCGAGGCGCTGACCATGTATCACCCTCCAATACTGCACCCCATCCATGACGTCTGTCATGGACCAAGTTGGGGGACGCAGCGGCCGGGCGGTAGGCCAAGGTTCCTTGTGAGCTGTCGTGCCATGGAGTTAACTGTCCCTTTCCTTACTCCTTATTAATTTAGAAGCAAAGAACTTTCCTGGCGACTAACACCTAGAGTAAGTGCTTAATTATCTGCCGCTAGATGTCCGAAGTAGTATTTTTTCTCCCCATTCAATGTTAAGGTAGTGCAACAGTTTATCGAGATAATGATACAACGCAGCAGTGAAATTCAAATACATTTTTATGCTTTAAATGCCCTTTCGTTGCTCCTATCGTTTGAAATAAAGAGGCAAAAAGCTTCCCTAGCTACGATCACCTACAGTAAGTATTTATTTATTTAACACCTAAAATACGTACTTATTTATTTTCCACCAGATGGCCGTAGTACCTACTGCTCTATTTTTCTTCTCCATTCAATGCTAAGGGTTATGGGGACAATGATGCAAGATAACTGTGAAAATAATATATATTTCTTATGTATTAATTGTCGTTCCCTTGGTCATGTCGTTTAAATAAAGAAATAAGTATTTTTTGTTTTGATTTTTGTAATTCTTTAAAAAGAACAAGTTATAAACTATGCACATAACCATTAACTCTTCTTGGAATCTGAAAATGGCGGCGAAATGACGGGATCTGTTTTAGGTTAACTTCCTATTGCAGTTGTTGGCTATTTGACGTTATGTGGTACATGAGCTAGCTAAAGAACATGAAGATACCCGCGTCACCATCACACTACAATTGCGCTGCTCTTAATACATTTGATCAAGTAATATTTTGGGTTAACTGGAGAAATTTAATTTACAAAGCTATCATCAAATAAAATCTTATGAATTGCCCAACCTGATCCACTTGCTCTTTAGTTATGCCATTGTTAGCGTTAAAATGGCTGTTTTGGCATAGGAGAAAATAAAGAGGTGGAAAACATTAGGAGTAAAGGGAAGAAAGAGATTCGGAAGAAGCATGAATGCTACTTTGTTTCTCCTTAACATAATTCATTACCCATTTCAGCGTTTACCGCCACACTATGGAAGCCCATGCTGTTAACTGCATATGTCATCCTTTCCACAATACCTTATGTGTGCGCTGACTTCGTCCTTTTTGGAATATCAACAATATATGCTACATTGCACTTTTCAGATGCACATTATTGGCAATGGGCAAATTTTTGTTGACTCTTCTACTGGAATCGTTTCGTTTCCATCAACATTTTGTCACTTAACAACGTCAAAGGAAGAATTAATATCGAAAGTGTTCCCAAATATTGGGAACAAAAACTATGCTTGGTTGAGCGAATCGGCCACTTTAGCAGCAACTGATACGAATGTAGATGATTTGAATATAAAAATTCAGAATAAAATTGATGGACAAATGCATTCATTTAGGTCTATCGATTCTATTACAGATCTAAAGCCGTCAAATACCTAACTGAATTCCTAAATTCGTTGGATTTGCCAGGATTACCGTCACACAATTTACAGCTCAAGGTTGACTCGGTGATAATTATGCTACGCGATCTCAATCAGCCGAAATTATGAAGCGGAACAAAACTCGCTATTAAAAAAGTTGTGACAAATTTAATATAAGCTAATATAACATAGGAAAGTTCAAAGGCCAGCATTTATTTATTCCAAGAACACACTAACTTTCCTTACGAATTTAAGCATGTTCAGTTTCCGGCACGCCTTGCATTCGCAATGACAATAAGTTCCAAGGTCAATTGTTACAAGTGTGTGGAATATACCTTGAATTGTCGTGTTTTTCGCAATGGTCAGTTGTACCTACGTGCTCGAGAGTCGGCAAACCATAGGCACTATTTGTTTTCTCTTCGGAAGGAAAATTGTACATTATAAGGCATTACAATAAAGAATTGTCAAATTATTTAATTGTAATTTTATTTCATTGCATGGTCGTACTGTAAACGGAAGATTTTGACTGAGTTTTTTTTTTTAATTAGGTACACCACCCGTGCGAAGCAGTTGGTTATGTAATAAGTATTAACAAACAATACTTTAAAATATAGAACTGGCTTAACCGACAAGATGCCAGTGCAACATATTACTGATATATTTTATTTTTTATTAGTATGAATGTATAATTATCTACTGCTGCTGGTTAATGTATTAAACATGCCAGGAGGAATTTGTCGTACAATCTCTGTAAGGTGGTTTAATGAAAAAGCTAAATTATATTGAGCTGTATAATGCCACCACAGCAATACCAAAGGAATGGTTTAACATTTAATTGTGGTTTATTAACTTAATCAATGGAGTTCATTTTTAAAACCCTTAATGTTGACTCTTCTTAATAATTCTTATATACAAAAACATATACTTTACATTACTTGTTAAGCACCTGTAGAAATAAAATAGCTAAACAAAAATCTTCTTGGCCCTATAGCTCAGTCGGTAGAGCGCCTGTCTAATATGCGAAGAGTCCCGGGTTCGAATCCCAGTTGAGGATGGACATTTTTCTCCAGAGAAGAATGTCCCCTATCCGTTCCAGAATCTGGAAGTATGGATGAGAGTGAGAATGTGTGTGAAATCTAATGAATACTTCAAGAAAATAGAAACCAACGATAGCAGTATACAGGTTAACCAACATTACTAATGTGTTCCAAAGGGAAACGACGCGATAGCCCCAGCAGGTAAAGACGGGGTGTAAAACATCTGTGCAAATAATAACTGATACACAAGTATGGAATATAATTCATTCCAGGAATCTGAAAATAGCAATTCACAGAGGGATTCTGTTTAATCAATAGGTGACCGTTACATTTGTACCGCTCCGAGTAGAGCATGGGCCACTAAGAAGATAAATACCTAGCTATTGCATTCATATACTCGTACATTTCGGGAGACTATATTATACAGGCCGTTACTGTTGTACCGCTCCGAGTAGAACATGGGTCACTAAGAAGATAAATACCTAGCTATTGCATTCATATACTCGTACATTTCGGGAGACTAAATTATACAGGCCGTTACTGTTGTACCGCTCCGAGTAGAACATGGGTCACTAAGAAGATAAATACCTAGCTATTGCATTCATATACTCGTACATTTCGGGAGACTAAATTCTACAGGCCGTTACATTTGTACCGCTCCGAGTAGAACATGGGCCACTAAGAAGATAAATACCTAGCTATTGCATTCATATACTCGTACATTTCGGGAGACTAAATTATACAGGCCGTTACTGTTGTACCGCTCCGAGTAGAACATGGGCCACTAAGAAGATAAATACCTAGCTATTGCATCCATATACTCGTACATTTCGGGAGACTATATTATACAGGCCGTTACTGCTGTACCGCTCCGAGTAGAGCATGGATCACTAAGAAGATAAATACCTAGCTATTGCATTCATATACTCGTACATTTCGGGAGACTATATTATACAGGCCGTTACTGCTGTACCGCTCCGAGTAGAGCATGGGCCACTAAGAAGATAAATACCTAGCTATTGCATCCATATACTCGTACATTTCGGGAGACTAAATTATACAGGCCGTTACTGTTGTACCGCTCCGAGTAGAGCATGGGTCACTAAGAAGATAAATACCTAGCTATTGCATTCATATACTCGTACATTTCGGGAGACTATATTATACAGGCCGTTACTGCTGTACCGCTCCGAGTAGAGCATGGGCCACTAAGAAGATAAATACCTAGCTATTGCATTCATATACTCGTACATTTCGGGAGACTATATTATACAGGCCGATACAAAACGACATCAAAAGATGGTAGCAGTCTATTAGCTTACACTTTGACTTGTCTGAAACTTGATGTCTCGACTTTTAAATTTAAAGTTTTATGTGTGTTTATAAATCGCACACATTTGGGATTAGGCAGCGAAGGAACAACGGTTGTTATACACCACACCCGCATGCTACGTTTTCCATTACTAAGGTGGCCGGCCTGTGCCGCGCCGGCATGTCTATCAAACCACGCCTACACAACGCGACTGGGACCTTCGCTACCAACCGGCATTTCTCGTGGAGTGGAGCAGGCACGTGCCATTTGGTTATGTACGACTACCTAATCCATGGTGATTTTATGGCAGTTTTTGTATTTGCCGAATTTAGAGCTGAAAATTTATTCACGTATCATGTACGGTATGACCAACAAGGTCCACATCTTTGTTTGGTGTCGTTTTGAAACACCTGTATATTGTATTTGGTTTGTACAATATATGGATGTGAATTATGTTTAATATAATTTTAGTTGGAATTATTAAGAGTAAATAACATCTGTGTAATTAAAATACGTATTGATGGACTTCTTACCTTCCGGCCTCTTGGGAGGTGTTGTTTTTAAATCATGTAGACCTCCAGAAACCTGACAAGATGGACACTTCCCAAATCATTAAAAAGCTCATAACGTTACTGTACCCGGGTTCCCACTCAGAACACCTCACTATTGCACCGCTATAGGAACGGTATAGACCAGCTGGCCTAACGTCGTGCATTAAAAGGGTTGCACAACTCACGAGGCTATTGAATTTAAAACCGGCCTGTACAATCTTAGCTTTAACTCTCTCAGGACTGCGACCCACCTCCATCTCCGCTGATAAGCAAGAAGGATAAAACGCAGTTCGCTCAGGCAGTTCTCCAATGTGGATTTTAACTTTAAATAGCAGCGTTGACTTCTGCAACTCTTTTAACGGACAAAGGGATAACTGTACACGTCAAATACGGGGCTGTTGTGCCACCTGTTTAGCACTAATAAAGATAGGGTATATTAGGGTATATTAGATTATAAATGTACACATTAAACTAACGCACTTATTCACCTAGATTTAACAGTGCATTAGTCATGCCTGTAATTTTAACTATGTGTTTAATTTTGTGTAATTATTAGGCAATATTTAATGCAGGTATGAATTAAGTACTAGTAAATCTTTTCAGTCAAAATCTTCATCAGTTTCAAAGTTAAATGTTTCCTTTTTTTTTTTTTTCTTTTTTTTTTTTGTTTTTTTTGTTTTTTTTTTGTTTTTGTTTTACTGACTCAAAGGCTATGAAAGTACAAATAGCGGGTTTTTGAAATAAAAAATTAACTATGCACTAATATAAAGTTCAATTACATTAATTAGTTTGGCTCACTAAAACGAGCCATGTTTCACTAGCTCTCAGTTCGCACAATAAGTTCTGGATCAATTTTTTTTTTTTTTTTTGTTTCCAATTATCAAAACTCGTCATTGAAACAAAAGTGCAACACTTTCCGACTTAGGCTCATATTCCAATTAGGTATGCTTGTTTACCACAGTTTAATATTTAGCTTCAGATAAACGTAGGAAAAGAGCTTAAACAGCTGAAATTAAGAAGAGATAACTGATTTAAGTTCTACTTTTTAGAATGTCTTATTCTGATATTCTGAGATTGAATTAAATACTAACTCAAGTCCTCGATAGAGTTTATTTTCTTTGAAAATGGCATTTCGATGCCTTAATTTAGGTGATGAGATGCGATGAAGACAATGTTTTAAATCTATTTTATTTTATATTACTTAAACTCCTGAGTGATATTGCGATGGATGTGTTCGGTAAGGCTTTCAGGACTCTTTCGCGTACCATACCGCTTTATTAGTTGCTTCGTACCATGCAGATGACGATAGGGCGCCACAGTCTAGCTGTTTTCACCATCCGTAGTTAGATGGCACAGTACAGCCAGGCCTCGAGTCTAGCCACCTCCACCATTCGTGATCAGGGCAACACTGCTCTGATCCGCGACAAGCAGATGCCATTATGGTGATATTCAGTCTGTTCAACGGTAGCACAATCGTTATTGCGATATATTTCTAGTTTCATGTTGTTTTAGACTGCAAGTGGAACTTCGGGTTGTGATATTAAATAACCAATTCAGTATTTATCTTAGTGACTGAGGGAAACAACGAAAAAGCCCCAAACTGATTAGCTGGCCCACGGGATTGGAACCCTAATAACCTTCTATGTGATGTAATTTATTTGATTTCTATACTTCTGTGATTGGAAGCAATAAGCAATGTATGCAATTCTGACTTTACCGCTAACCTGAAATAAAAAAATATATTTTACTCCCAAAACATGTTTTGAAATAAATACAAGGAAAGAAAGGTCTGATAACTTACATTCAGTCTCTTCTCATTCTTATACAAATTATTCCTGTACAAGTTTAATATTTCACTTGCTACCAGAATTAATTTTGGTTTACATTAACACGAAAGTCAGATTTTTGAAGAACCTGTCGCTATGTGATGACAATAAATTGTCTTGCTCGTTGCATGACCACAAGAAAAAGTAACGATATTCCAGTTCGGAAAGGTATACGTGTATGAAAATTCAAGCCAAAGCAAGATATATCTCGGAAATGGTGAATTACACACAAAAAAGACACAAATCTACACATTTTATGTAAAATCTCTTGTGGTTTACCAATTATACTAAAGTTGTTCAGAATGACGAGACGTAAGAGATTAACCCCAGAAAACTGAAGATAAAGATTTGGCAGGCACATATCTTATAACACGTATTGTAACAAGAATCACTGGAGTCAGTTTTTGAGTAAATCAACATTTTCGAATTGTAATTATGATGCACTTTAAAGAAATGCACTCACAACTGCAAATGCCATGCACTCTCATAGTTAAATAACCTTTCAGGCTTTTACAATGGCGGCTTTAAAATTAAATTAAAATTTATATCACTTTTAAAAAAGAAATAAACTAGGAATGTATAGTAGTGAAAATAAAAAATCACAGATTTGGTCCAAAATCTCATATTTTTACAAAACTGTTCGCTTAGGTGCGAACTTCTAAACAATTAATTTAAAGCAGAAAATAAATGGAGTTTTATTTATGGACGCTCTTTAACTGCTGTGGTTTTCAGCGTCACGTTTTATCCTGGGCGTAAAAGACCTCTCAAATTTACTCAGAGGCCTATTAATCGCGCTTGAGTTTCTTTTTCGTGCCATAAATGTACGAAACGGGATCACCGGCTTTACTTCCCTTCCGAAGGAAGTCATGGTAAGACTTTAACGCCCGAAAAAAAAAATCCATGGCCCATAATTTGAAACAAATGTTCACGGGTTGATTTATGCATTATTATCAACAGACCGAAAGTATTAATTATTTGTCAAAACACACTGTAATTCAGAGTTACTTTGAATTAAGGGATTATGACAGAACTGGACCTGAATTTGTTGCACTATTTTATCAATGCATCGGCTCGCTTATTATTAGCATATTACTTTCTCTACACGTACTATGTACATAGTGTATCGAGAAGGTATTGCACTCCACCCAAAAATTCGATACCGAGATTTCACCGGAAATATATGTTCTAGAGCCCTCTGTATCCACAAAAAAGCATTTTCAGAAAAAGGTCCGTGTGTGTGTGTTCGTGTGTCTGTGTTCGTGTGTCTGTAAACACGATAACTCAAAAACGAAAAGTCGGTAAAATACCAAACTTTAAGTTTAGTATCTTCAGGAGATGCGACACGAAGATTTTGAGAAAAAACCCACTTCATAAACTACCCTTTACATGGAACTTTATTCGAAAATTTTGTTTTTCTCAAAAATGGCTGTAGCGATTTTCATATTAGTATCGTATATTAAAGATATATACCTGGCAAATGAAATGTATATTTTGAATTTTCTGGGAATAGTCTCTGAAGACTACTTTATTCTGGATGAACTTTACGGAATTTTACATATCTACTAAACCGTAAGAGATGGACAAAAACTTACCACACAAAAAATGTAGATCTCGTTAAAACACACAATTTATGTTATATACATTTTTTCGTGGAGATGATCGTTTTTAGATATTCCTTGTTTTTTGTTTCAGCTTTAAAAAACTTACTTTTCTCATACGGGAATTTTTCAACTCCTGTCCATACAAACAAAGGAAGTTCAGTCAAATAGCAACCAGCTTTTGACTATCACTTTAACCTATGGTACTCCCTTATTTCGCTTCTACTTACAAGGAAGCAAGTAATGATATTATTTCTGCTAATTTTTCTTGATTAGCATGAAGTAAATAGAAGCATTTAGCTTTTTAGTAATAATTTGTTGCAGGGATGCAGAGAAAGGCATGCGAATGGATCACATCAGATTTTTTTTAAAAGCAAATGGTAGCTATCAGAAACACGTTTGGTTAAATACTAATAACAATAGATGTTATACTTCCTACCCAGTTCTTCAGTCAAAAAACTGCATGATACTTCAATGGTTAGACATTATAACAAAACAGTAGTCGTACACACAAAATATTACTGTATGAAAATCTCGAAAATGTCCTAAAGAAGAGGGAAATTATTTCAAGTGCAGATTGCAGAAAAAGTATCACATGATTAGAACCACTCTTAAGCTGAAGCAATAGTAACATAATTCTTATGGTCTGTCTTGTTTCATAATTTTAAAAAAAGCTTTTAAAAACGTTTCAATGAGACTGTAACAATGAAAATATAATATGTTTCACTCACATAACTTTCTCTAGTTGTTCCATATACAAACTATTTTTAAAAAGATTATTCTTTTATCTACATCATGCTAATCGGATAAACATCTGTATAATTGGGTTTATTATTTGCTTCCTTGTAAGTACAAGACAAATAGGGGATACATTAGGCTAAATTGATCATCAAATCTTTTAAAAGCTCATTGCTATGTGAAAGAATTGAGGTTCGGTTCGCTTTACGTGTGCCCATTTGAGAAAAGTTCGGTAGTTTAACATTGAAACGAATAACAAGGAATAATTTGAAATCGTTCCACTCTATAAGAAAAATGTATATGACATAAAGTTTGTATTTTAAGGCGATGTACATTTTTTAGGTAGTAGGTTTTTATCTCTTACAGTTTAACCGTTATGCAAAATTTTGCAAAACTCATCCTGAATAAAAAGACCTTTTGGGGACATTTCCATAAAATTCAAAATACACATTTTATTAGCCGAGTAAATTATCTTTAATACACGATATTTTAATTTAATATTTACAGCCATTTTGAGAAAAACAATATTTTCGGTTTTCTTTTTTTCTCCATGTAAAGAGAAGTTTGGGGTGGCACATTTTGCTCTAAATCTTCGTGTCACATTCTTGGAAGACACTGAGATTAAATACCAAGTTTGGTAAATAAAGTTTTTTTTTCTTCTGTTTTTGAGCTATGCTGTACAAAGACACATGCACACGGATCTTTTTTTTTTTTTTTCCCTCTAAATGGGACCTGAATACATATGCTTCCAGTGCAATCTCGACATCGATTTGTTTGGGAGGAATACGATACCTTCTCTAGCTGCTATTTGCATTTAATGTACATACGTGCTAGAGAAAGTTAAAATAGTTTTAAGAAGATACATTAGTTCAAAGTACCCCAATATATAGAGAAAGCTGGCCTAAAGAAAACTCCCTGTGTTTCTATTGAGATTTCACTTGAGGAGAAAATGTCATTAGGGATTTGCAGTCAATCATTCTTTTAACCATAAAGCAAAGGGATTACATATTAAAAACCTCCGAAGGTTTTGTGACTTGGTTGCTTTGTAAGCTATAGCTGTACTTTCATTATGTTAATGAAATAGATACGAAATTAAATCGATTTTAAATAGTTTACGACACAGCTGAAAAACATTTAAAAATAAACTAAGAAAGGAAACTAAAATGATTTTCTAAAGTAATGGTAGCGAAATCTGAGAATGTACCAACTAATAGACGATCTGCTGAAATGAAAATCCTAAGAAGTTTAATAAATTATTGTTAAAAAGCTTATACTTCTATTTACTTCATGCTAATCGAGAAATAATTAGTAGAAATAGTCTTATTACTTGCTTCCTTGTAAGTAGAAGAGAAATAAACGAGTACCATAGGTTAAAGTGATAGCCAAAAGCTGGTTGCTATGTGACTGATGTTCCTTTGTTTGTAAGTTTTTCAAAGCTGAAACCAATAAAAATGAATATCTCAAATACGATCAACTCCACGAAAAAATGTATATGACATAAATTATGTGTTTTAAAGTGATCTACATTTTTTCTGTAGTAAGTTCTTGTCTATCTTTTACGGTTTACCAGTTACGCAAAATTCAGCTAAATTCATTCAGAATAAAGTAGCCTTCAGAGGCTATTCCCAGAAAATTCTAGATATACATTTTATTTGGGATCTAAATATCTTTAATATACGGTATTTTAATCAAAATCGTTAGAGCCATTTTTGAGGAACTCTAAATTTTCGAAATTTTTTCAAGTGAAGGGTAGTTTGGGATGGGGGATTTTTCTCAAAATCTTCGTGTCGCATCCGTGGAAGATATTAAACTTAAATACCAAGTTTGGTATTTTACCGAGTTTTCGTTTTAGAGTTATCGTGTTCACACACACACACACACACACACACACACACACACACACACACACACACACACATGCACACACCACACACACGGGCCTTTTAATGAAAATACTTTTTTTGGATGCAAAGGACTCTAAAACATATATTTCCGGAGAAATCTAAGTTGTGAATTTTTAGGTGGAGTTCAATACCTTCTCTATACACTATGTATATAGAGAAAGTAAAAATCTGATGTGTTACACTCACATGACTTTCTCTAGCCGTGTTACAAACTTCTTACATGAGATTCTTCTTCTTTCTGCACCTTGTTAATCGAGGTATTCAGCACAATGTTGTTATTCCTTATAAGTAGGAAGAAAATAAGGGAAATACACTAGGCTAAATCGATAGTCAAATGTTTTAAAAGCTGTCGTTATGCGATTGTCATTACAAATCGCTTCTTTTCTTGGCCAGGAGTAGAACAAAAGAAAAACGGACACTCCTGTCTGAGAAAAGTATAAGTACTTCACAACTGAAATCAATAACAATGAATACCTCGAAAACGGTAAGCTCCATGAAAAAAATGTATATGACATAAGTTGTGTATTTTAACAATGCCTACATTTTTTGTCTATTAAGTTTTTGCCTATCTCTTACGGTTTACTAGTTATGCAAAATTAAGCAAAATTCATCCAGAATAAACAGGTCTTTAGAAGCTATTCCCAGAAAATTCAAGATATACATTTTATTTGTCAGGTATACTATATTTTAATCAAAATCGTTAGAGCCATTTTTAAAAAAAATCCAAATTTTCGAAAAAAGTTCTATGTAAAGGGTAGTTTGGGGTGGGGGGATTTTTCTCAAAATCTTCGTGTCGCATCCCTGGAAGATACTGAACTTAAATAAATACCAAGTTAGTTATTTCAGCTACTTTTCGTTTTTGAGTTATCGTGTTCACAGACACACGGACACACGGACACACACACACACACACGGACCTTTTTCTGGAAATGCTTTTTTTTGGATTCAGGGGGTCCTAAAACATGTATTTCCGGTGAAATCTCGACATCGAATTTTTGGGTGGAATACAATACTTCTCTATCCCTATGTACATTGTACATACGGGACTAGGGAAAGTAAAAATAGAGCAATTAAATAATAAACTATTTATTCAAGAGTACAATGGATAAACCACTTGGAAAGAATGGAAGGAGGCAGATATCTAAAAGAGCACTTGAAAATATACCGAGAGGGAAAAGAGAAGGAGGAAGAAGCCAGAAAGCTGGTAACATGGTTTGGAGAAGTAGCAGAGGAGACCAACATTGTTTAGCCGACACGATAAAGAATGCTTGGCCAGGTCAATCTTTCCATAAACACACATAACGGAAAATGAGCGTTTTGCAATGTGTGGTGTTCTCACCCCTGGTAATAATAGAAAACGCCCCTGTTGTTTAGGTTTACAGGTAGATAGCCAGACCACGCCCCCTTCGCTTTCCGACAAAAGCTGACGGGAGACTAAATGCCTAGCTTTACCGTGTCAGAGACAGCACAAATGTGTTTGAGTTACCCTTAATTATAGGGCAGGGAGAGAATATGTTCGTTTTTGGGACCGCTCCGAGCTACAGCGTGTCTCAGAACATCGGCCCCCTCAAAACGTGCTTTACTCTTGTTACTTTCTCTACACGTAGTACAATGTGTATAGAGAAGGTATTGTATTGTAGTGCAATCGCAGTTTGGGACCCACTGAATTCAAAAAAAGCATTTTTTAGAAAAAGCTTGGTATTAAAGTTTGGTATCTTCCAAGGATGCGACACGAAGATTGTCAAGAAAATCAGCCCACCCCCAACTGCCCTTTACATGGAAATTTTATCTAAAAATTTGCTTTTCTCAAAATTGACTAACGATTTTGATTAAAAGCTCTTATATTTAAGATATTTAAATGCCAAATAAAATGTATATCTTGAATTTTTTTTGGAATAGCCTCCGAAGACTACTTTAGTATTGATGAATTTTACGGAATTTTGCATAACTGCTAAACCGTAAGAGATGGACAAAAACTTACCGCAAAAAAATGTAGAGCACATTAAAACACACAATTTGTGTTATTCACATTTTTTTCGTGGAGTTGATCTTTTTTGAGATATTCCTTGTTTTTGGTTTCAGTTTTGAAGAACTTTTTAAAACTGAAGCTAATAAAAGGAATATCTCGAAAACGGTCAACTCCACGGAAAAAATAATGTATCTGACATACATTTTGTGTATGTTAGCGACATCTACATTTTTTGTGTAGTAAATTTTTGTCTCTTACGGCCTATCAGTTCAGCAAAACTCATCCAGAATAAACAGATCTTTAGAAGCTATTCCCAGAAAATTCAAGATATACATTTTATTAAGATGGAAATTACCTTAATATGCGGTATTCTAATCAAAAACGTTAGAGCCATTTTTAAGAACAACAAAATTTTCGAACATTTTTCAAGTAAAAAGTAGTTTTGGGTGGAAGATTTTCTTGAATATGTTTGTGTCGCATCCTTGGAAGATACCAAGATTATCTAGTGGTCAGCGAGCTGACTTCTCACCCGGAGGTCCCATCTGACTTTTTCTTTTGCTAGAATTACTCCCTATCCCCCACAGTGTCTGGAATGTGTGTGTTTGAGGGACAAAAAGAGGGACCTACAGACAACGAGTTGTTTCAAGTGCAAAGCCCCTGATTTGACCTTAGATGTTGAATGTTCTTACAAAGATGCAGACAGAGTCATGTGAATTGAACACATCAGATATATATAATCGTTTGATTTGTATGGTCTTTTCCCCGCACCTATATCACTTTCACTTGGCGCTAAGCAGACGGTGCCATCCAAATCGCTGTGTTTCCTCCATCTGTACTCAGATGATAAACGGCCAGACTTCTGTATCTCGTGCCTTATTCTCCACACTACTTTACTCCGCGACTTGCCTCTTCGGGTCCGGCCCGTCTAACTGCTTCCACTATATGTGGATAGATGGCAGGATAATTATAATTACCATTTACTTTTCAGATTTACTGCTGTTTTAGACTGAAGATGGAACTTTGACTCTGGTGTTCAACATCCAATCCTTGGCGACTGAGTAAAAACCTCAGGCGGACTGATCGATATTTAAGGCCAAGGAGAACGCGCCGTTACCGCCTGAGCCACCACGCTTTTCTGCCTCTGTACCAGTTGGACTTTTTTTATCACTAACTCAAGATTGCAAGGCAAGATATGCTTAAGCTCGAACACTAAATAGTTTTCAAAAGAAAGCAAAGCTATAATTTGTACGTCTATACGAAAATGTAAAGAAAAGTCGTCCAGTATTTTTTAGCTATCATCTCAGTTTCAAAGCTTATCTCAACGGTATAAAGGTTAGGCACCTGCTAATGCTTTAGACTACCGTTTTTTTTTCGAATATTTTGTTTTATATGTTAATATTGAAGTCACATTATTTTCGCGGTCTTCTAGATCGTGCCAATTTCTGTTGATCACAAATAACAGGATACTGCTTTGTTTTCTGACATTATCTACCGGATTTTGGCTGTAGTAGTAATCTCATCTTTGTATGATCATCTTTCACCATTCGATCTTTTTTCCTTTAACCTGGTTGGTCACATCGGACGATGAATGCAATTGGTGAAATGATGCTCAAATGATCTCGGGGCCCATGGAGCTTAAAGTTACTCGACATTCGTCTTCTCAGGCTAAGGAAAACCCCGAAAAAAACCTTATCCTTACGGTAACGCCCAAAGCGAGATTCGAACCCACGCCTTTTTTAATGTGAGGCAGACACACTTTCCAGGCGGGCTTTATTCGACCTTTTGTTAAATTAAAAGTAATTTAAATGAGTTTGCTTTCGTTAAAATATTGTAATGGTAGAGAATTTAAGGACTTCACAAAAGTAGGTAGCCTTTAATTACAATCAGAATATTGATTATGTCAACAAGACAGTATGCATATATCTTCTATGAACACATTGCACTGTATGAAAATGAGCTTTTCGTTGGCCACATAATGTAAGCTAACAACCAAAAATTTATGTTACACAAATTGTGTTTTTAACGTGCTCTAAATTTTTTGTTTGGTAAGTTTTTATCCATCTCTTACGGTTTAGCAGTTATGCAAAATTCCACAAAAATTCATCCAGAATAAAGTAGTCTTCAGAGGCTATTCCCAGAAAATTCAAGATATACATTTTATTTGTCAGGTAAATATCTGTAAATATACCATATTTTAATCAAAATCATTAGAGCCATTTTTTCAAAAATCAAAATTTTCGAAAAAGTTCCATGTAAAGGGTAGTTGGGGGTGAGGGGATTTTCTTGAAAATTTTCGTGTCACATCCTTGGAAGATACTAAACCTAAATACCAAATTTGGTATTTTACCGACTTTTCGTTTTTGAGTTATCTTGTTCACAGACACACACACACGAACCTTTTTCTGAATTTTTTTTTTTTGGATTCAGGGGACTCTAAAACATATATTTGCGGTGAAATCTCGGTATGGAATTTTTGGGTGGAGTACAATACCTTCTCTATACACTATGCACATAGTACGTATACAGAAAGAAACGGATTTCATCCACATGGCGAGCAGATTTTAAAAGATTTCACTATCGCTTTAGCCCAGTATATTCACTTACTTCCCTTTTACTTACAACAAATCAATTAATAAAAACCATTTCTGCTGATCGAGATACACACATACAAACATATACACACATATACAAACACACACACACACACATATACACATAAAACCACACACATACATACACACATACACACATACAAACACACAAATACACATACATACACACAAATACACATACATACACACATACAAACACACTCATAAACACATACAAACACACACACATACACACAAATACACATACATACTCACATACAAACACACACACACACACACACACACAAACACACACATACACACTTACAAACATACACACAAATACACATACATACACACATACACACACACACCACTACGTAGCAATGAATACAAAAGCAAGAACTTATGGTCTGCATTCCAAGTACATGAGCAAATTTTCGAGTATAATATATTTTCAATTGTATTTTAAAACACGAAATTATTGATGTAAATTTGGCCATTAGGAATATAATTTTTTTGTGTAATTACGGTATATTGTCTTTAATCGCAATCGGTAACATAATTTAAGCAAATTATTTTTAAACAGGGTAATTTAAGTTGAAGTTTCAATTATTAAGAAGTCATTAACATTATATTATTGCATGTGTTTAAAAAAACAGAAAAAAAAAATGGTTTGCATGAAATACAGCGTTGGGATATTGGGCACGCAAAGCCCTGTCGACACCCCATGAGACATGGAAGTTAGCTTGACTATAAAACAAGTCCGCCATAAATGTCATGCGGGAATTTCCCGTTCAGCCGCCTAGAAAAAATGCCTTTTAAGTGTCCCCAGAAAAAAGAGAAATAAATTATAAACGACATAAGATATATGAGAAGTTGGTAATGCTAGATAGAGTTAAAACTTATCTGTTAGTTTAAATTTCATGACAAACTAACAAAACTCGCACACTGCTTCTCTATTGTGTTTAATGAGAAGATTTTTCTGTCTCACTCGTTTTCTCGCTGTTTCTTGCTCTCAACAACTTCACTCTAGCATTCTTCCTTTACTGTGCAACTCACATCTTATGTGATGAAATTTAAATGTAAGTAGGTTTATAATGAAACCTAACGCCTATTTCTTAAGTCATCCTTCGTGGTCTAGGAGTAATATACTTGGCTCTGGTTCCCAAGGTCACGGGTTCGAACCGGCGGAGGGCGATGGTTTCTTTCGGACTAAAATCCTTAGCATAGTTTCTTCGGAAGTGAAGTACGTCGTAGATAAAGGGGACTCTGAGCAAAAGTAAGCGTCTTTCACGGCCAATATGCAACGGGACGCTGAGAACTCAGCAGTTCAACAGCTCCATAAATAAAACTCAATTTAATTTAACTTCTTTCTTAGATTTCCAATGAGATGCTTTTCATGCTTACCGCCTTACACATGCACAAAGTATAATAATAATAATAATAATAATAATAATAATAATAATAATAATAATAATAATAATAATAAAAGCGAGAAAAAATCAAACCTACAGCTATAAATTCGGCAATTCATAATTGAAGTCGCTAGAGTACGTAAATTTCGTCAACTGTCATAAAACAGAATGAATAATTCTATGCACAGTGATTTATTTAAAACTGAACATCTTCTAAATTAATAAAAAAAATCTGATGTCTTCCATTCACATGACTTTCTCTACATCTATGTAACAAATTATTGTTAAAAATCTTATTCTTCTACCTAACTCATTCTAATCTAGATAAAATTGTAGAGATAATCTTATTACTGCCTCCTTCTAAATTAAAGGTAATCAAGGGAGTACTATAGGCTAAAGCGATAGTCAATTTTTTTTAAAAGCTGGTTGTTATATGATTGAAATTGTTTAGTTTGTATGACCAGGAGATGACAAATTCCCATGAGTTTTAAAGTTTAAAATATTTTAAAGCTAAACCAATAACAAGGAGTATCCCAGAAACGACCAGCACTACAAAAAAGTAAACATACAAAAAACAAAGTTTATTAGAAAACATGTGTTTTAACTAGATGCACAAGTTTTATATAGTAAGTTTTTATTTATCTGTTACGGTTTACAAAATTCATCCAGTATAAGGACGTGTTCAGAGGCTATTCCAAGAAAATTCAAACTATACATTTTATTTGTCAGATAAATATTTCCAATATAGGATATTTTAATCAAAATTGTTAGACCAATTTTTGAGAAAATAAAATTTTTCGACAACATTTCCATGTAAAGGGTAGTTTAGGGATCTTTGGTGGATAGTAAACTTAAATACCATTTTTGGTATTTAACGGACTTTCTTTTTTTGAGCTATCTGTGCACACATAATCACACACATACACTCTTTCTAAATTTTTTTCAGGTGATTTCCGGTGAAATCTCGATAACAAATTTTTGGGTGGAATACAATACCTTCACTATACAAAATGTACATAGTACGTGTAGAGAAAGTAATAAACGTAGGCAACCTGTGTTGAATTACAGAGCACCTTTGGGAGATTCCTCACAGTAAACATTGAACAAGTTTTGTACACAACTGAATTCATAGCACCATATTCCGTAACAACGAAATAAAAGAAATAGAATCGATAATCAGATATCGTCTTCAAATTTCATGACATCGTGATTTCCTTCACGAGTTCCTAAACGTTCTCGAGCACCAACTTTTGCCTCATTGCAGGTTTCTATCGATGAACGTGAATTTGAGAGAAATATAATCTTTTGTAAAATACGAGAAACACAATATGCGAATGTAGCACATATATTTTTTAATTTTATAATTTTTGCTTGGAGTTTCGGGCTTTTAAAAATTTCTGCTACACAACATGACACCAATATCAATTCTCCTAGAATCGCTGAAATAATAAAATTCAATTTAAATATGTTATTACTTTTCAGAGGGAAATCCTAAGTGTTCAATTTTATATAGTGGCATTAAGTTGCATGAAGACAATCAATTTACACTCACTTCTTACTTTAGATCACATCTGCTTCATATGAAAGATTCTAATCGGGTTCTGATTGGGTGGAATTTATTTAATGAGGTAAACGCGGCTTAATTTGAAGAGGTAAAAATCTGCTCATTTATTACGCAGAGAATTAGCAACCATTAAAGGCAGCTGACAATAAGACGTATGAAAATGGCCAGCCAAACTGCATCTCTTTTGTTTTAGCCTTTTTGTTTTTTAACGAGTCGTGTGTGTTTTATGCGTTATTTATGGCAGTCTATAATGAATTCCAATGTTTATAGCCCCAAAATTGCATCTTGGGGAGCGTTTAACGGCAGAGCGCCCTGTCATTAATTGTTCATACAAGTGGATACCTCTAACAGTTGTAACTTGTGAATTAGAGAAACTATATTTGCCACACGGTACCATTGTGCTCTGCTTCTCATGTTTTTACTCCGATAATTTAACACAAATAAAAAAGAAACAATGGGAACCGCTTCCAACCCCAAAATAGACCAAACAGGGAGAAATGAATAAAAGTAGGCACAACCCTTAACTGGTATAATGCGGTCTTGTGGACTGCCGGTGAAATGTTAAGTGATATATTTTCGCGATTTATTAAGATATACACACCTGCACCCCGCTACCTTCTTATCAGGAGTTTGCAGTCTGTGTAGGAAGTGGAAGTATTCTGCTTGTTTGCTTTGTTGAGTTATATCGTCCGGAACTCAAGAAGCGGTCTCTCAGACGTCTAGTAACAGTTACCTTATTTATTTCTAACAAAGTAAATATTTTTACTTATTCATATTTTTTAATTTTCGATTTAAATTGGGGAAAATAATGCGTAATATCCTTACTATTAAATAAACTTACTAGAATATGTATACTATATATTACTTGATATTTAAACAACAGTATATTTATATATACAAATTTTCACTGTAAATTAAATGCTTACACACGAATATGTTAAAAAAAAACAAAAAAAACAAAAAAAAAAAAAAAAAAAAAAAAAAACAAGCATCTACAAATCTCGATTCATTTACAGAAAATGTCGGGCCCATCGTCCATCAGAGCAGATGGTTCCAGGCTTAGTGAATTCATAACTCAGACGTTAGCCGAGTCAGAGACTGTGCCAGTGTTGACAGTGATAAGTGATAACATAGATGATCCCACAAGTCGCCTAACTGCAAGGTCATATAGCGACTTGAAAACACGATACAAACTTTAACACATGGGATAAACATATAACATTATACAGTACAATATTTCCCAAGCTAAAATATTTAACAAATTTACATACATTGTACAGTGAGATTGCATTGTGAAGCAGTTTTACAATAATTTATCATACAATTTGGTGCATTTAAAAAACTGTAACATGAGCTCGAATCCTTCAATGACAGCGTCCCACATTGTAATGGAAAGTAACCATAGTTGAAATTCGGAAATCGGGGAGTGTGATGATGAATCAGAAATTGGGACAGGAAGTTTACAAAGTAACGTTGCAACTTTCCTAGGGAACAAAGCACCCCCACCCCGAAATGTTCAAACCAGAGCGCACAACATTTTAACTCATCTTGCTGGGTTGCGACCTCCAGCTACATCCATTGGTAACAATCCCAAACACAATTATTATTCACCAATGAAATGGGGCCGCGCCGTGGCCGAGTGGTTAGACAACTCGCCTCTCACCTAGCGACCGCATGTGAGATTTGTGCTGGACAAAGCGGCGCAGGGGCGGGTTTTCTCCGGGTTCCCCGGAGGCTCACATAAAAGGAAGGCTTCCACACAGATTACTCCAAGAATTGAGACTCAACATAAGAAGGATTTTGAGGCTCCCTGACAAAATTCTAGAGAAAGATGCGGTTGAAGAAGAGGTTTGTGAAAACAGAAAAACCTGATGTGTTCCATTCACATGACTGTCTCTACATCTCTGCAACAAATTATTATTAAAGTGATAGTCAAAAGCTGGTTGCTATGTGACTGAAGTTTGTATGGACAGGAGTTGACAAATTCCTCTATGAGAAAAGTATAATTTTTTAAAGCTGAAACCAAAAACAAGGAATATCTCAAAAACGATCAACTCCATGAAAAAATGCATATAACATAAATTGTGTGTTTTAAAGTGTTCTACATTTTTTGTGTGGTAAATTTTTCTCCATCTCTTACGGTTTAGCAGTTATGCAAAATTCCGTAAAATTCGTCTAGAATAAAGTAGTCTTCAGAGGCTATTCCCTGAAAATACAAAATATAAATTTTATTTGTCAGGTAAATATCTTTAATATACGATATTTTAATCAAAATTGTTACAGCCATTTTTGAGAAAATCAAAATTTTCGAAAAAAATTCCATGTAAAGAGTAGTTGGGGTGGGGGGATTTTTCTCAAAATCTTCGTGTCGCATCTTTGGAAGATATTAAACTTAAATACCAAGTTTGATATTTTGCCGACTTTTCGTTTTTGAGTTATCGTGTTCACAGACACACGCACACACACACACACAATGGACCTTTTTGTGAAAATGCTTATTTTGGACACAGGGGACTCTAAAACATATATTTCCGGTGAAATCTCGGAATGGAATTTTTGGGTGGAGTGCAATGCCTTCGCTATACACTACATACATAGCACCTATAGAGAAAGTAAAAACATGTGCTCTGTGCCCCCGAAACTGAAAAGGAAGACAGGATACCCTTGCTACAGGTGCCAGCGTGCAATATGTCGAAAAGTTTGTCAAAAAAGTGTGTCGAATTTCTACAGAGAAAGTGTTTATTAGTGAAAATTTTAATACAGTGAAATAGTTTTTAAACAGTTACGCTGTCAGGATTATTGACCGTATTTGTTTTAAACTTACCGGTCCCTCAGACCTCTTGTACCAGTTAAGTTATATTTTTGTACCGTACCATTTGACCGTTAATGAAACAATATGGAGCATTTTCCTGACGACGAGAAGAAATCACCAGAGTGGGAGGTAATCGGGAATCGAACTCAGGACCTTCCAAACGCGAGTCGCACGCGAAGGCGCTGTGGGGTCTGTTTTTACACCTATCCCTCTCTCTCTCCCTTTCTGTTTTTATTGGACAATAATTACATGCTCCGTAGTATTATATACATTAAAAGGCATTATTAAATTTTGAATACATATTCTAATACATTTAGAATGATTTTAAGTATACTAACATCATATTATACATTACATTGTGAGTGAGTGAGTGAGTGAGTGAGTGAGAGGGTGAGTGAGTGAGTGAGTGAGTGAGTGAGTGAGTGAGTGAGTGAGTGAGTGAGTGAGTGAGTGAGTGAGTTAGTGAGTGAGTGAGTGAGTGAGTGAGTGAGTGAGTGAGTGAGTGAGTTAGTGAGTGAGTGAGTGAGTGAGTGAGTGAGTGAGTGAGTGAGTGGTAAGACTCAAGGGTTTACATTATGTAATGCTGTTTACAAGGAAAATCCTTTACAGATCAATTGATAGGACAAATTTACAATAGTGCAGCTTCTGTTAATTTACGTATTTGTTGCCTTGTCTTCCTACGTTCGTATATAAGACAATTCACTGTTTGCTGTGGGTTATTACATATATAGTAAGGATTCTCTCTCTCTCTCTCTCTCTCTCTCTCTCTCTCTCACACACACACACACACACACAAACACTATATGTCAATGCAAAAATGTGTTTCTGAAATTTATTTAACAAATCTGCTGAGTTACATTCTCTAGCTGTTCCGCAAACAAACTGTTTTTACAATAGGTTATTCTTTTATCTGCACATATTCATGGAGTTAAATACCAGCACAAGTTGTCTTATTGCTTGCTTAATTATAAGGGAAATAAGGTATTGCATTAAGCTAAAGCCATAATCAACATTTTAAAAGCGGTCGCTATGTGAAGCAACTGAAATTCGGTTCTCTTTGCTTGCAAAGAATTAAACAAAAGTAAGATGACTTCCTGTTTGAGAAACTTGAAACTGAAACCAATAACACGGAATATTTCGGAAACGGTTAGCTCTACAGAAATGTATAATGACATAAATGGTGCGTTTTAACGAGATCTGCATTTTTGTGTAGTAGTGTTTGTCTATGGTCGTTTCCTTAGCGCAGCTGCTTGCCAAGCGGGAGACCTGGGTCAGATTCCCGGTACCAGCGTGGGGAGACCCTCAGGTCCCTCATGAGGAGCTACTTGATGGAGAAGTAGCGGCCGGGAGGGATTGAGGCGCTGACCACGTCTCACCCTCCAATATTATGCTATACTATGAATCCTGGGACTTAAAGTACTTACAACATTGCAAGTCGCCATTGGGGTTGTCATCTCAAAATAATTTGAGAACACCTTGAGGTTTACCGGGAAACATTCAAGTCAGTTGAGAAATTCAATGCTATGCCGGCAAGTTGCTATAGTAGCTCAGTGGCAGAGCAACCGGGTAGAGATCGGGAGATCCGTGCTTCAAATCCCGGCTTTGGCATTGAATTTATCCATTTCTACTAATGCTTATCTCGATTAGCATGAAATAGATGTTAGAATAAGAGTTTTAACAATGCTTTTACAGGGAATACAGGAAGGCATGTGACTGGAACACATCAGATTTCTGAGAGCTATTTATCCACATTTTCAGTTTCGTATTTTTGCAACTCACTGTATCTCAAAAGTGTGTTGTCTGGAAATCTCATGCCACACTTTTCCAAGAGTAACGTATCTCAAAAGTGTGTTGTCTGGAAATCTCATGCCACACTTTTCCAAGAGTAACGTATATCAAAAGTGTGTTGTCTGGAAATCTCACGCCACACTTTTCCAAGAGTAACGTATCTCAAAAGTGTGTTGTCTGGAAATCTCATGCCACACTTTTCCAAGAGTAACGTATCTCAAAAGTTTGTTGTCTGGAAATCTCATGCCACACTTTTTCCAAGAGTAACGTATCTCAAAAGTTTGTTGTCTGGAAATCTCACGCCACACTTTTCCAAGAGTAACGTATCTCAAAAGTTTGTTGTCTGGAAATCTCATGCCACACTTTTTCCAAGAGTAACGTATCTCAAAAGTGTGTTGTCTGGAAATCTCATGCCACACTTTTTCCAAGAGTAACGTATCTCAAAAGTTTGTTGTCTGGAAATCTCATGCCACACTTTTTCCAAGAGTAACGTATCTCAAAAGTGTGTTGTCTGGAAATCTCATGTCACACTTTTCCAAGAGTAACGTATCTCAAAAGTGTGTTGTCTGGAAATCTCATGTCACACTTTTCCAAGAGTAACGTATCTCAAAAGTGTGTTGTCTGTAAATCTCATGTCACACTTTTCCAAGAGTAACGTATCTCAAAAGTGTGTTGTCTGGAAATCTCATGTCACACTTTTCCAAGAGTAACGTATCTCAAAAGTGTGTTGTCTGTAAATCTCATGCCACGCTTTTCCAAGAGTAACGTATCTACGATAAATAAAGCAAAAGTACGAGTGATTCTGATAGTAGAGCGTTTTGATCTGAAGCATTTATCTCGTACTGGCGGAGATGAGCAGCGCTTACGAAAGCAAGCATCTTTTCACTGCCTTCTCCACCTTCCAATTACCTTCTTGTTTTAACACAAAAATGCCCATGGCCCGTTGGAGCGAGTGAGAAAGGTTACGCTTTTTTGCTAAGCCTTTTAGATTTAATAATAATTGCATCCTGTGTCGCGACTAAGTGTACACATCCGCCAGATCAAACACTTGACAGCCTTATCTTGATAATGGGCCATTTATCCGGACGGTGCCTGCTGGAGGTGAAATATGCTGCTCTTCTGTCACTGCAAACACAATATTCTATTCTCATACCATTTTATAATTTACTACTTTTTCTACACGTATTATGTATGTAGTGTACAAAGAAAAAAATTGATACTAAGATTTCAGGGAAAATACATGTTTTGAGTCCTCTGAGTAAAAAAAAAAAAACATTTCTACTTTCTGTACAGTACATAAGGTATAGGTAGAGAAGGTATTGCATTTCCCCCAAATGTAATACCATATTTGACCGGAAATATCCAGAAAAACATTTTTAGAAAGAGGTTCGCATGTGCGTGTGTGTCTGCGAACACAATTACCCAAAAACGAAAAATTGGTAAAATACCAAACTTAGTATTTATGTTAGTATCTTCCAAGGATGTGACTCAAACCCTACCACAAGCTACCCTTTACTTGGAAAACATTACGATAATGCTGTTTTTTTTGTTTTTTGTTTTTTTTTTCAAAAATAGCTCTAACGATTTAGATTAAAGTACCATACATTAAATATATTTACATGACAAATAAAACACTTATCTTGAATTTTCTGGGAATAGCCTTGCAGAGCTGAAGCTCCTTTGTTTGTATGGACACGAGTTGACAGATTCCTATATGAGAAAAGTATAAGTTTTTCAAAGCAGAAACCAAAAACCAGGAATATCTCAAAAACGATCAACTCCACGAAAAAAATGTAATGTAACATAAATTGTGTGTTTTAACGTGCTTTACATTTTCTGTGTGGTAAGTTTTTGTCCATCTCTTACGGTTTAGCAGTTGTGCAAAATTCCATAAAATTCATCCAGAATAAAGTAGTCTTCACAGGCTATTCACAGAAAATTCAAGATATACATTTCATTTCGCAAGTAAATATCTTAAATATAAGAGATAATAATTAAAATCGTTAGAACTATTTTTAAGAAAATCAAAATCTTCGTGTCCCATCCTTGGAAGATATCAAGCTTAAATACCAAGTTTGCTATTCAACGGTCTTTTCGTTTTTGAGCTATGCTGTCCACAGACACATACACAGGAACTTTTTGTAAAAATGCTTTTTTTGATTCAGGAGGAGCCATAACATGCATTTCCGGTGAAATCTCGGTATCAAATTTTTGGGTGGAATGCAATAGCTTTTCTATACACTATGTACATAATACATATAGAGAAAGTAAAAATAATAATAATAATACATTTCAAAATTTGTTGAGTGGGCACAAAATTAGTAAATTAGCTTATTCTTGGAAGAAGCTAAAATTAAATACCAGGTATGGCATTTAGCTGACTTGAGTTTTTTTTTATCATATTCTTCGTAAAGGACAGACAGAACACATGCACATTTACACTTTTCTAAAAGTACTTTTTATATTCTTAGGACTTCAAAACATATATTTTATTGAAATCTGATATTTAATGAGGAGATGTAAAAGTATATTTTTGTAGACGTTTGTTTAAATAATATTTTATTTTTCTGTCGGTTATTTGATTAAGTGGCTCTAAATTGCAATATTTTTATACCCAATGCGGAAAAAAATTAAATACTGTTTTCTCCCGGCGAACAGAACGCAGTTTGATATGTATAACACATTGTCCGGCAGTTTGTGATCGGAAAGGAGAGGCGAGAAACCAAACATGTGAGTGGGTTTTGTTGGAAGCTTGTCTGCCGAGGTTGAGTGACGTGTGCAAGATTAGGTTTTAGTGTCCTAGTGAGCACTATTCATAAACTTTACATTATTAAACATTTAAATGAACTTTTAAACACCAGTGCTGCTATTGACGTAGAAGAGCTAAAACTGCATGAATTGCAATATCGTTTCGTGTAACGACAAGCCGCTAACTGACAAAATTTAAAAACATAGTGAGTTATTGTGTTTTTTGGAACTGTGATTCTTTTTTTGGTAGTGTTTAACGCCCGCTTTAACTACTTATGGCACCGCAGGCGGTGACACTGATGATACATGAATGATGATGGAGCACCGGTGGAATGCGATGGCGGGGGAAACCGGAGTACCCAGAGAAAACCCTCCCAGCGCCGCCTTGTCCACCACAAATCTCACATGCGGTCGCTTGGGATCGAATCCCGTGGTACTGTGATGCTACTATCTTTCATATATCTTCCCTAACGTCACCCGAAGATCCATATGGGAGATTGAAAGATGACTTTAGAGTTTTATTTTTAAAGTCACAGTTATTGGACGCTACAAATTTATTATTATTATTATTATTATTATTATTATTATTACTTTTATTCTCTTTACAAATACGGTTCCCTCTGCAATACGTTATGATTACTAAAGTTCTGCATTTTATGACCTTTACTTTACATACTTTAATTCCCTATGATGCTCTTTCTATAAATTATGTCCCTATTTAGCATTTCATAATTTCGCAATAAATGCACTTTTAGTAATACATTGAATCGATACAATAACCCCGAAGCTGCAAACCACAGATGAGAGAACGACTGTTTCATGATATTGAACTATGCCTTATTACCATGCTAGATTACAACGTGAAGCAATAGAAATTTAGAAACATCCCAGTAACTTTAATAGGAAAGAAGAGACACAAACACTAGGCAGTAGTGCGACACTGAGCATTCATTAACTACGTTCTTGAGTTATGTAACCCACTCTGGATGCGTTTTTTCAACTGCTTTGGTTTAATGAATAACGCAGGAAGCTTCTATTCCAAAGGTCATGAGTTCGATTCCTGTCATAGAGTAAATGTTTTTCATTATTATTTTTTTCATCCCAGACAAAGTGCCGCGATACATGAACGAGACCCGAACTCGGAAACTGCCTTTCACTTGAAAGCCAGTATGATAGCCATTACGCTAGAGAGGTACGCTGTAATATGTCCCTTCGTTTTTCTGTTATGCTCTCGAATAGTTGATAAATTAGCCAGTGGCGTACTGGCACTTCAGAAACTTATAGCCGTTACTTCGACATTTCAATAAACAGGCCATAATTCTCCTATTTCAAATTAATATTTAAGTAATCTACATATTCTGTGACAATATTTCGGTGTAGTTCATTAACACCTGTACATATACCGTTTGAGTCTTCTTAGACTTCGGAGCGAGGAGTTATGCAGTCCCGGCGAAGCCCCAGAAAGCGTCCATTACATGGCGTCGTGTTAGGTTATCCCGAAATGGCTGGCGTCAGCTGCCTTTCTCTCGTAACGCAACCTGGTTAAAGAGAACTGACAGTTTGGAACTATCGTTTCACTTAATTACTTTATGTGGATTCGTTAAAACACAAATTGTTAATTGTTAGAACATGCGTTAATGAACATCACAAATAAATGCAATTACAATTATAGCTTAAGGATACATTAAACAATATTTTACTCTGAATATTATTCTTCTATACTCAAGAAAGCCAATAAATGTTCTGAGGGTATACAAACTAGATAAACGTTTGCAAATTGCCTTTTAACAATGACTATGACATCATACAGATAAACCTGACCGCCACCGCCGGCAGAACGGTAACACGATAAGCTAAGATGACGCATTCCTTGAGCCGCTCCTGGTCTTTAAGATAATCCCATAAGAAAACATCTGATGTGTTCCATTCACATGCCTTTCTCTACTTCTATGTAACAAATTATTGTTAAAAAAGCTTATTCTTCTATTTACTTCATGCTAATCGAGAAAAAATTAAAAGAAATAGTCTTATTACTTGCTTCCTTGTAAGTAGAGGCGAAATATGGGAGTATCTTAGTTTAAAGTGAAGTCAAAAGCTGGTTACTAGGTGACTGAAGTACCTTTGTTTGTATGAACACGAGTTGACAAATTTCAGTATGAGAAAACTACAAGTTTTTCAAAGCTGAACCCTAAAACAAGAATAGCTCAAAAAACGATCAACTCCTCGAAACAAACTTATATAACATAAATCGTGTGGCTTAATGTGCTCTACATTTTTTGTGTGGTAAGTTTTTGTCCATTTCTTACGGTTTAGCACTTATGCAAAATTCCTCCAGAATAAAGTAGTCTTCAGAGGCTATTCCCAAAATATTCAAGATATACACATTATTTGTCAGGTAAATATCTTTAATATACGATATTTTAATCAAAATCGTTCGAGCCGTTTTTGATAAAATCAAAATTTTCGAAAAAAGTTCCATGTAAAGGGCAGTTGGGGATGGGGGGATTTTCTTGAAAATCTTCGTGTCGCATCCTTGGAAGATACCAAAGTTAAATAACAAGTTTGGTATTTAACTGTCTTTTCATTTTTGAGCTATGCTGTCCACAGACACACACACACACGCACACACACAGAGCTTTTTCCAAAAATACTTTTTTTTGGATTCAGGGAGACCCAAAACATGTATTTCCGGTGAAATCTCGGTATCGAATTTTTGGATGCAATACAATACCTTCTCTATACACTATGTACATAGTTCGTGTAGAGAAAGTAAAAATGTAATGGGGTTGGATCTGGTGAGCATGCTGCCCACCAATTGGTCCATACCGAACAATCCATCGCTCAAGGTAGATCGCATTGCGATAAGCCGTTACACGATGGGCCGAATGAGCTAACGTCCCATCGTGTTGGTACCTACCACATAGTAGGTTCTGCAACGATGCTTCATTCATTTCAGTAGGCAGCTGGTGTTGTAGAAAGAGGATATAACAATTCCCAGTGAGTTGGCCATCATAAACATACCTGCTTTTAAATGCTTTGTTTTTATTAAGTTGTATAAAATTGCTCTTTATTCATCGTATCACTGCTGCATTGTATTTAATGTATTGCCAGGAAGAATGGAAGAGAAGGACTTGTTGACTTAACTCCAACCAGGATAAATAAAGAAAGAAAAAGAAATAAGGAAAGAAAAATATCAGCTCAAACGTTGATATCCCATCGGACTTGTAAGGCCGCCTCTCATGGGTTTATAATGCTCCAGTAATACATGTTACATGAGCTGTGTTGTGCAGCCCTGCTTCATCTGTAAATAACACATTGCCAACAGAATGTGGATCTTGTTCAGTTTCTCGTATGATCCAACTAGCGAACGCCACACTCTATCTAGTGCAGTTGAGGATGATAGGGGTGAAACTTTGCATGATGTTAACACCGAAGATTGGCTACAATGCTCAACAACAGTCAGACGATCCGTCGTGTGTCACAGTGATCTCTTTGTGGATGTGGTGTCTTGTGCACAGTTCCAGAAGGCAAAATATGTGATCTGCAGGAAACTCTGATGGTGTAGACTGTCTCCGTTGCATTCCGCTGCGCTTCCCCTATATAACACCATATCCAGATATTCTCTATTCCAAAACTATATTGTTCTACAGTGAGCACGAACGCCTGGAACTTCGTATTGGTAGACCATACCACTTTCTAGTGCATTCGAAAAGGAATGATTTGCTAGAACTTTCTCGAACCATGAACAGAAATGAATAAACAACTCATTCATTCACAGGCGTGATTTGAACTTCTGAACATCATGACTTTCTGTAGCAGGTAAACAAGGAGTCGTAATCAGAGCTGCGATATCAGCGGCTATTGGTCAGCTAGCAATCCGCAGGATGGGAACACTCACCGGTATGTATGTGTGTGGGTGTGCATGTGTGCATGTGTGTATGTGTGCATGTAAAAAAATGGAAATGCCGTGCTATTTATGGACGCTCTTTAACTACTCAGCGTCCCATTCTATATTAGGCGTGAAAGACCACTTAATTTTGCTCAGAGGCCTCTCTATCAGGCTTGAGGTTCCTTTACGTGCCATAAATCTACGACACGGGACCCACGGCTTTACTTCCTTTCCGAAGGAAGCCATGCCAAGGATTTTACGTCCTCCACCGGGTTTGTGTGTATGAATGTGAGTGTCTGTGAGTGTATGTGTGTGTATTTTTTTGTGGTAGTGTTTAATGCCCGCTTTAACTACGTATGGCACCGCAGGCGGTGACACTGGTGATACATGAATGAAGTTGGAGCACCGGTGGAATGCGATGGCGGGGAAAAACGGGGAACTCGGAGAAAACTCGCCCCAGCACCTCTTTGTCCACCACAAATCTCATATGCTGTCGCTTGGGATCGAACCCGGCCCGGGTGAGAGGCGAGTGGTCTAACCATTCGCCCACGGCGCGACTTATGTGTGTATGTATGTGTACGTGTGAGTGTATGTGTTTTTGTGTATGTGTGTATTATGTGTTTGTATGTATGTATGTAAGTATGTGTATGTATGTGTGTGTACACAGAAATTTCATTTCAAAACTTCCCAGCCTAAATATTAATTTATTTAAATTTAATTTCATTTAAACAAAAACATGCCAACTTATTAGATAATGAAGGGGAAATCAAAAACTGGTCCTAATTGCATTTTAGGTTTCACCCCTTCACCCTCAGCAACCCCTAGACACTTTAAATGGTACCTCCATATTTTAAGTATATTTTAATACTTAAATATGTATGGCATTTTTTGTTCATCTCATTAATTTATTTTGTATATTTTGTTTCGAATTGCTGCCTAGCAGACTAGATGGTTGTTATTGTAGAAGTCCTTTTGAACATTCCTTGTGTATTAAATGTTTGTAAAATGAAAGAGAAAATAGGACTCATGTTTATTTATTCTATCAAAATCGTCTTCCTGAACTATTGTTGAATTTGTATTTTGTAGCGATAAAGTGTGTTAATTTTTAGTACTTTATGTATGTAACCGACCGAAATGTTTGCTACAGCAAATACTTGTGTTCAAATGATTGAATATTTCGATCTGCGAGATTTTTACGATTTTTTTTAAGTTGTTTATTTACTTCATTGTATACAGAAGCAGTTCCTTCAAATTTACCTACCACGAGATCTATACATAACTAACGGTGTCCTATTGCTTTCTCTACACGTACTATGTTCATAGTGTATAGAGAAGGTATTGTATTCCACTAAAAAATTCGACGGAAATGCATGTTTTTGGCTCCCCCTGAATCCATAAATAGTATTTTTGGAAAAAGGTCATATGTATGGAGTGTGTGTGTCTGTGGACAGCATAGCTCAAAAACGAAAAGAGTGTTAAATACCAACCTTGGTATTTAAGTTTTGTATCGCCCAAGGATGCGACACGAAGACTTTCAAAGATACCCCCCCACCCCCAACTACTCCTTAAGTGGAACTTTTTTCGAAAATGTTGATTTTCACAAAAATGGCTCTAACGATTTTGATTAAAATATCATATATTAAAGCTACTTATTTGACAAATAAAATGTATATCTTGAATTTTCTGGGAATAGTCTCTGAAGAATACTTTATTCTGGATGAATTTTACGTAATTTTTTAAAACTGCTAAGCCACAAAACATGGACAATAACTTACCACATAAAAAACGTAGAGCACGTTTAAACTCATAATTTATATATATATATACATATATATATTCGTGGAGTTGATCGTTTTTTAGATATTCCTTGTTTTTGGTTTCAGCTTTAAAAAACATACTTTTCTCATACTGAATTTGTCAACTCCTGCCCATACAAACGAAGGAAATTCAGTCACATAGCAACCAGCTTTTGACTATCACTTTAACGTATGGTACTCCCTTATTTCGCTTCTACTTACAAAGAAGCAGGTAATAAGACTATTTCTGCTATCTTTTTTCTCGATTAGTATGAAGTAAATAGAAGCATAAGCTTTTTAACAATAATTTGTTGCAGAGATGTAGAGAAAGTCATGTGAATGGAACACTTCAGATTTTTTTTTTCTAGGATGCCTTTCATTAAAAGCAGTATAAGCTTTCGGTCACAGTGGTTTTCAGTTCCATATATAAAAAGTAAAAAGAGATCATTCTTCTGGATGTAATGGAGAACTTTTATAAACAAGGGATGAGAATAAAACAAATAAATAAAATGAAAAACTCGTTATTCAGTCATGTAACATACATAATTACTAGGCAAATATTTGTTTCACTTCAAACGCAAATGTTTACGACAGACCACGCGTATTGTTTAAAACACACACTTCAAGTGCCGTGTTGTTGTATTTCTCGTGAGCGCTGCCAAATTATGGTTGGATTTAAACGAGTTTCACGCGATTTCAGCTTGCCACATGTTGCAGCCCGGAACATTCATCATAACATGCTTGCGTCGTGCAGAAGGAAGCATATTCTGAAAACTGGTTTCCAACTGTTTGGACTTTACCGAGTCTCTTAACTATCCTGTAGGTACATTCGTTTATATCCTGTTCAAACAACCACACGTTCCCAATGAAGCTGTTTATTTTAGCAATCTCCCCTTCATGACGTCACACCAGCACTGCCATGCTCTTTCTGTGTGTGTGTAAAGTAAGTGTGATTCCAATGTTCATCTAATAAGCACATTATTACTAAAATTAGTATTCAAACTTATTAGTGACAAAATATTAATATCTTACTCTGCAGACAGTCTTGGCTGTAACCAAGCGACGTTTCATTTGTCGTTACACGAATCTTTATCGCTCAGAAAAAACTTGAGAGAAATCCTTTAAAATATAAACAAACAAAAAATGTAGTAAAAATGTGCATTGTCTGAGAAAGAAATCCTGAGATTGCCTTTTATCAGGATGAAAACGAAGAACTTTCCCCGCAATTAGTTATTTCAAAAGTTGTTCTCTAACAGTTTGTAGTTTAACATACAAACTTGTGGTAACCGATAAACGCCACTAACTCATACCTTTATCATTTTATACTGCAAATCAAACTGCAAAGACCGGAATGGTGCCTAAGTAAGAATGTACCTTAAAAGTACCAATAAGTATGAGGGCCGTTTCTTTTTTCAACCTCCGACAGGCTATAAATAAAAGACAAGTTCATAGAAAGCAATTATTTTATTACTAAAAGTTTAATACACTTATGGTTATTTTCAACATAATCACCGAAAAGATTGAGACATTTATCGTACCTGTGCACAAGCTTTGCAATACGCGCTTCAAAAAATGTTGCCGCCAATGATTTCAAATGAGCTTTGAGGTTGTTTTGAAGATCTTCGTACTTTACGACGTTTACGGAGAGCCATTCAAAACAAACGAAGAGGAATGCTGACTTCAGAAATTGACCATGACAACGCTCGCCCACACATTACTGGCACAACACATCGGCTCCTTGAACAATTTCAATGGGACATTTTTGATCATCCGCCGTACAGTCCTTACCTGGCACAGAGACTTTCACCTTTTCCCTGGGCTAGGAGATGTTCAAAACAACTTTAATGCTCATTTGAAATCATGGTTATTTACCGAGTCTACTTTGATGTAGCTAAAACTGTGCTAACTTTATTCCCTTGATTGTAATAGTAATACTCTTCTCTCGCAATTTTCCTCTCCGTCTTCCGTTTGAACCACTGTCACGACCTTCTTATTTCCAGAAGTATCTAAAGCAGCAGTTAATTAATCTAGAATAAATATTTATATCCTGGCCTTTTTTTTGTATTGTTCATTTCTATTGCCCCCTTTAACATATAAGGTCATATCGAGGGCTTTGCACTCGAAACAATTCGTTATCTGTAGGTTCTTTGCATTGGGTAAAATCATTTTTCATTTTCCTCAAACACACACACACACACTCACACACACACACACACACACATTCACTCTCACATACATACTTCCAGACTCTGTGGGGGATAGGGAAGATTCTGGTTAAAGAAAAATTGCACGCCGCAGCCGAGAATCGAACCCGGGTGAGAAGCCAGCTCGCTCGCTGACCACTGGACCACGGAGGCGGTCCCATAATTGTTTAAAATCTTACATGAACTGAGTTTAAACCGGCGTAAGCCAGATTGGTTCTATCTTTGTAATTCGTGGTGCCCGGCCGCTGAGCGGATTTCGCCAGGTAGGCGTCAAAGAGCTTGGCAGCTCTAACTTCTGGGGATAATCATCGGTAAGTCTAGATTATTTATTCTCAATACCGAGAGCATCACACATACTTAAAGCTCTCAATATGTTATGTAAAACAAATAAATAGACACTATGCTGCTATTAATTATTGGATCAGTATGCTCGATGGATTCGATCCCAATGGGATGATGGATTTGTGATGGATGAAGCGGCGTCTTAGTGCATTTTCTCCTGGTCCTCCGGTTTCCTCCGCCACCCATTCCACCAATTGATCCATTATTACTTTCCTTTCACTCATTGCGCTTGTATTTCTTATCCCTTCCTCACGCTCATGACTGGTTTCCAGGTTGTGCTTTCTGTAGTTTCGTGCCGTTGGCTCCCCGACGGCTTCTGACCCCTAGGCTGGGGGGGGGGGGCTGCAGTTCTAAGTATGCGGAGGGTAATCCAACTATTAAAACGAAAACGAATCTTTCAGGAGGAAGAGCTGTTACTTTCAATTGTGATTCTAGACAAATAGATGTAAAATATCACTGCAGCATATGTTACGATACTTAATGACAAGTACAAGTGGCAGTTAAAGTCACATAGTTTTCAATTGCATAAGCCGCATTCATTATTAATAAATAATGACATTAAATTATCACCTTTTACCACCACATTCTACTAGTCCTTATTCCACTTTCTAAATTCTTGTACTGCCCTGAGTATTGGATATATTCCACATCTTCCCCCTCCCCTCAACCCTTTCCCTCTATCCAACTTAAACATTATGCATTACTTTAAAATTCGACACTAATATATTTAAATGTACAAGAAAATGGTTTGAACAAAATTTGTTTATTTTTTGATAATATAACAAATGTTGGTTTCCATTTTAAAAATATACCTTGACCCTCAAATTACCATCCAAACCCTCTTCAATTAAAATACAACAAATAGCATTTACTTTGCCCAATTATATCAATCAACTTTTATTCAAGACGTTTCTTTCTACATAGCTTAGTTTTGGAGATATCTATAGACTCAAATTAAATGTTCTACTGAATATATATATATATATATATATATATATATATATATATATATATATATACACATACATACATTGAGTGGAATATATATTTATAATTATATTTTAATTTAAGTCGCTTTGATCAACTCGGTCACATCGCCACGGAGTTGTTCCATAGGGTAGCTCGTTTAGGGTATGTGGTGGACTTTCTCTACACGTACTATGTACATAGTGTATAGACAAGGTATTGCACTCCACCCAAAAATTCGATATCCAGACTTCATCGGAAATATATGTTTTAGGGTCCCCTATATCCAAAAAAAAAGCATTTTCACAAAAAGGTCCGTGTGTGTGTGTGTGTGTATGTATGTCCGTGTGTCTGTGAAAACGATAACTCAAAAACGAAAAGGCGGTAAAATACCAAACTTGGTATTTAAGTTTAAGATCCAGGGATGCGACACGAAGATTTTGAGAAAAATTCTCCCACCCCAAACTACCCTTTACATGGAACTTTAATCGAACATTTTGATTTTCTCAAAAACGGCTCTAACGATTTTTATTAAAGTATCGTATATTAAAGATAGTTTACCTGACAAATAATATGTATGTCTTGAATTTTCTGGGAACATCCTCTGAAGACTGCTTTATTCTGGACGAATTTTACGAATTTTGCACAGTTTTATAAAATACTTTTCTCACACAGGACTTTTTCAACTCCTGTCCGTACAAACAAACGAACTTCATCCACATAGCAACCAGCATTCGACTATCACTTGAACCTATGGCACTCCTTTATTTCGCTTCTACTTACAAGGAAGCAAGTAATAAGACTATTTCGGCTAGTTTTTTATCGATTAGCATGAAGTAAATAGAACAATAAGCTTTTTAATAATAATTTGTTGCAGAAATGTAGAGAAAGTCATGTGAATAGAACACATCAGATTTTTAAGGTCGCATTCCCATGCGAAGTTCGCTTGGCGCCAAGCAGATGGCGTCACCTAGCCTGCACTACTCCTGCAGTCATCTCCTCCCCCCCCCCCCTTCACCCCTTTCTCTCTTTGCAACTTAAACATTGTGCATTACTTTAAAAGTCGGCACTAAAATATATAGATAAATTATAATTAAAAACTTTAGTAATATCTATGATATTTTGCTTAAGCTCTGGATGCTTTAATCAATTATTTCATACGAACGATTTAAAATCACAGACATTACTATAAAAACACAACACAATAATCAGAGAATACAAATTAATGGACAAACTCTTACGACGATAAATTTGAAGAGCACCTTGTTTCTTAAGACAAGAATTATATTGCTTCCCTAATAATAATAGTAATAATAATAATAATAATAATAATAATAATAATAAATCTTATGGGTTCCACTCACATGACTTTCTCTACATCTCTGCAACAAATTATTTTTAAAAAGCTTATACTTCATACTAATCGAAAAAAAAAAAATTAGCAGAAATAGTCTTATTATTAGCTTCCTTGTAAGTAGAAGTGAAATAAGAGAGTAGCAAGGTTAAAGTGATAGTCAAAAGCTGGTTGCTATGTGACTCAAGTTCCTTTGTTTGTATGGACACGAGTTGATAAATTTCTGTATGAGAAAATTATAAGTTTTTCCAAGATGAACCAAAAACAAGGAATATCTAAAAAACGATCAACTACACAAACAAATGTTATATAACATAAATTATGTGATTTAACATGCACTACATTTTTGTGTGTGGTAAGCTTTTGTCCATCTCTTACGATTTAGCAGTTATGCAAAATTTCGTAAAATTCATTCAGAATAAAGTAGTCTTTAGAGGCTATTCCCAGAAAATTCAAAATATACATTTTATTTGTCAGGTAAATACCTTTCATATACGATCTTTTCACCAATATCGTTAGAGCTATTTTTGAGAAAATCAAAAATTTCGAAATAAGTTCCATGTAAAGGGTAGTTGGGGGTGGGGAGATTTTCTTGAAAATCGTATCCTTGGAAGATACCAAACATAAATTCCAAGTTTGGTATTTAACGGTCTTTTCGTTTTTGAGCTATGCTGCCCACAGACACACACACATACACACAGGCAGATACACACACGGACATTTTTCTAAAAATGCTTTTTCTGGATTCAGGGAGTCTCAAAACATGTATTTCCGGTGAAATCTCGGTATCGAACTTTTGGGTGCATTACAATACCTTCTCTGTACACTATGTACATATTACGTGTAGAGAAAGTAAAACGAAGATCGATCATGATCAAAGTTTATCTGAGAGTGTGCACTGTACAACCTCTTGCGAGGAACAGAATGCTAGCTTACAGCTCAGTGCACATATTGATCGTATTTCACGAGGAGGCTCTGCCTCGCACCTTTGCATGTTTTGAAAACGCGTTCACATCACGAAGTTTTGTTTCCACTCAATTGATCCACCAGACTCAACAAAGAACACCCCATTCACTATCTACTGAATAAAAAGCTATTACAACCTTGCTACTACATCCTTTTGTTGAAGTTGCATGCCCTGCTAAAATATTGAAAGAAAGTAGCAATGTAAAATATCGTTGGAGTTTTCTTCATTGTTGTAGTGACACAGGGGTGAACAATCCGCTTGCTGCTAGTGAGTGTATCAGGCATATGTTATAGGAAGATAAATTTTATGGGAAGCGGTTAAGCTTTCCATAAGTAAGGCATTCTGAAGTTCGTCTCGGCCAGCCGAAAGCAAGGCACAGCCAATACTTTTCTCTCGGTGGCGATCCGTCCAGCTGGGATGCGAAGTCGCCTCTTCACAACCCAATACATAGTTAAGGCATTCTGAAGTTCGTCTCGGCCAACCGAAAGCAAGGCACAGCCAATACTTTTCTCTCGGTGGCGATCCGTCCAGCTGGGATGCGAAGTCGCCTCTTCACAACCCAATACATAGTTAAGGCATTCTGAAGTTCGTCTCGGCCAGCCGAAAGCAAGGCACAGCCAATACTTTTCTCTCGGTGGCGATCCGTCCAGCTGGGATGCTGTGTTCCCAAGGAACCTGATTGAGGTATACCTCCTTAATTGTTTCTTACAGATTATTTTAATTCATTTGGTTTATTACAATATTAAGATGTATTTTATGTTTAGTTTTTTAACGATTTTATTACTTTCTCTAGTCGTTCTATGTACATAGTGTATAGAGAAGGTATTGTAACCCACCCAAAACTTCGATACCGAGATTTCACCGGAAATACATGTTTGGGAAAAAGGTCAATGTGTGTGTGTGTGTGTGTCTGTGGACAGCATAGCTCAAAAACGAAAAGACCGTTGAATACCAAACTTGGTATTTAAGAGTGGTATCTTCTAAGGATGTGACATGAAGATTTTCAAGAAAATCCCCCCACCCCCAGCTATACTTTACATGTAACTTTTTCGAAAATTTAGATTTTCTCAAAAACGGCTCTAACGATTTTGATTAACATTTCTTATATTAAAGATATTTACCTGACAAATAAAATATCGATCTTGAATTTTCTGGGATTGGCCTCTAGAGATTACTTTATTCTGAATGAATTTTACGGAATTTTGCATAATTGCTAAACCGTAAGAGATGGAAAAAAACTTGCCAGACAAAAAATGTAGAGCACATTAAAACACACAATTTATGCTGTATATATTTTTTTTTCGTGGGGTTGGTCGTTTTCGCGATATTTCTTGTTTTTGGCTTCAGCCTTATAGAACTTACTCTTTTCTCATACAGGAATTTGTCAATTCCTGTCCACACAAACAAAGGAACTTCAGTCATATAGCAACCAGCTTTTGACTATCACTTTAACCTATAGTACTCCCTTATTTCGCTTCTGCTTACAAGGAAGCAAGTAATAAGACTATTTCTGCTAATTTTTCTCAATTAGCATGAAGTAAATCGAAGCTGAAGCTTTTTAACAATAATTTGTTGCAGAGATGTAGAGAAAGTCATGTGAATGGAAGACATCAGATTTTGTTTTACAAATTGAGGAAGATACATCGAATTCTACTTATATATATAGTTCTGATTTGTACTTGAATGTATTTTCATATACTTGGCAACTGTTTCAAAAACACCAAAATAAATGTCATGTGCTACTTTCACATAACTTCTCTGCTATCATTTATTAGTGGTTTTTGAATGCTATTCGCATTAAAATTCACTTTTCTATCTAATTAATTTTAATTGAGACAAAACAGAAATAGTTACAATGCATAATTATAAATACAAATAGAATAGCGGTAAGATATAAGATCTGTACGCCATACGCTGGCCTTAAAATGTCATAATATTTCCAAGAAACAACTCAAAATAGACAGCAATTTGATAAAATGTTAAACAATTTTAACCATTAATAATGGGAAATTATTTGTCTCAAAAAAAAAAAGTGTGCAGTTAATTGTGTGTATTAATGGCATCTACATTTCCTGTTTAGAATGTTTGCGTGTATTGCTTAACGTATATTAGTTTACAAGATTATATAAAACCCTTTCCAAACGAAGAGGACTCAAGATTTATATTTTATTTCTCATGCAAATATCTTTAATCAAAAATCCTTAGATCCATTTTTGAGAAATTCGAAACCTTCGAAAAATCTTCCATGTAAAGGGGAGTTTGAAGTGCAGGGTTTTGAAAATCTTCATGTCGCATGTTTTAAAGATACTGAACTTAAATACCAAGCTTGGTATTTAAGTGGTTCTTCATTTTTGAGTCATGCTGTTCAAACAGACAGACAGGTGCACACACATACACACGGATTATCTCGTTTTTTTATAAGGTAGTTTAAAATGTTTATTTCCGGTGAAGTCTAGACTTCTAATTTTTGGGTGGAATACAATACTTGCGCCCCTTAGTGTACGTAGTAGAGAAAATAAAAAAAAATAAAACTGGCATTGAAAATGTTTCTATTTAAAGGTTAGTTTTAAATGGAAGTTTGTTCTGAAAAGTTTCATCTTCCATGACAAGGCATAGGAATTCTTAAGCAGTTGGCTTCAAGTTATCTACAGTTAAACCATGAACATTACAGAGCGTGAAAAACAACAGACGCAGGGGTCAGTAACTGTGTTGTCTGCAAAGGACAAAATGCTGGTGGAGAAATGGCGACGTGCCTGCCTAGGGACAGTTCAACCTTATTCCCTTCCCTCCTGCTTTAGTGCTTAGAAATAGAATTCGAATAAAAATACTTGTTCGAAGCACAAGCGCATTTTTTCAGTGAAATCATGAAATTAAAATTTTATTTGGAATTACAATACATAATTCTAAGGAGGCAGAAAAAGGTACCAAAAATTGAGTAAAATAAAGGCATAATAATTGAAGCACATTTTATTGGTGACAGCAACTCTCTGCGCCAAATAACTATACGAACGATTTTCGTACATTTTGCTACTCCAGAATTCCAGCAGCGATTATGATTAAAGCATGGTACGTAGCTTTGAAATGATTGCTTACCAAATGTATTTAATTTCATGTAAATTCCTTGCGAATATATCTTCAAAGATGCTTAATGCCTGCAGAAACTATGAAGTTAGCAAAAACTTCAAAGCAAAAATGCAGATTTTCGATCTGATGTATTACTCGTAACATTTGACGGCAATACGTCGATCAAAGTAATTTCAGTTTTTGAAGCATTACACTTATTCGATTCTAGCAATCATCTGAAAGGTAACATACAGCAGTCAAATGCTGTAAAATATACATACTTTTCGACTTTTATGTGATTGAATTCGTTTACTGTAGTAAAAAGTATTCCTGGAATGAATATAAGTGAAAATAAATAATAATAGACAAAACACCAATTAGATATAGACTGTCGCAGATAGGAACATGACTTGAAAAAAGGTTTCTATAAAATGGAGCCTTAGTATTAAGTGTGAATGTAAATGAGAAATATTAAAATTTACAAATGTTGCTATTAGATAAATCTTTACTAAAGCTCCAGAAATTTATACAGCAAAATTGGCTTTCGATGTAAGATCTTTAAGATGAAATGTTTATGGTGATGAAACGAAGCAACATATTTCCTAATAACGTTCCTGAGGTTCTAGCCAAGGTATATCATGAGTATTTTCCATACATCCATCTCTTTCTTAACCTCCACCTTCCCCGATAACTCCATGGCACGACAGCTCACAAGGAATCTTGGCCTCCGCACGGCCGCTGCGTCCCCCATCTCTGTCCATGACACACGTCATGAATGGGGGGCAGTATTGGAGGGTGAGTCGTAGTCAGCGCCTCGAATTCCTCCCGGCCGGTTAATGCGGTCCTCATGACCTTGACCTTCCCCAATAAGTTAATAGAAAAGACAGGGTAGAATAAAAATGTCAAAGTGGCATACTAACGACGCCTTTTAGTATTTTGTTTACCTTTTTACTTTGAAAATTGATTTAAAACGACATTTAAGTTCTGAAGTTCAATTTCAATATTATAATTTGCAACAAAAATTTATCAGAACGTTTAAATACCTTCTGTATTAATAAACTTGTCTCAACTTTATATAAGCTTTGATATATAAAAAGTTATTTTTTCTAAAATAAATTAGAAACTCTTATTACACTAAATACATTTCGTGTTATAATAATAGTAAACAAAGTTAAAATAGTGCTAAAACATTGGTAATAATAAACCATTGTTATTATTAAAAAAATTATATATAGTGCTTGGAATCATTGGCACCTAAGTCGAGAGGTTTTACTTTAGACACTTAGGTTCCTTGAAAAGTAACAATTTTAATAATTTCTGTTAAACTGCATGTTTAAACGAATGCTACAGTCCCTTGTCATCCAAAGAAGGTTCTAGAGGCGAGTTAATGTTATTGTGAATGATGAAGAACAAAATTAGCGGGTACAACATGAATAAATATGTATTTTTATACCCATAGATATTGATCAAATACTATGGGCTGCAAGAATGAACAATCTGATATAGAAATATCTGTAATGATCTGTTCCATCATAGTGACACTTAAAAGATCTAGTCATTGTTAGAAAAATATGAAAAAAAAGTCATTCACATTAACGCAAAGGCAACACGAACACAAAAGCTTGTGACTAGCTTAATAAATGGGGACATTCATAATGATTTTCATCAACATGAACATGAACACCATCGCCAGATGCTAACGCCAAAATTTGCAATCTCCAAGCGCTTATGTTTACGTTAATGAAACTCGAAATTAACCAAATTAGAATTGTATAGAAAGAGAAAAGATGAAAAATGAGAAGTTGATTATTTTATTTGAAAATCTTCTTGTGAAGGTAATTTGATAAAACAAAGTATTTGGAAAAAGATTATGAATGCACTAAAATGAGTATGTATATTTTAATTGTTTTATCTATATGGTGCCTCACGTTGTGTATGAATATGAATGTAATAGATATTTATAATATAACATAGCATAATTAATTTCGTTTTAACAAGGTAAAATGGTTGCTGCATCTCCATTAATCATTGCAGCCTCCATTTGTATTGCTTTCACACTTTTTTTGAAGGTAACGTTTTGTTCCATTGCGAAACTTATGCTCAAGTTATAGGTTGTTTCTATGTGAACGGTTCTAAACGTAGACTAGCTAGGAGAAAAAGCGATCCTTCCTGGACTCCACATACATAACACCATGGAGCAGTAGATGGTAATCAGTTAGTTCACTTATTCAGAATTTTCAAAGCCCACTTCAGTTCCCCTTTAAGTACACATGTATATCTGATTTACAGAAAAAAGTTTGTGTTCCATTCGCATGACTTACTCTACATCTCTGTAACAAATTATTGTTAAAAAGCTTATGCTTCTATTTACTTCATGCTAATCGAGAAAAAATTAGCAGAAACAGTCTTATTACTTGCTTTCTTGTAAGTAGAAGTGAAATAAAGAAGTACCATAGGTTTAAGTGATAGTCAAAAGCTGGTTGCTATGTGACTGAAGTTCCTTTATATGTATGGGCGGGAATTGACGAATTCCTGTATGAGAAAAGTATAAGTTTCTCAAAGCTGAAACCAAAAACAAGGAATATCTAAAAAACGATCAACTCCACGAAAAAAATGTATATAACATAAATTGTGTGTTTTAACGTGCTATACAGTTTTGTGTGGTAAGTTTTTCTCCATCTCTTACGGTTTAGCAGTTATGCAAAATTCCGTAAAATTGATCCAGAATAACGCAGTCTTCAGAGGCTATTCCCAGAAAATTCAAGATATATATTTTATTTGTCAGGTAAATATCTTTAATACACGATATTTTAATCAAAATCGTTAGAGCCATTTTTGAGAAAATCAAAATTTTCGAAAAAGGTTCCATGTAAAGGATAGTTGGGGGTAGGGAGATTTACTTGAAAATTTTCATGTCGCATCCTTGGAAGATATCAAACTTAAATACCAAGTTTGATATTCAACGGTCTTTTCGTTTTGAGCTATGTTATCCACAGACACACACGCGGAACTTTTTCTGAAAATGCTTTATTTTTTTGGATTCAGGGGGACCCAAAACATGTTATTTCGGGTGAAATCTCGGTATCGAAGCTTTGGGTGGAATGCAATACCTTTTCTATGTACATAACACGTGTGGAGAAAGTAATAAAATAAGAAAGTGAATGGGTTGAGCCCAGGATTAAAGCTAATAAACCACTTTACTGAAAAGAAAACATTAATACTCTGAACTGCAAATCTTTATATTTAAACACTGTTAAATTATATGAAACAAGTTTCATCTTCAACAAAAAGGATATTTAAGTTTTTTTCTCCCCTACGTTAAAGATTTGAATGATTCCTGTTTACTGCCTCTAGTGCATATAACAGGTAGCGAAAATAGTGTGTTCCAACCAAAAGTTTTGGTGTCTAAAATAAATCTGAGATATCTATATGTTTTGGGCCCTCTGAAGGCCCAAAATATACTATTTCTTAGAAAAAGGTTCGCATGTGTGTATGTGGATACCATAGTTAAAAACGACCAATCCGTTAAATACAAACTTGTTGATTAAGGATACGACACACATATTTTCAACTACTCCTTACATGGAACATTTTGATTTTCTTAAAAATGCCTCTCACGATTTCGATTAAAATACCACATGCTTAAGATATTTTCATGACAAACGAAATGTATACATCTCGAATTTTCAGGGAGTAAAGTCCTCTTTATTCTTGATGTAGGTATGTTGTATAACTGATAGACCAAAACTAGTAAAAAAGATACATATCTCGTTATGTCATATACATTTTTGGTAGATTTAACCATTTCCAAGATATTCCTTGTTACTATTAAACAATACAATTTTCTTAAACAGTTCATATTTCGTTTCATATCTCTCCATGTGTTTCTCCTAGCCAAGCAACGAGAACCGAATTTCAATTGTTTCATATAGCGATAGCTTTAAAAAGGCTTGACTATCGCTTTAGACTAGTGCATTCCCCTTCTACTTACAACAAAGCAAGTAGTAAGACAATTTCTGATAATGTTTATCTCCAATATCATCAAGTGGGTAAAAGAACAAGAATAGTTAGTTCGCAGAACAGATAATCAATGTCATGTGAATCGAACACAACAGATTTATTATTATTATTATTATTATTATTATTATTATTATTATTATTATATTATGCTATCAAATATGTTTCTGACTAAACTTTAAACGGAAGAAAATAATCAGTGATACAAGTTTATCAACAAGTTTATTAGAAGAATGGTTGCACGAATTCTCAGGAGAGTTCGTTTGAAGAGGGAAATAATTCCCTAGTGTTAAAGAACTTATTATTGACATATTTTATAAAAACTTTAACACGATTTTAGAAAGCTTTCGTATAAAACACCGCTTTCAATGTTATTTGAAAGTTGGCAATAAATATTCATCAAACTATTTAAATTTTAAATTCATACGCGTAGTATGAATTTTACCCTACACTCACAAGGTGATTCGCCTAAACCTTGCACCATAAATATTGCGGAAACGGAAACTGCTATTGGCAGTTTTAGATTATAAACAGATTTTAACAATGCTTAGAAAGAGTATTTTTTAGAAAACACACGTTTTTAAAAGGAACAATCTATGTACATAAAAAATAAAGGTAGAATAAATTAGAATGCGAATGGCGTTTGTTACAGCATTCTATTGTAAGTAGTTTTCGAGAAATTGTATTTTGACATTTGACCGACAGTTGTTTGTTCAATTCAACCTGTTTAGGTGCTAGGTTGTTATGTTTGTTTATATTGTGTTTTCATTGCGACTTTCTAGTCAGTTAGTTTGCGATAGTTTGAAGCAGTAGGTCGTGAGTGGAAAATGCGATTTACCGCACAGAAAAAGCCGATATGGTGTGAGGAGAGTTACGTGAAAGTAGTAGAGTAATACCTAGAAAACGTAAGAGAAACAAACTAGTGAATATGTTGGCTGCTGTAGATGCACGCAATCGCACGTGGGAGTGGCATAAGTCAGGCAAGTGTAGTTCCAATTCTCCATAGACTCCATCAAGAGCTGCATGGAGACGGTGATTTTTAGATTCCTTTTGGTCATTATCCTCCAGATTCATTATGTATCTTGTTTAGTGATGGAGTAACATTTACTAATCATGATCAGATCTGTTGACAACCCCGTGGGCTGCACCAGGAGCATCGGCAGCGTCAAGTGGTGTGGGACAGTGCACCATCAGCTCAAAGTATCGCACACTTCTAACCAAACACCTTGGAATTGTATTACCTGGACCGACCGCTGGCGCTAATTGAAACCTCTCGCGCATCGGTAGGTGAAGGGCAAACGTGCTTTTTGCCATGTACGCTTAAAAGGCTTTAAAAGTGAGGTGGTTTAAGGGTACTGGGGTTTAATAATTAACATGGTGCACTTCTATGCTGCATAACTGTACCAACCACCGGAAAAATGATTCCGAGATCACTTTCCATCGGTAAGAATAAATTTTAACATTTGTGTTCCAAATTCATTCCGATTTATTCTCGTGGGTTTCCTCGGTCACTAAGCGAATAATCATTTATTTTAGGTTCCTAATTCATAAACCAGAATTATTGAGTAAATCGTCAGCTGCTCCAAGACGTAACAAATTTGTGCCGTCGAAATATTACAGGTTATACTCAGTGCATTTTGCGAAAATGAGAATAAAGGCAAGATGATGCTAAACCCTGACACAGTTCCTTCAATATTTAGTTTCCCTTCTCATCTGACAAAGGTAATGAGAACGCTAATTTCATTCTTATAACTATTTTGAATGTGTTTTATTAGCATTAGAAGGCAGTGTTAAAATATTAGATTCAATATTATAATTTGTCCTAAATAATAATAAAAAAAATTACCCGAAATCTCAATTAAGTTAATTTTTCAAATCTGTAATTTCAGACTGAAACACGACTCCTCAGGATGTAAAAAGGAATTTTGCAAAAGAATGTTAAGTAATAATCGTTTCTAATTTTAGATTTGTTTGTAAATTATTTCAAGAAGCACGGACCATACAGTTCTGTTGTGCACATAATCTTATCTACCTAACTCAAATATACCACAAAGACTGATAGAAAATGTTTACTTAACGTCTTGAATGTAGTTTACTGAAGAGGAATGCAGGTCCCTAATTTCACTTTATTTTATTTTTATACTCTAGATACCATCTCTGAAAATCCAGTATCGCGTATATTTTTTCTGCTAAATTACTTTATTTTTTGTTTCTTTTTATTCATTTACATGCCGCCTTAGGTAATATCGTTGTATTACCACTTTGACCTTCTATAACGACTGCTTAAATTGGAAGTGTTCATTAAAACTGTACTTCTCGATTAACTTAACATACATTCAGTATCGCATTCATATTTCCAGGTTCTTGAGGGTGGGGAATAAGAATAGCTTCATCAGCTTAGAATCGAACCCAGGATATTTTTCATTTTTAATTCAGCTTTTTGGCCACTTTACTGCAAAGACACTCTTAACAAACCCTCTTTATAATTTTTGTTGACGACTTTGTGCATTAAAGTAAAAAGGAGAAAGAATACATGGATTCACTGAGAAGAAACTGAGAAAATGGAATTAAAGCTGAATTATGTTCTCTGTGATGCTTACATCTTGCTCGTAAAACACTTTAAATGCGGGTATGCGATATTCAAGTTCAATGATAATGTTTACTTTTGTTTTGTTCAGTTGTGGGATGAAATTCTGTCTTGTATGTGAAGTGATTTTATTCAACTTCCAACAGGAAATTCAAGGTCTAATCCCTGTGCATAGATGCTGACGATCATAAAGAACGTGTTGTCGCAATTATTTCCTACTCAGGTATCCTTTATTATAGCTCTTTTAAATTTCACTGTTTTCCAATTACAACCAATGTATTGCGCGCGACTTCGGGGGTCTCTTACCCTCCACCACACTTCATATTACATTTTATCTGGTCTGCGCAGCTAGGCATGTAGGGGCTTGCTCCTAACAGACCATCTTCCACAGATAGAAGAAGGCGTCCCTCTAGGAGGACACTGTTGCACCATCATGCTTGACCATCCAGCCCTACTACAGCTTTCTTCACGGATTGTTTCCAAATCGTTGGATTGGACGAAGTGGGCATGTACCTTGGACGTCCACTCTCCGGATTTGACTCCTTTAGACTTGTTTCTGCGGGGAAAGCTGAAAGACCTGGTCTACAAGAACATACTAACTACACTGGATCATATGGAACGACGTATTACTGCTGCTTGCTCTGAAATTTCTGTTGAAATGCTAGAACGTGAGCAGATTGGGAGCGTGTATTGAAGCTATCGGGTTGTCATTTGAACACAACCTTTGAAGTTCAATTTTCTCTTTACTTATCAGAGTCCACAGTAATAGTGTATTCCGATTTGCTCTTCTTTAATATGTGCTACCATGGGTTTTACAAGTGTCGGTGTGCAAAAGTATCAAAATAAGATTTATCGTAAACTACTTGCACTAGAATCGTACGACAAGCACTCTAATTTGTCAACGTTTCTTCTGTTTATGTAAATAGAAATTTTCCAGTTAAAATTTATGTTTGCTAACAAAGTAACTGAGTATTATTAAACTCTGTTTATAGGCTAATAGTATGGGCTCCTGACTAGCAATCAATGTTGTGAAAACCACACATCAATAGCACTTTCCATTTCCGAAAAATATTTGCGGTGCGAGTTTTGGGTGAAATGAATTTACTCTTCTTCATTCCATTATTATCTTCCAATAAAAATATACACTCCACCGAAGCTTTATTAAAATATTTTTTAATTCAAGCTATTGCATCTTTAATAATTTTTTTGATAAGAAATTAGTTAGTATTATGATAATAAAGAAATTGTTAATACAATTATGGATATAAAAGCTAAGACTAGAATTATTTATTCATCCTGTTTTTATACATATGTATACATATATAAAATTAAAAATTAATGGCAATCTATGTAAACAGGCCGTTTCAAAACGACACCAAGTAGTCGATTAGCTTACACTTTGACTTGTCCGAAACTTAATGTCGCCACTTTCAAACTCTTCTATTTAAAGTTTTATGTCTGTTTAAAAATCGCACATATTTAGGATTAGGCACCGCAGGAACAACGGTTGTCATACGTCACACCCACATTCTACGTTTTCCATTATTAAGGTGACCTGTGCCACGCCTGCGTGTCTAGCAAAGCACGCCTACACCACGTGACTGGGACCATCGCTACCTACCGGCATCTCTTTTGGAGTGGGCCAGGCACGTACCATTTGGTTATGTACTGTAGGGGCACATATCACATGCGCACAATTTATATAAAAAGAGAAAATGTACATAATATTATTAGCTTATAGGGAGCAAGGTAAATAATTGTAAATATTCAAGAATAGAAATATGCATAAATGTAAGTTGTTAACTTAGGTAATTAAGGCGAGGTAAGCTAACAGAATTCCGGGTTACAGTTCACCAACCATCGCCTGCTAATGAGCACAGGGTTTAAGCTAAATAATGCATGATAGAAAAAAAACAGACATATAAAGAAGTGAGATAGGAATGGTGACTTGTCTTCCAAGTAGCACAGGGAGTTGGAAAAAGATAAAAAACAAGCATGTTAAAGTGAGAAGGAACCACTGGGTATTTCCAAACGCGTCATGTGCACGCTATGACGTAAGAACTTGGCACAATTTATTCTCCTAACTTGTGAGATCATGCTAACTAAGAACCAATAAGAGATGCCGTTACATTTTATGGTGCGAAAGTTAGCGTCACCCAGGTTTAGTATTTAAGGCAAGGCAGATCTCTTATGTGGTCACTCGCCATTCTCTTTCTATAACCGTGACGCTAGTGATATTGTGTTCACGTGGTGGGGGAGCAATGTGCAGAGGGTTAGATTAGGCTCCTCATTAATAATTAAGTGGTGGATGGTACTTATTTATAACACTTGTTAGGAACAAGCTAGCCGCCCCATTAAAGCTATAATACAAATAAATTCATGTCGTAAGGGATTGTGCAATGTTTGTAATATATTAGCCTCACCCACAAACCCTGAGATAAGTGTAATTAGGAGTGTAACCTACATCAACGTCGGAGCTGAGGACACTGCAGGTACGAGACACGGATCCCGTGACAGTACGACTGCCTAATCCATGGTGATGTTATGGCAGTTTTTGTATGTGCCGAATTTAAAGCTGAAAGGTATATTCACGTATCACGTACCGAATGACCAACCACATCTTCGTTTGGTGTCGTTTTAAAACACCCTGTATATAAACCTCCATTATTTTTGAGCCAACATCAATCAAATATGAATGGCCATACGCGGTATAAAACTTCACCTGCTTTGGAAAAAGGCTGCTGTAGTTTGTTTCACTGTAGCAAATAGGAAGCCGTCTTCTTAAGCGTTTATCATGACCAATGAAGCAATACCACTTGTACACCCCTGAGAGCGCTGATGAAAGATGAGGGAATCTGCTTGGGTATCGTTCTCATCATCAGCAAGAGCTAATTGCACTGCGACATGTGATTGGGCAATTAATAGCGAGAAGCTCACGAAAGTTGCCCAATGGTCAGATAAGAAAACTGCAGGGGGAAATATTCGCCTTTAGCCCTTCATTTTTCTGAGGATTTGGTAATTAGGGTGCAACGGCCAGGAAATGCGGGAAAACTTTGAGTCCACCCTCATGCTTCCTACTCCAAATATTCAACTACTTACTTCTTTGCACCGAAAGAAAATATTCTAATGCAGCATTGTTTAGAAAAAATATCTTATGTGTTCCATTCATATGACTTTCAGTACATCTCTGTAACAAATTATTCTTAAAAATCTTATTGTTATACTTACTTTAACCGTTTGTTGCCTGTCGATACCTATAAGTCCCGCTTGCTTTAAGCGTAACTATATCAATAAGGTTGCACTCTATGATTATTTTCATGTTATACTAACCTTCAACCTTAAACGACAAATAATAAAAACTGTTTTATATTGTAAAAAATAAACAAATTTTGCCCTAAAATTAGAGTGACTTTTTAGAATAAATAAAAGAGAAAACCCACACAACTACAGCCAAATGTAACCCCATTAGCTTCCAAACATCACACGATTATTTTACTTGGGCTCTCCCCGTCCTTCAACACAGTCGCTGGGATTTGAACTTGGAGCATTTGGCTTTGAATGAATGGCCAGTCCATTACCAATCATCTAACTAACACTCATGGCCATTTGAACCACTTTTTGGTAGTGCCTTTGGCAGCATTATGAAAACTGGCTCTAGCTTTAAACTTGAGTTAAAGGGAAAAGGGCATATGCAATATACTAGTGTAGACAACTAAGGGTTAAGGTAATCAATTAGCAGAAATCGTCTTATCACTTGCTTCCTTGTAAACAGTAAAGGGGTACACTAGACTAAAGCGATAGTCAACTCTTTTAAAAGCTGGTTGCTATGTGATTGAAATTCGTTTGTTAAATAGCCCCGAATTCACAAATTTCTAAAAAGAAAATTTTACGTATCTTAAAACTGAAACTAATGATAAGGAATATCTCGGGATTGGTCAATTCCACGAAAAAATGTGTATTTGGCATAAATTATGTGTTATAACGTGATTTACATTTTACTTTCTCTAGCAATATGTACACTTTACATAGTGGACAGCGAAGAATCCCACCGAAAAATTCGATACCGAGATTTAATCGTAAATATATGTTTTGAGGTCCCCAGCGGTCCCCGAAAAACACAGTGCATATGTGAGTGTACGTCTATCTGTGGGTGTCTGTGCACAGCAGACCACAAAAACGAAAATTCAGTTAAATATAAAACTTGGTATTAAGTTCAGTGTCTTCCAAGTATGCGACACGACAATTTTCAAGAAAATCCCCCGCCCCGACTACCTTTTACATGAAATATTTTTCGAAAATTTTGATTTTCTCAAAAATGGTTTTAACGTTTTTTTTTATTAAAATACCGTATATTTAGGATATTAACATCATAAATAAAATGTATATTTTCAATTTTTGGAGTCGCCCTCCGTGGTGTAATGGTTACCATGCTGACTTCATATACCCAAGGTCGCGAGTTCAAACTTGGCGGAGGACAATGGATTTTTTTCGAGTGTAAAAATCCTTAGCATGGCTTCCTTCGGAAGGGAAGTAAAGCCGTTGGTCCCAAGTCGTAGATTTAAGGCACGCAAAAGAACCTCAAGCCTGATAGAGAGGCCTCTGAGCAAAATTAAGCGGTCTTTCACGCCCAATTTAGAATGGGACGCTGAGAACCACAGCAGTTAATAAATAACACGCCATTTACATTTTTCAATTTTGGAAATTACCTCTGAAGAGCATTTTATTCTGGTTGAGTTTGTACTCTCAGAAAAGTCAATACATTTTATTTGTCATGTAATTATATTTAATGTACGGCATTTTAATCAAAACCATTAGAGCCACTTTTGAGAAAATGAAAATTTTTCCATGAAAAGAGTAGTTTTGGTCGGGAGGACTTTCCTCAAGATCTTCTTGTCGATTACTTGGAAGACACTAAACTTAAATACCAAGTTAACCACTTTCGTTTTTGAGTTTTCGTGTTCACAGACTTACCTTTTTCTAAAAATGCTTTTTATTTTTTTGGGGGTTGAGTGCAATACGTTCTCTACATCTATATTATGTCCTGAGTAGAGAAAGTAAAACTATATCTTTAAGAATTAAGTATTTATTTCAAAAATTAAAATATAGCATTAATGCATGAAATTATTATGAGTATGTTGTAAAACACAAATAATACAGCGACATAGGGAACATTCAGTTAACCACTTAGACTTTATTCTGGAAGAAGTACTTAGACATGCGTTAATTTATACTTTTATTAATCTAGTAATATATTGATTGTAATTTATAGTTATAACTGCAGATACCCGAATGACTAGCGTGTAGGACAATAAGTACCCTTTTCTAAGTATCAAAATGTTATGTTTGGTGTTTATATACCGCGCATTTTCCAAGTACTGCCGGCGCTAACAACAGCGCGAAATGAGTTACACCAATAGTTCCAGTCTTGTGTCAGTGACCTACAGAAAAAGTGAATAACCTTCTGTTACATTCTTCACAGAAGATGATTAATCATATTTTCATAAAACATCTAACCAAAAGTTACAATTTGTAACTAATACGTTTGGCTAAGAAATAGAAATGGTTAAATTTGCGAAAAATAAACAAACAAATTGTGATTCATATGACTTTCTCCACATCTCTGCTACAAATTATTGTTGAAAAGTTTATGCTTCTATTTACTTCATGCTAATCGAGAAAAAATTAGCAGAAATAGTCTTATTACTTGGTTCCTTGTAAGTAGAAGAGAAATAAAGGAGTACCATATTTTAAAATGATAGTAAAAAGCTGGTGACTGAAGTTCCTTTGTTTGTATGTATGGACATGAGTTGACAAATTCCTGTATGAGAAAAAACTTTTAAAGCTGAAACCAAAAAAAAAAAAAAAAAAAAAAAAAAAAAAAAAAAAAAAAAAAAAAAAAAAAAAAAGGAATATCTCAAAAACGATCAACTCAACGAAAAAAATGTATTTGGCATAAATTGTGTGTTTTAATGAGCTCTACATTTTATGTGGTAAGCTTTTGTCCATCTCTAAGAGTTTAGCAGTTATTTAAAATCCCGGAAAATTCATCTTGAATAAAGTAGTATTCAGAGGCTATTCCCAGAAAATTCAGATATACATTTTAATTGTCAGGTAAATATCTTTAATGTACGATATTTTAATCAAAATCGCTAGAGGCGTTTTTGTGAAAATCAAAATTTTCGAAAAAAGTTCCATGTAAGGGGTAGTTTGGGGTGGGGAGATTTTTCTCAAAATCTTCGTGTCACATCCCTGGAAGATACTAAACTTAAATACCAAGTTCGGTATTTTACCGTCTTTTCGTTTTTGAGTTATCGTGTTCACGGACACATACACACACACGCGCGTGCGCGCGCGCGGACGTTTTCTTGAAAATGCTTTTATTGGATACTGGGGACGCTAAAACATATATTTCCGGAGAAATCTCGGTAGGTATCGACTTTTTTGGTGGAGTGCAACACCTTCTCTATACACTATATACATTTTACGTGTAGAGAAAGTAAAAAAGCAAACAAAACTGTGTTTATATGTTACATTCCTTAGAAACAGTTACAAATGTTGTTTTGCTTACACAGAAATACACAGCAGACAAAAACAACAAGTGTGTATAAACGACCTACATTAATATTATATCGACTTTGCAAGAACTCAAAAAGATAAATGAATCAACGCTTCAATTTATATTCCTTAAAATTTTCGAAAATCTTGATCAAAACAGATACTTCAAAAACGTTTCGTTACTTATTTATATTTCGGTATGAACTGTACCATATCTAAAAGTTTTCTTCACTAAATGTTGTTTATATTTTATGCTTCTAGTTAATAAAAATTCAATGAGAATGAAGAGAAACTAAAAAATTCGGCAATTGTATTATATTATATTAAGTTTTCCAGTGTAGCAAGCCTACTACATCCTAATTAAAATCGTTAGATGCTCTTTTGAGAAAAGTATCATTAAGGAAAACTTCACCATTTGTATATCTTCTTGTGACCTTAAAATATGCTTCATTTAACTATTAAATGTGATATTTTTTCTAATTTTCATTGTTGAAATATCTGTTTCAATCACAGACTGAAGCATTTTTAAACGCTTTTATGTTCAAATCTCGACTAAGTAGAAGAGCACAATATTGGCTTTAAAAATTTGCAAGTCAGAAACGTGATATACGATATGGCGCAACTAAACAGGATTAGCGTGTAGGTACAGTTAATCGTTGATTGTCCGAAATACACATATTTATTCCATAAATATCAGAAGACGACTGATAATGTATCACAGAGGATTATCAATGGATGGAAGGTTGTGTGTCTACTCAGTCAGTGTAGAAGGTAGTCTAACATACAGGGTAGACCACGTTTAGGAGAAAAGACTGAACTGTCAAGAAGATGCTGTATTCAAGTCGCGAGAAGAAACAATATTATTTTCTTCAGGAGATAAACGTTAAGAACTAAACGGTGTAAATACCTTCGGAAAGCCAGTAAAGTTTTCAGCTCTGGCAGCACATGCTGTAATTACTTTGTATATCGATATCATCTCAAATTTACATGTTCACATTCCCAATTACAGAAGAAACATTTTTACTTTCTGTATCAATTACTACGCACGTACATAGTATTGGAGAAAGTATTGTATTCCACCCTAAACTTGGATACCGAGAGGCTTCTTGAATCCAAAGAGAAGGGAAAAAAAACCACTTTTATAAAAAGATCCGCGTGTGTCTATGGACAGCATAACTCAGAAACAAAAACTCCGTTAAATACCAAACTTGGAATTTAAGTTTAGAAACGGCACAAAGGTTTTGAAGAGAATCCCGTCACCCCAAACTACCTTTTATATGAAAAAAATTTCGAAATTTTGATTTACTCAAAAATCGTTCTAACGATTTTTATTAGCATTACACTTATTCAAAATATTTACATTAGAAATAAAATGCATATATCATTAATTTTCTGGGAATGGCCTCTAAAGACCTCTTCGTGCAGGTTGACTTCTGCATAACCGATAAACGGTGAGGGATAAACAAAAGCTTAGTACTCAAAAAATGTGAATATTGTTTAAAGGCCCAATTTTTCAAATACTTTTCTTCTTCTTCTTTTTTTTTAAGTTACCATTTCCGAAGTTTTCCTTGTTGTTTCGATATTAATAGCTTAAACCTTTCACAAATACGAATTTGTCATTCCTGTTTCTTTTGTTTTACTCCTGAGCTTGCAAAGAAAACCGCATCAAGCAGCAACAGCTTTTAAAGGATTTGACTATCGCTTTAGCCTAATGTATCCCCTTATTTCGCTTCTATTTTCTGCTAATATTTGTCTCGATTAGCATGAAGGAGATAGAAATATGAGCTTTTTAAGAATTGGTTGTTACAGAATAGGTAGAGGAAGTCCTGAGATTGGAACGTATCAAAGTTTTAGAAAAAGGTCCAAGTATGTGTATTTATGCGTGTAACATGAACAGTTGAACTAAAAATAAAAAGCATTTAAGCTCAGTATCTGCTAAGGCTGCGAAACCAAGATTTTTAAGAAAATTCTCCCACAACGCACTACGTCCTACATACAAAATTGATTGAAAATTTTAGTTTTCTCAAAAATGGCTGTAACAAGTTTCTTTGAAACACCATATGCTTAAGTTACTTTCATATGAAATGAAATTTAATGTTGAATTTTCTGCATATAGCCTCTGAATTTCTGTTTATTCTCAATTACTTTTGTACAATTGGTATACCATTGCAAGTTAACAAAATTTGACTGCACAAAAAATATTTATCTCGTTAATACATACAACTCAAAAAACATTATTGATTGCCAATTGTTCAAAAGTTACCCATAACTATCACACTGTTATAGTTCAGAGATATGGACTAAATCTGTGCGTGACGTAGAAGAGTGGAGACGGTATACCAATCCACGAGCATGCTACCTGAAATAAAAATGAAAATGAAACGTGTAATTGAAAAGAATGCAGAGTTCAGTGTGATGCATTGCATACAAGCTGAAGTTTTAGATCCCAACAAATGCTATTTGCTTGCTGATACTGATATTTCATGCAAAGTTGAATGATGTATCGCACACAAGCTGCAGTTTTAGATCCCAACAAATGCTATTTGCTTGCTGATACTGATATTTCATGCAAAGTTGAATGATGTATCGCACACAAGCTGAAGTTTTAGATCCCAACAAATGCTATTTGCTTGCTGATACTGATATTTCATGCAAAGTTGAATGATGTATCGCATACAAGCTGCAGTTTTAGATCCCAACAAATGCTATTTGCTTGCTGATACTGATATTTCATGCAAAGTTGAATGATGTATCGCACACAAGCTGCAGTTTTAGATCCCAACAAATGCTATTTGCTTGCTGATACTGATATTTCATGCAAAGTTGAATGATGTATCGCACGCAAGCTGCAGTTTTAGATCCCAACAAATGCTATTTGCCTGGTCATACTGATATTTCATGCAAAGTTGAATGAACTTTTTCGCACAAATCTTGTTTGTCGGAACACAGAATGCGGTTTTCATTTGAAAGGCTTCAGATGTACATATAGCTTTCAGTAATACGGATGCAGATGAACAAAGATTTAGTTTAATTCGTGCTTTCGTTTTTACCTGGTAAAAGTGTGAAGATATTTAAGAAATTAATGTTATTATTTGGATATTACAATTCGTGTTACAATTGTTTGAGTGTACATGTGTAAAGAAGGAAATCGGTCAGAGTCAGCCTTGTACAGAACGATTTGTATGTTGTACATAATGATCTAATAGGAGTGCTCTTACGAATGTCTGACAAGTAATGTTTGTTCTCTGGAAACAGTGATGTTTGCTTGACAACAGGTTTGTTTACCTCTTGGTGCGGCGAGACGGTCGGTCGCAACCTGTATTCGGAATAGGAAATGGTACGAACTTCCTAGCTCTGATGATAACAAACAGCATACGCGTTCCATAGAAAATTAACTCGACAGGACTATGCAGTTAAAGTGGGGTATAAATGGAACAAGAAACAAACAAAAAGCAGGTATACCAACAGAATTATCGTCAAGCACTGCTACCAACCCAGTCACAAGAGGTACTGCAACAGCTTCCGTCATCTCATCATGACGTCCTAGACTACCAAATAGTTAGCATGTATTCAACAATGAAACATATTCAATTTCTTGGAATGTCTACTACTTCAGTTGAAGTTTGTACAGCTGTATGATAGTGGTCAGTTTATTGCAGTGCACTGTTTAATCATGGCTGGAGAGGTTCGGAGCATGATAGTTTTCTTCATCTCTGTTAAAAAGGAAAAGAGAGTAAAAAGGGGCATAGCTCAAGGTTACAAAGATGTAATCTAAATAGGCATTATTACTTTCTCTACACGTACTATGTAATAGTGAATAGACAATATATTGCATTTTTGGAAAAAGGTCCGTGTGTGTCTGTGGACAGCATAGCTGAAAAACAAAAAGTCCGTTAAATACCAAACTTCGTATTTAAGTTCAGGATGTTTCAGGGATGCGACACGAAGATTTTCAAGAAAATCACCCCACCCCCAAAAGACCTTCTACATGGAAAAATGTTCCAACATTTTGATTTTCTCAAAAATGGCTCTAATGATTTTGATTAAAATATTTATATTAAAAATATTTACTTGACAAATAAAATGTATATCTTGAATTTTCTGGGAATAGCCTCTGAAGACTTTTATATCCTGGATGAATTTTACTGAATTTTGCAGAGATGCTAAACTGTAAGAGATGGACAAAAACTTACCACACAAAAAATATAGATCAGGATAAAACACACAATTTATGTCATATATTTTTTTTCGTGGAGTTGATCGCTTTTGAGATATTCGTTGCTTTTGGTTTCACCTTTGAAAAACTTACACGTTTCTCATACAGGAATTTGTCAACTCGTGTCCATACAAACAAAGGAACTGCAGTCACATAGCAACCAGCTTTTGATTATCACTTTAACCTATGGAACTCCCTTATTTCGCTTCTACTTACAAGGAATAAAGTAATAAGAACTATTACTGTTACTTTTTTCTCGATTAGCATGAAGAAAATAGAAGCATAAGCTCTTTAACTTCAGAGTCTTCAGAGGCTATTTCCAGAAAATTCAAGATATACATTTTATTTGTCAGGTAAATATCTTTAATATACGATATTTTAATCAAAATCGTTTGAGGAAATTAAAATTTTCGAAAAAAAGTTTCATGCAAAGGGAAGCTTGGGAGAATTTTTCTCAAAATCTTCGTGTCGCAGCCCTGAAGATACTAAATTTAAATACCAAGTTTGGTATTTTACCGACTTTTCGTTTTTAAGTTATCGTGTTCACAGACACACGACACACGGACACACATATGGACGTTTTTCTGAAAATAATTTTATTTGGATACAGTGGACCCTAAAACATACCTATATTTCCGGTGAAATCTCGGTATCAAATTTTTGGTTGGAGTGCAATGCCTTCTCTATATACTATGTACATAGTCGTATAGGGAAAGTAAAAATAATTAAATAAGATTTTAAATTATTAATTTTAAATTGCTGATTAATCAATGTCATCTCCATTATTTTCCTTAGAAACATAATGAATTTATCATACAAAGATTCATTTACTAAACGACACGTCTGCAGTCTGGCTGGGGTTCCAGATTGCAGCTACCATGGGCATCAGACCTCAGGGGGACAGGATGATATGAGAGTATTTGCGGGGAAATAGCTACCCTGCTGTGTCCCTAACAGCTCAAGCGGGCAGTTTAAGGAGCCCTGATGAACACCCCAAAGTTCGCAGACGGCTCCTGCGCCACCACTGCAGTCTCACCCACACTTACAACCTTGAAAGAAACCGTTTTGAATGAAATGAAGGGACAGGAAGTTCCGGGAGATGAAGAAATCTCCCTAACATTTGCCTAAAGGCCCCGAAAATATACGAATAAACCCTTGGGTAAGAAAGGTCGGCCGCGAGAATCGAACCCATGACCTCCCGAATGCCAGTCCCAGACGAAACGCCTGGTTAACTTCATAGAAGTAGACTACAGAATTGTAAGGTATCTTAAAATTATTTTCCTTCTTTTTGTTTCGCTATTTACTGTCCTCGTTTCAGGACATATCCTCTAATAACTAATATTACTTGGTTATAATAATAATAATAATAATAATAATAATAATAATAATAATAATAAGAAGAAGAAGAAGAAGAAGAAGTAGTAATGAATGTGTTTATCCCGAAATGTAAATAGGCTCTTGTTACCAAATCTTGAGTATTGAGAAGTTTGGTGCGGTGTCTCAAATACCGACCAGGGTTTCACAAAATATCGCCAGAGTTATTTTAAAAATCGCAAAATTCATATTCAAATCGCCCAATTTCACATTTTCTTAAAGGGGTTGAAAACGTCTCTAAGATTTGGTTTAGAATTTTGATTGTGTTTTTTACTGCATGTTTCTTACTGTCACATCATTGAACTTTTAGTTGCAAACTTTACAATAAAAAACAAAAGCTATATTACAAGAAACCTACTAAGGCCATTTATTTATTTCAGGTTCGCAACTGCAAAGTCACATCTGCGGGATTTCTCTTTGGAGCAAACTGCTTATCGGCAATGGTGTTACCTCGTGTAGTGTTAAAGTTGGTTTCTGTTTCTCTTTGGATTTTATTCATTAGATTACACACGCTCATCAACATTTCCAGACTTTGGGAGGGAGGGGGAGATAGGGAGTAATCGGCTAGAGAAAATGTCCCATCCCCAGTCGGGAATCGAACCCGGGACCCTTCACAAAGCAGAAAGGCAACTGTGTTAAAGGTTTATGACACTTACCTATTACTAATACCTATTTACTCTATATATAGCATTTAAACTGCAGATACAGTAGGTATCAATATATTATTCAAAAACTAATGTCGTGCATATAATATTAACACATATTTGCATTCAACTGGTGCATTTGATTCAAGCAGTTGTCTTGAACTCGGCGCGACTGCATTAATAGCGACGTAACGATGAAAACGTAACATGGCGGCTAATTTCTCGTCTATGAATACTGACTGCAGGTAGTTCACACTATTGTCATAGCAGTAGTGACGTAACCAATCTCTCTACTCATTAATATACTGCTTAATTTGTGAAACAATGTACAATAGGAATTCATTTAAATTATTTTCCTGATTTCAGAAGTAGCCCAAAAATTCGCAAACGCCTCAATTAAAAATCTGATGTGCACCATTCACATGACTCTCCATATCCCTGCAACAAATAATTCTTAAAAAGCTTTTACTTCTATTTACTTTCTGCTAATCAGAAAAACTTACTCGCTTCCTTGAAGTAGAAGCGAAATAAGGGACAACCGTAGGTTAAAGTGATAGTCAAAAGCTGGTTGCTATGTCAATGAAGTTCCTTTGTTTATATGGATAGGAGTTGACAAGTTCCTGTATGAGAAAAGTATACGTTTTTCATAGCAGAAACCAAAAATAAGGAATGTCTCAAAAACGACGAACTTCACGAAAAAATGTATATAAAATAAATTGTGTGTTTTAAAGTGCTCTACATTTTTTGTGTGGTAAGTTTTTGTCCATCTCTTACGGTTTAGCAGTCATTCAACATTTAGTAAAATTCATCCAGAATAAACTACTCTTCAGAGACTATTCCCAGAAAATTGAAGATATACATTTTATTTGTTAGATAAATATGTTTAATATCCGAAATGTTAATCAAAATCGTTAGAGCCATTTTTTAGAAAATCAAAATTTTCGAAAAAAGTTCCATGTAAAGGGTAGTTGGGGGTGGGGGGATTTTTCTCGAAATCTTCGTGTGGCATCCCTGGAAGATACTAAACCTAAATACCAAGTTTGGTATTTTACCGACTTTTCGTTTTTGAGTTATCATGTTCACAGACACACGGACACACGGACACACGGACACACACACACACACACACACACACGGACCATTTTGTGAAAATGCTTCTTTTGGATATTGGGGACCCTAAAACATATATTTCCGGTGAAATCTCGGTATCGAATTTTTGGTGGAGTGCAATACTTTCTCTATACACTATGTACATAGTGCGTATGGAGAAAGTAAAAATCAGTTGGAAAATCGATGAAAGCGCGACTTTTCGCCCAATCTGGCAACACTGATACCGACTGTTTCTATGTTCAGCTTTCCGATCAAGCATCTTGTTCCGCTACTCCAAGCTGAGTCGTTGAGGGCTGCTTATAAACTGCAGGTCACAGTGACCATCAAGTGACCTGGAAACAACCATATCCTACATCACTGTAACATTCAAAATTGAAAGATAGTTAAGAATAACTACATATAATTACAGGTTCTGTTCATTCAGAATACAAACACTAGACAAACTTCTTTCGTCATGTAAAACAAATGAAGTATGAAGTCCGTGATGTATAAACAAGTTATCGCCATGGGAACGCGTCTCTATTCCACTTCTCAGTGTATTCCTGAGCGTGTAGCAATTTAGCTAGCCGCAAAAATACACACAATGTAACAACTACATCGAGGGAAGGGAACTTTACCTTAAAAAGCTTCTTGTTACCTGTATCGGGTAAGAATCTACACATCTTGAGAGTTTTTATCAAAGTTCTGTACGACCAGGATACTGAGCTCCAGAAAAAGTGCGTCTTCCAATGTTATTATACGGCACAACTCGATTAGAGGCAATTATAAAAACGTTTCAAGGGAGAACAAAGTGGAGCACAGCAGTATGCAAATGATGTTGAACGATATGGCCTGCGGGCAGTGTCACGTGAGCGATCGGTACACCATCTCTCGGAAATTAGCGGACACATCAACAACCAGACTTCCGCCATAAAACCAACCTAACGTGTGCCGTATGTAGTGTAAGGGCATGTTGGTTTTTTGTTCTAAAGGATGATTGCTGTAATTTTGCTTTAATAATTAAATCTACATAGAAAAGGTGTCTCCCAGCGGTGTCGAGTAGCGGAAGGGGAAGCAATTACGTCCTGAGAAGTAAAAACCCACAAAAGATGAGAAAGTGAGATATATATATATATATATATGTTGCATTGTACGGTGATGTAATGGACTCATATTCAGGAAAAGAGAAGAGAAGAAAAAGAAGAAAAGAGAAGTGAAGGAAATGAAAGGGAAGAGAATAGAAGTGTAGATTATAGAAGAGATGAAAAGAGAAGAGAAGAAAAATAAGGGGAATGAAGAGAAGGGAAGAAAGGGGTGGAGGAGTGAAGGAAAGGGAAGAAAATGAAAGAGAAGAGAAGATTAGGGAATAGTAAATAAAGGAGAAGAGAAAAGAAAATTAAAGAAGAGAAGGATACCGAAGGGAAGAGAATAAAAGTGAACGGTAGGAATGGTAAGAGAAAATACGGGACGAGAGAAGAGAAAAGAAGAAAAGAGATATTTCCTCTTTTGCTGTATCGCAACTTCATTTTTTTCTTCTGTTTTCTTAGAAATTCTGGTTCCTGTTGTTTTCTTTTAATTTTCCTGAATGCGAGTAAGGTGTTGAAGACTTAGTGTTTTATGATCGTCGTTTGTTCAGATAACAAGATCCAAATACATACTGCCTCAAAGTTTAAATAAAACGTCCAGAATTTAGAAAATACTAGTTTTTATGGCAACAAGGCTACAGTCTTGCACAGAAAATTACATTCTCACTGCTCGAACTACAATAAGCAGGCGTTTTGTTATTTATGAATGGCAACGTATCTAGTGTTTGCATTTCTCTTTTTTACGCGGAAGAAGGATAATATGACAATGTGGCAAACTTGGAAATGCTATATTCACAATGACATGCAAGCGCAGACGCAACTTAAGTGTAAGAGTTTCGACTCATATCATTTAATGTAAGCATTCACATAGAAACACGCAATGCAACGCAAGAGTTTGCAAACTCCAAAACTTTATCCTTGCGTTGCATGCAAAGAGGAGGAATTCTGCTGCTTTTCTCTATGCATTGCCTATGAATTCAATAACAAACGATCGCACTGCAAGATCATGCATGCTCTTCTATTTGGCCGTGCCGCGCCATCTCTAATCTCCCTCAAGAGGTTATGACAGTCTCCTTGCGAATCCTTCTTTGATTTAATGGATGTCACTATCATTTATGTCTAGGTTTCTTAGTTCTCATAAATCGAGATAGTTCTTAGTTCATTAAATATTTACCTTTATCACTTTCTGAATTCTCTATGCTTGTACTATTTTCAATAATTTTGAATGACCAATTATTGTGACGTCACTGCCGCGAGCGTCAGTTGTTAGTATGTAATTTTGTATCCTGTTTATTTGTAAAAGATTGAGTGAATGCTCTTATGAGATATTGTTGGTTATGTTATTCAGTTTGTAACTTGCAGAGGGCTTGGATGATATTCGCATGTAACTTGCGGATCTAGAAACCCGTGCCAACTTCTTGCGTTGTGCTTATGATTGCATTGTGAATGGTGTTACCTGACAAATAATATGTATATCTTGAATTTTTTGGCAATAATCTCTGAAGACTACTTTATTCTGCATGAATTTTATGGAATTTTGCATAACTGCTAAACCGTATGAGATACACAGAAACTTACCGTACAAAAAATGTAGAGCACAATAAAACACACAATTTATGTTATATAATTTTTTTTCGTGGAATTGATCGTTTTAGATATGCCTTGTTATTGGTTTAAGCTTTAAAAACATACTTTTCCCATATAGGAAGTTGTCAACTCCTGTCCATACAAACAAAGGAGCTTCAGTCACATAGCAACCAGCTTTTTACTCTCACTTTAACCTACACTACTCCCTTATTTCACTCCTACTTACAAGGAAGCAAGTAATAAGACTATTTCTGCTACTTTTTTCTCGATTAGCATGAAGTAAATTGAAGCATAAGCTTTTTAACAATAATTTGTTGCCCGCCTGGATAGTGTGGTGGTAGCGTGTCTGCCTCACATTCAAAAGGTCGTGAGTTCAAATCTCGCTTAGGGTGAGTTACCGGATAAGGGTTTTCTCGGGGTTTTCCCTTATCCTGAGAAGACGAATGTCGAGTAATTTTAAGCTCCATGGACCCCGAGATCACATGAGCTTCATTCCACCAATTTCATTCATCGTCCGATATGACCAACCAAGTTAAAGGACGTTAAACTGAAAAAAAAAAAAAAAAAAAAAAAAAAAAAGGTTGCAGAGATGTAGCGAAAGTCATGTGAATGGTATAATCAGATTTATTTTATTAGGGGACCAAAGTATATATTTCCGGTGAAATTACAATGAATTTTTGGGTGGCAGACAAAACTTTTCATATTTACTATACGCAGTGAGAAGTAAAAACCTAGTCTTCTTAACCTTGGCATTTTTAAGGTTTAAAATTTACACTGTTCAAGTGTCTGTTCACTTGTGAAATAAACAACCATTTTTAAAAATTAATGAAGCCTGTCTTTTTGGTTTTATTGCACTTTAAATTACAGCCTTGCAGATGTAATAAAAAATGCACACCATTAGGTTTCGCGGACAATGAGCTGAACATCTGTTAGCGTCCTCGACAAATTTTCAAATCATTACGCCGTTAAATTCAGGATTATCAATATATTTCTTGTTTCTTTTTAAAACTTTGTCCACCGAGTTACGCCGTAGTCACACTTTACCTTTTTCCTTGTCTGTCGGCTCCTTTGTTACGCTTCATAATAATGCAAATGAGTGGAGTAGCCTGGAGATTGTAGCCGATTAGAGGCTCCTAAGTGGCAGCGCGCACTAATACCATCGACAAGCAGGTATACATAGGGGAAGGTCAAAACTGGCAGACGCTCTCATCGCTTCACTTCATCAAACAGTGCACCTCAAATTCAAGAATTTAAAGGTAACAACAAACTCTTAAGCAAAAAACCCTTTATGTGTTCCATTCACATGACTTTCTCTACATCTCTGCAACAAATTATTGTTAAAAAGTTTATACTTCTATTTACTTCATGATAATCGAGAAAAAATTAGTAGAAATAGTCTTATTAGTTGTATAATTGTAAGTAGAAAATTAGATTAGATTAGAAAGCATTCTGTAGGTTGTTTAGGCCAGGAAGCCGCTGAACATAGAACTTGTTAAGGGATATACATATTTACTCATGTTTATATACTACGAAAAAAAAAAAAACCCAATGCATAAAGTTCTAGTGCTAAAAGCACGGGTCACAAAAACAGCAAAATAGACATATAATCACACCATTTGCTTTTGAGGCCTTCACTATACTTAATGTGCTCTATAAAAGCATATGTTCTTCCTTCTCTTTTTTTTTTATATATTTTTTTACTTACTCTACACGATCTATGTACATAGTGTATAGAGAGTGTATTGCACCCAAACATTCGATACCGAGATTTCACCGAAAATAGATGTTTTGGGTCCCCCTGAACAACAAAAAACATTTTTGGAAAAAGGTCTGTGTGTGTGTGTCTGTCTGTCTATTTGTGTATGTGTGTGTGTCTGTGTCTGTGGACAGCATAGCTCAAAAACTAAAAGACCGTTAAATACCAAACTTGGCATTTAAATTTGATATCTTTCAAGGATGCGACACGAAGATTTTCAAGAAAATCCCCCCAACTACCCTTTACATAAAACTGTTTTCGAAAATTTTGATTTTCTCAAATATGGCTCAAACAATTTTGATTAAAATATCGTATATTAAATATATTTATCTGACAAATAAAATGTATATCTTGAATTTTCTGGGAATAGCCTCTGAAGACTTCTATATTGTGGATGAATATTGTATAACTGCTAAACCGTAATAAATGGACAAAAACTTAGCACACAGAAAATATAGAGACATTAAAACACATTTATGTTATATAAATTTTTTTCAAGGAGTTAATCGTGTTTTAGATATTCCCTATTTTGGTTTCAGCTTTGAAAAACTTGTGCTTTTCTCATACAGGAATTTGTCAACCATTGTCCATACAAACAAAGGAACTTCAGTCACCTAGTAACCAGCTTTTGACTTCACTTTAACCTATGATACTCCCATATTTTGCTTCTAATTACAAGGAAGCAAGTAATAAGACTATTTCTGCTAATTTTTCTCGATTAGCATGAAGTCAATAGAAGAATAAGCTTATTAACAATAATTTGTTACACAGAAGTAGAGAAAGTCATGTGAATGGAACACATCAGATCTTTTTTTACGGTTTACCCGTTATGCAAAATTCAATAAAAATCACCCAGAATAAAGAGGTCTTTAGAGGCTATTCCAAGAAAATTCAAGTTATACATTTTATTTGGCATATAAATATCTTATATATAAGAGACTTTATTCAAAATCGTTAGAGCCATTTTTAAGATAATCAAAAATTTCAAAAAAGTTCTATCTAAAGGGTAGTTGGGGATGGGTGATTTTCTTGAAAATCTCCGTGTCGCGTCCTTGAAAGAAACCAAACCTAAATGCCAAGTTTGGTATTTAACGGTCTTTCCGTTTTTGAGCTATGCTGTCCACACACACACACACACACATTCACACACACACACGTGGACCTATTTCCAAAAATGCTTTTTTTGGATTCAGGGGGACTCAAAGCATGTATTTCCAGTGAAATCTCGGTATTGAATTTTTGGGTGGAATGCAATACCTTCTCCGTGTAAAGAAACATTACAAACGTATGCTACTCCGCGTTGCTGACCCGAATCGCCGCACTCAATATGATGTTAAGAACGTCATCTGTGATGTCACGATGTTCTATTGTCCATGTTTCACATCAAAATCTCAATTCCAGCTTAGCAACATTTCTATGGATACTTAGTTTCATTTCTGCCATTCTTTTTATACAGCCATTAAGTTAATTATAATTCTCAATGTTTTCTTCATTAGCCACCTTTCTTTCGATAGTTGATTTTTGGGTGCTAAATATTTAAATGCACTACTTCTTCGATTGGTTATTATCAACTTCTCTCTAATTTGTTTTTCTCCCAATTTTTTTTTTCACTTGATATTTTGTTGTTTCATTCAAACAAGGTGGTTTCTATTTAATTTGAATTATTACAAGCCCCTTAGTTTCGCTGACACTTCTTCACACTTCAATTGCTTTGTTCAGATATACATGAAATAATATGGGTGACAATCCACATTCTTTTCTCAATCCTGTATTAGCTTCTGCTTTTTACTTTCTCTACACGCACTATGTACATAGTGTATAGAGAAGATATTGCACTCCACCCAAAAATTCGATACCGAGATTTCACCAGAAATATATGTTTTAGAGTCCCCTTTATCTAAAAAAACATTTTGGGAAAAAAGGTCCGTGTGTGTGTGTGTGTATGTGTGTGTGTGTCCGTGAACACGATAACTTAAAAACGAAAAGTCGGTAAAATACAAAACTTGGTATTTAAGTTTAGTATCTTCCAGGGATGCTACACGAAGATTTTGAGAAAAATCCCGCCACCCCCAACTACCATTTACATGGAACTTTTTTCGAAATTTTTGATTTTCTCAAAAATGGCTCTAACAATTTTTATTAAAATTGGGTATATCAAAGGTATTTGCCTGACAAATAAAATGTATATCTTGAATTTTCTGGGAATAGCCTCTGAAGAGTACTTTATTCTGGATGGACTTTACGGAATTTTAAATAACTGCTAAATTGTAAGAGATGGAAAAAAACTTACCACACAGAAAATGAAGAGCACGTTAAAACACACAATTTATGTTATATACATTTTTGTCGTGCTGTTGATCGTTTTTTAGATATTGCTTTATTTTGGTTTCAGCATTGAAAAACATACTTTTCCTCATACTGGAATTTGTCATCTCCTGCCCAATCAAACAAAGAAACTTCAGTCACATAGCAACCAGCTTTTGACTATCACTTTAACCTATGGTACTCCCTTATTTCGCTTCTACTTACAAGGAAGCAAGTAATACGTCTATTTCTGCTAATTTTTTCTCGATTAGCATGAAGTAAACAGAAGCATACGCTTTTTAACAACAATTTGTTGCAGAGATGTAGAGAAAGTCATCTGAATGGAACACGTCAGATTTTTTTTCATTTTTGTATCCCAATACAATGCTTTGTGGGTAGTCTCCGTAGCAGCGTTGCTGCTTGCCAAGCAGGATAACTGGGTTCGATTCCCAGTACCGGCGAGGGGATTTTTGTCCCTCTGGGAGACCTGGACCGGATGCACTCAGCCTTGTGAGGAAGTAGCGGCTCCAGGTGGTGAAGACAGCATTAACTGGCCGGGGGAGGGATCGAAGCGCTGACCACGTCTCGCCCCCCAATACTGCACCCCATCCATGACGTCTGTAATGGACCGAGATGGGACACGCAGCAGCCGGGCGGTAGGCCAAGGCTCTTAGTGAACTGTGCCAAGGCGTCACATTAAATACTTTAATTTAATTTATGGCCACTGTTTTAATCAGAAAATGGACCATAAGCTGAAAAAGTAGTTTATGATGACCGTCAAAACATAAACAGTATATCATTAGATGAATGGCATAGTATATTAAAGGCGTTAGCATTAGAGAAACATTAGCTATTCGCTCTCAGCCAATCGTTGGTGGGAAGGTGAAAGAATGAGCTAACTGTTGTGAGCCATGCGAATAATCTTCCTGAGATGCTGCAACAAACGAGTCCCCTAGCCTATCTGCCATGCGCAACATGGCGCTGCATATTTCAGATTTTACACTCAAGTGATAAGACATTGGAGTGTTTCGCCGCTATATCTATAGCGCAAACCTTAATGGTCGATGCTGAAACTGAATGAGCGTCCTTTATTTAGTGATATTTATAAATGAGATTTTTTTATGTAGATGTTACTTTAATCTGGTCTGTCATATCGGACGATGAATCAGATTGGGGAAATTAAATTTAAATTACCTTGGGTTCAATAGAGCTTTGCTCGGTATATTCTTTGCAGTATAAAGGAAAACCGTGACCAAGTAACTGATGCTAAGCGAGACTCGAACTCACGACCACTTGAATATGAGGCAGAGACGCTACCCCTACTCTACCAAGGCGGGTGTTTACAAATGACAAAGATTAGAATACAAAGTTTTAATTTTTCTGGATTTCATTTGGAGTTCACAATTTAATCCAGACTATTTCTCCACCTCGATGTATGGGCTAAGTAAACAATCCTTTTGAGATTCATCGGGACTGAGTCAAAGCCTAAAGCCGATGTCCCAAGGTCAAATATTTTGGTCCAATGCTCTTCAAACTACAGATCGGATAATTTCATTGGATACAATTTCCGTCCTATTTTTTGGTCCAATTCCAGTTTGCTACAACAGGACCAGCGGTTTCTAATTTTTGGTCCAAACGCATGAAATGAACCAACGAGCGACCTGGTGGTAATGATGTAATAAGATGGCAGCTAGCGCTGGTCTTCCTTCCCGCCAACGTGATTGTTTGTGTGAAACTTTGCTGTATCTTGTAGAGTTTTTCCTAAATAATAGGGTTATATTAGCTGAACTATGGTTGGAATACACATTTTTTTGTGCGGCAGAGAAATTTGTACATTTATGAAATAATGACTCGGGTGTTTATAAACCCTGCAAATGTATTTTATTGGATCCATTTGTACCTAACCTCCTTTTCTCAACAAAATATAAAAATGCTACCTTTTATTTGCTGTGTCTTGTGGAGTGCTTTTTACCTCAACTAAGGACAGCAATTTTCCCAACAAATTTTCGTCCATTCTAAGGAAGTTAATAAATTTACAGAGTCAGAGACGAGTTCATTTTGCGACATATGTAGTACACCTCTTCCTCGGCCTGCATTCCTACGTTCCAGCCATGGTCTAGTCCACCAACGCCTCTTTGTTTATTTTTTCTTTCGATTATAATATGCTCTTGCAATGGATACGTAAACTAAGCTTGCGACAGCGAACGTAAATAATTGTGGATCAGCAACCTCCACCTTTTTCTATCAGTTGTTCATGTGCATGCGAGAAATATTTGGACCAATGGGAATGGTACGGAGAAACTGTATACAACGTTCATGTTGTATAACAAATTTTGGACTAAATTTTGACCGTGGACATCGGCTTGAGAGAGCGAGAGAGATGTGGTCATACCCATTGCGGGGTTTTTGGCCGAAGCCATGCTGCAAGTGACAATGCAGAAAACTCGAACCCGGGACTCATGGAGCGCGCGTGCTCTGCTGATGCAGGATGTGAAGCTAAACGTGTGTCATTATCCCCATTGTGCATTGTCTCCCTAGCATTATTGTCATGAGGCACCCACCTCCTTGCTGGCAGGGTGGTCCGCCTCTAGCCACATTCCTCTCAGCGTGCTACCTGCTCTCTGCTGCTCGGCGTTAAATGTTTCTTTCGTTGCCGAGCGCTTTCTCCCGGAGCCACACGACAGTTGAATCTAATGACAACAAACTCACTTCATTTCCTATAAGAAACAAGTAGCTTTGGAAAAATAATAGTTGGGAAATGTGAAAGACAAACACATGGTTACGCGAGAGAGCGAGAGAGAGAGAGAGAGCGAGAGCTTGTAGCACAATTTGAAGAAACTTGTTGCACCTCTCTGGTAACTATAGTGTTTTGTTTCTTTTCTTTCTTAGTTAACAACCACACAAAACCACTCCCGTGTTTTGTTTAGTAAAGATTATCTTCATGAAAGAAGCCCAAATTTCTGCCCAATCAGAACATTCATTTCAAAACCAGCTTCTTACGTTTGCCTTCGTATATATAACACATAACTTAATATTGTTTATAATTTAGTACCAAGTACCTAACTGCCTCATCTCTCAGAACCCAGCTATTTCAAGTTAGCTGTGGCTGCGCTCGCTGAAGTGTCTCACTTTGGTGCTTCGTGGCGCAAGGGATCGTAGGTTCGAGTGTTTCTGTGTTTGTAAATGTGTATATTATGTCTGTGTGTGTATATGTGAAAGGAAAACGTTAAACATTAATAGGTCAAATAAGGAAATGTAAAAAACTGGAAAAAAGATGAAAAAGGAATGCAGAGCTTGAGTACCGGCAAGCCTACGGAACTGTATTTACAAATAATAAATAAATAAATAAATAAATAAATAAATAAAAATAAATAAAAAATAAACCAGGAAATGGAAAACTGGCTCAGCCCCTCCTGCTTATTAGGAATAATTGAGGAATAAGTCGAAGGCCATTCTCGTCATTTATCCATTGGCCGGTTTTAACTTAAAATAGCCCCATTGAGTTGTGCAACTCTTTACGCACGTAGGGAAATCTGCACGCGCCAAACACGGGGCAGTAGGGCCACCTGTTCTTTCCGTAAATTGTTCGTCATTCTCCATTCTTTTCGGTGTATCTATTTAAGATATTTCTTTTCATGAAATATTTCAGCCAATTTCTTTTCCGCTTCTTGAACGCTATCGATTATGTTTATAATATACTTCATTAAATACTTTTTCATCGATTGCATACCCTCCATTCTTCTCCAAATTCATACTTCGAATGTTTCCTCACTTCGACACAATATAAGACTTTCCGTACGGTAATTTGCTCCTGAATCCAGAAAAAGAATTTTATAAAAAGTCTGTGAGCGGTGTGTGTGTATGAGTGTGAATGTGAGTGTGAGTGAGAGTGTGTGTGTGAGTGTATGTATGTGTGAGTGTGCATGTGTGAGTGTGAGTGTGTGTGGGAGTGTGCGTGAGTGAGTGAGTGTGTGTATGAGTGTGTATGAGTGTGAGTGTGTATTTGAGTATGAGTGAGAGTGTGTGTGTGAGTGTGTGTGGGAGTGTGCCTGAGTGAGTGTCAGCGAGTGTGTGTATGAGTGTGAGTGAGAGTGTGTGTGTGAGTGTATGTATGTGTGAGTGTGCATGTGTGAGTGTGAGTGTGCATGTGTGAGTGTGAGTGTGTGAGTATGTGTGTGAGTGTGTATGTGTGAGTGCGTGAGTGAGTGTGTGTGTGAGGGTGTTTGTAAGTGTGTGTGAGAGTGTGTGTGTGAGTATGAGTGTGTGAGTGTGTGTATGTGTGTGAGTGGGTGTGAATGTGTATATGAGTGTGTCTGTGAATGTGTATGATGGGTGTGTGTGAATGTGTGTGTACGTGTAAATGTGTGTATGAGTGTGTGTGAGTGTGCATGAGTGTGTGTGCAAGAGAGCGTGCATGAGCGTGTGTGAGTGTTAGTGTGTGAGTGTGTGTGTGAGTGTGTGTGTGAGTGTTAGTGTGTGAGTGTGAGTGTGTGTGTGAGTGAATGTGTGTATGAGTGAGTGTGTGAGTGTGTGTGAGTGTTAGTATGTGAGTGTTAGTGTGTGTGTGTGAGTGTGTGTGAGTGAGTGTGTGTGAGTATTAGTGTGTGTGAGTGTGTGTGTGTTAGTTCGTGTGAGTGTTAGTGTGTGTGAGTGTTAGTGTGTGATTGTTAGTGTGTGAGTGTTAGTCTGTGAGTGTAAGTGTGAGTGTTAATGTGTTAGTGTGTGTGAGTGTGTGAGTGTTAGTGTGTGTGAGTATTAGTGCGTGTTAGTATTAGTGTATGTGAGTGTAAGTGTGAGTGTTAGTGTGTGTGAGTGTAAGTGTGTGAGTGAGTGTGAGTGTTAGTGTGTGTGAGTGTAAGTGTGTTTGTGACTGTGTGTGTGAGTGTTAGTGTGTGACTGAATGTTAGTGTGTGAGTGAGTGTGAGGGTGTGGGTGAGTGTTAGTGTGTGAGTTTGAGTGCATGTGAGTGTAAGTGTATTAGTGTGTGAGTGAATGTCAGTGTGTATGTGAGTGTTAGTGTGTGAATGTGAGTGTGAATGTTAGTGTGTAAGTGTGTGTGAGTGTGTATGAGTGTGTGTGAATGTGTGTGAGTGTTAGTGTGTGAGTGTGTATGAGTGTGAATGTGTACGAGAGTAAATGTATGGGTGTTAGTGTGTGAGTGTGTGTGAGAGTGTTAGTGTGCGAGTATGTGCGTGCGAATGTGTGTGAGTGTGTGTGCGAGAGAGTGTGTGTGAGTGTGTGTGAGTGAATGTGTGTGAGTGTGTGTGAGTGTGTATGAGTGAATGTGTGTGAGTGTGTGTGCAAATGAGTGTGTGTGTGAGTGTGTATGAGTATGAGTGTGTATGAGTGTGTGTGAATGTGTGTGTGAGTGTCAGTGTGTGAGTTTTAGTGTGTGAGTGTAAGTGTGTGAGTGTTAATGTGTGAGTGCTAATGTGAGAGTGTTAGTGTGTGTGAGTGTGTGAGGGTGCGTGAGTGTAAATGTGTGTTAGTGTGTGAGTGTAAGTGTGTGTGTGTGAGTGAGTGTTAATATGTGTGTGAGTGTTAGTGTGTGAGTGAGTGTTAGTGTGTGTGAGTGAGTGTTAGTGTATGTGTGAGTGTGTGAGTGTTAGTGTGTGTTAGTGTGTGAGTGTGAGGGTGTGTGTGAGTGAGTGTGAGCGAGTGTGTGTGTGAGTGTTAGTGTGCGAGTGTGTGCGTGTGAGTGTGTATGAGGGTGTGTGCGAGAGTGTGTGCATGAGTGTGTGTGAATGTGTGTGCGAGTGTGTGCGTGTGAATGTGTGTGAGTGTGTATGAGTGTGTGTGCGAGAGTGTGTGTGAATGAGTGTGTGTGAGTGTGTGTGTGATTGTGTGTGTGAGTGTGTGTGTATAAGTGTGTGTATGAATGTGTGTGGGTGTGTATGAGTATGTGTGCGAGAGTGTGTGCGCATGAGGATGTGCTAGTGTGTGTGAGTGTGTGCATGAGTGTATATGCGAGTGTGCATGAGTGTGTGTATGAGTGTGTTTGCGAGAGTGTGTGTGCGAGTATGTATGAGTGTGTGTGGGTGTGTGTGGGTGTGTGTGAGTGTGTATGAGTGTGGGTGTGAGTGTGTGTGTGAATGTGTGTATGAGTGTGTGTGAGTGTGTGTGTGGGAGTGTGCATGTCTGTGAGCTCCATAAATCAAAATTGAAAAGTCGTATAAATACCAAATTTGGCAATTACATTCTGTTACTTCGAAAGAATTATCAACGAAATCGTCGAACCCTAAACAGACCTTTACGTGTAATATTTCAAATGTTGATTTTCTCAAAAATAATGTAACGGTTTTAATTAAAATACCACACGAATAATACTTGTATAATATGTATTTACATGGCAAATAAACTGCATTTCTTGGATTTTTTATTAGTTACGAAGTTCATTCATTCACATGGAATATTATATTATTTTGTCTAACAGGTAAAGTTAAGAAATGGAAAAAGCATACTAAGCAATGATTCAGCTCTCTTTAAAATTCACTATTTCAAGTAAGTTATGTTGTGGAGTCAAGCATTTCTGAGATATTCCTTAACATTAGTTTCAATTGTCAATTATTTGTAAGTTTTTAAATATCTGTCACTGTTCACCTGTTTCTCGCAATGTCATGGAAACGTTATAGAAGTAATACTTTTTAAGTACCTGACGATCGATTCGATATCTGATATTCCTCTCGTACCTACAACTAAGTGTGAAATGAAACTGTATTCCCAAATGTTTATCTCGATTAGCGTGAAGCTGATAGAAAAAGCATCTGTTGGGTTACATTCACATGACTTTCCCTACATCTCTCTAACAGTTTTGTTGTTAGTAAGCTTATTATTCTATCTACTTCATGCTAATCGAGATAGCATTAGCAGAAACGGCCTTATTACTTAGTTCATTATAAATACAAGGGAAATAAGGGAATGTACTAAGCTAAACCAAGAGTCAAATGTTTTAAAATGCGGTTGCTATGGGATTGAAATCCGTTTCTTTGTGTGGTGAGGAATTTGGCAAGTTCCCGTATGATAAAAGTATTTTTATAGAGAAGTATTTTAAAACTGAACCAATAAATAACAAGGAATATCTCGAAAACGGTCAACTTCACGAGAAAAAAAAATGATGTGGCATAAATTATGTGTTTTAAGGAGATCTAGATTTTTTGAGTAGTAAGATTTTTATCTATCTCTTACGGTTTACCAGTTACCAAAATTTACCCAGGATAAACATGTCTTTAGAGGCTATTCCCAGTAAAGTCAACATATGCGGTTTATTTGTGATGTAAATATTTTTAATATCTTTTGGCGAAAATTAAAATTTTCGAAAATATGTCCATGTAAAGGGTACTTTGGGGTGGGGGATTTTTCTCAAAACCTTCGTGTTGCACCTTTGGAAGATACTAAACTCAAAATACCTAGTTTGGTATTTTTTGGACTTTTCGTTTTTTGAGTTATTGTACTCATAGCCACAAGGACACATTGACACACAGGTCTTTTTCAAAAAAAATATTTTTTGGATACAGGGGACTCTAAAACGTGTATTTTCGGTGAAATCCCGACATCGAATTTTTGGGTGGATTGCAATACGCTCTCTATCCACTATGTACGTACATAGAGAAAGTAATAAGCATGCGTAAGAATAGCTTGTTTAAGCAATATGACAATATATGATAGCGGTAGAGAAAGTCATGTGAATGTAGCGTCACATTATAAAAGTCGTTTCTTACAAGCAACGTGATGCCTAAAGTGAGTCACAGCTGGTGATTAACTTAATAGCAAGTATCTACTTCTTCTCTAACGTCAATCACTCAACTGCATCCAATGTTACATACTGAGGGCATCTGTGCATAAAATAGTTTTATGTGGGAGATTTTCATCAATCAATATTTATATAATGAAAATGTAAGTGTAAATATTATCGAGACATAACAGTCAAATAAACTGAAATCGGAATATTTAATGTTCTACACAAACTAAATTGTTATATTGTTTTACACCCATTGGATTTTAGAAAAACAGAATCTTAATGAGCTTAGTGTGAGCACATTTAGTCATAATGTTACAAAATGTTTAATTAAATAGGAACTAGTTCTATCTACGAATTGCATCATCTTGCTCATCATAAACAAACAAATTCCACGTTAAAAACAACCTAAACAGGTTATAAATCTCTGGCCCGAGTAAAGTTCCTAAATTAATTGACATAAATGTTCATTAATATCATATAGACTCAAAGAATGCAACATAATTTATGTATATATTGTACAAAATTAATATAGCTATGGTATGCCTAGGCTTTGGATAAGACTTTAGTTAAATTATATTCTAATACGCTGGTACGTTGTTTACAAGCGAGGAGAGAGGCAGAAGCTCCGTACGCCAATGAGTTTATGCTATAGAATAAGAATCCACAGCAGAAAATCCACAGTTCTGTAATAAGCATGGTTTCATTTGCTTTGTTATTGTTGTAATCTAATAACAAGTTTCTCTATCTGTGTCAATACTAAACCAGTTTCAATGTGAACAATGTTGCCACAGACTTGCTTGTTATTAATGTAATCTAACAAATTTCTCTATGTCTGTCAACACTGATCAGTTTCAATATGAACAATGTTGATACAGACTTGCTTGTTATTGATGTAATCTAACAAATTTCTCTATGTCTGTCAACACTGAATCAGTTTCAATATGAACAATGTTGATACAGACTTGCTTGTTATTGATGTAATCTAACAAATTTCTCTATCTCTGTCAGCATTGAATCAGTTTCAATATGAACAATGTTGATACAGACTTGCTTTGTTATTGATGTAGTCTAACAAGAAGTTTCTCTATATGTGTCAACACTGAACCAGTTTCAATATGAACAATGTTGATACAGACTTGCTTGTTATTGTTGTAATCTAACAAATTTCTCTATCTCTGTCAGCATTGAATCAGTTTCAATATGAACAATGTTGATACAGACATGCTTTGTTATTGATGTAGTCTAACAAGAAGTTTCTCTATATGTGTCAACACTGAACCAGTTTCAATATGAACAATGTTGATACAGACTTGCTTTGTTATTGATGTAATCTAACAAGAAGTTTCTCTATATGTGTCAACACTGATCCAGTTTCAATGTGAACAATGTTGATTCAGAATTGCTTTGTTATTGATGCACTCCAACAAGTTTCTCTATCTGTGTCAACACTGATCCAATTTCAATGTGAACAATGTTGATTCACACTTGCTTGGTTATTGATGTAATCTACCAAGAAGTTTCTCTATATGTGTCAACACTGAATCACTTTCAACATGAACAATGTTGATACAGCCTTGCTTGTTATTGAGCAATCTAACAAGAAGCTTCTCTATATGCGTCAACACTGAATCACTTTCAATATAAACAATGTTGATACAGACTTGCTTGTTATTGATGTAATCTAACAATATTCTCTATCTCTGTCAACACCGAATCAGTTTTCAATATGGATGATGTTGATTCAGACTTGCTTGTTATTGATGTAATCTAACAAATTTCTCTATCTCTGTCAACACTGAATCAGTTTCAATATGAACAATGTGGATACAGACTTGCTTGTTATTGATGTAATCTAACAATTCTCTATCTCTGTCAACACTGAATCAGTTTCAATATGAACAATATTGATACAGACTTGCTTTGTTATTGATGTAATCTAACAAATTTCTCTATCTCTGTCAACATTGAATCAGTTTCAATATGAACAATGTTGATACAGACTTGCTTGTTATTGATGTAATCTAACAAGAAGTTTCTCTATATGTGTCAACACTGAACCAGTTTCAATATGAACAATGTTGATACAGACTTGCTTTGTTATTGATGTAATCTAACAAGAAGTTTCTCTATATGTGTCAACACTGAATCAGTTTCAATATGAACAATGTTGATACAGACTTGCTTTGTTATTGATGTAATCTAACAAGAAGCTTCTCTATATGCGTCAACACTGAATCACTTTCAATATAAACAATGTTGATACAGACTTGCTTGTTATTGATGTAATCTAACAAGAAGTTTCTCTCTCTGTGTCAACACTGAACCAGTTTTCAATATGAACAATGTTGATACAGACTTGCTTGTTATTGATGTAATCTAATGAATTTCTCTATGTCTGTCAACACTATACCAGTTTCAATATGAATAATGTTGATACAGACTTGCTTGTTATTGATATAATCTAACAAATTTCTCTATCACTGTCAGCATTGAATAAGTTTCAATATGAACAATGTTGATACAGACTTGCTTTGTTATTGATGTAATCTAACAAGAAGTTTCTCTATATGTATCAACACTGAACCAGTTTCAATATGAACAATGTTGATACAGACTTGCTTTGTTATTGATGTAATCTAACAAGAAGTTTCTCTATATGTATCAACACTGAACCAGTTTCAATATGAACAATGTTGATACAGACTTGCTTTGTTATTGATGTAATCTAACAAGAAGTTTCTCTATATGTATCAACACTGAACCAGTTTCAATATGAACATTGTTCATACAGACTTGCTTTGTTATTGATGTAATCTAACAAGAAGTTTCTCTATATGTGTCAACACTGAACCAATTTCAATATTAACAATGTTGATACAGACTTGCTTTCTTATTGATGTAATCTAACAAGAAGTTTCTCTCTCTGTGTCAACACTGATCCAGTTTTCAATATGAACAGTGTTGATACAGACTTGCTTGTTATTGATGTAATCTAACAAATTTCTCTATCTCTGTCAATACTGAACCCGTTTCAATATGAACAATGTTGATACTGACTTGCTTTGTCATTGATGTAACCTAAATTTCTCTATATGTGTCAACACTGAAACACTTTCAATATGAACAATGTTAATACAGACTTGCTTTGTTCTTGATGTAACCCAAGTTTCTCTATATGTGTCAACACTGAATCACTTTCAATATGAACAATGTTGATATAGACTTGCTTGTTATTGATGTAGTCTAACAAGAAGTTTCTCTATATGTGTCAACACTGAACCAGTTTCAATATGAACAATGTTGATACAGACTTGCTTGTTATTGTTGTAATCTAACAAATTTCTCTATCTCTGTCAGCATTGAATCAGTTTCAATATGAACACTGTTGATACAGACATGCTTTGTTATTGATGTAGTCTAACAAGAAGTTTCTCTATATGTGTCAACACTGAACCAGTTTCAATATGAACAATGTTGATACAGACTTGCTTTGTTATTGATGTAATGTAACAAGAAGTTTCTCTATATGTGTCAACACTGATCCAGTTTCAATGTGAACAATGTTGATTCAGAATTGCTTTGTTATTGATGCACTCCAACAAGTTTCTCTATCTGTGTCAACACTGATCCAATTTCAATGTGAACAATGTTGATTCACACTTGCTTGGTTATTGATGTAATCTACCAAGAAGTTTCTCTATATGTGTCAACACTGAATCACTTTCAACATGAACAATGTTGATACAGCCTTGCTTGTTATTGAGCAATCTAACAAGAAGCTTCTCTATATGTGTCAACACTGAATCACTTTCAATATAACAATGTTGATACAGACTTGCTTGTTATTAATGTAATCTAACAATATTCTCTATCTCTGTCAACACTGAATCAGTTTTCAATATGGATGATGTTGATTCAGACTTGCTTGTTATTGATGTAATCTAACAAATTTCTCTATCTCTGTCAACACTGAATCAGTTTCAATATGAACAATGTGGATACAGACTTGCTTGTTATTGATGTAATCTAACAATTCTCTATCTCTGTCAACACTGAATCAGTTTCAATATGAACAATATTGATACAGACTTGCTTTGTTATTGATGTAATCTAACAAATTTCTCTATCTCTGTCAACATTGAATCAGTTTCAATATAAACAATGTTGATACAGACTTGCTTGTTATTGATGTAATCTAACAAGAAGTTTCTCTATATGTGTCAACACTGAACCAGTTTCAATATGAACAATGTTGATACAGACTTGCTTTGTTATTGATGTAATCTAACAAGAAGTTTCTCTATATGTGTCAACACTGAATCAGTTTCAATATGAACAATGTTGATACAGACTTGCTTTGTTATTGATGTAATCTAACAAGAAGTTTCTCTCTCTGTGTCAACACTGAACCAGTTTTCAATATGAACAATGTTCATACAGACTTGCTTTGTTATTGATGTAATCTAACAAGAAGTTTCTCTCTCTGTGTCAACACTGAACCAGTTTTCAATATGAACAATGTTGATACAGACTTGCTTGTTATTGATGTAATCTAATGAATTTCTCTATGTCTGTCAACACTATACCAGTTTCAATATGAATAATGTTGATACAGACTTGCTTGTTATTGATATAATCTAACAAATTTCTCTATCACTGTCAGCATTTAATAAGTTTCAATATGAACAATGATGATACAGACTTGCTTTGTTATTGATGTAATCTAACAAGAAGTTTCTCTATATGTATCAACACTGAACCAGTTTCAATATGAACAATGTTGATAGAGACTTGCTTTGTTATTGATGTAATCTAACAAGAAGTTTCTCTATATGTATCAACACTGAACCAGTTTCAATATGAACAATGTTGATACAGACTTGCTTTCTTATTGATGTAATCTAACAAGAAGTTTCTCTATATGTATCAACACTGAACCAGTTTCAATATGAACATTGTTGATACAGACTTGCTTTGTTATTGATGTAATCTAACAAGAAGTTTCTCTATATGTGTCAACACTGAACCAATTTCAATATTAACAATGTTGATACAGACTTGCTTTCTTATTGATGTAATCTAACAAGAAGTTTCTCTCTCTGTGTCAACACTGATCCAGTTTTCAATATGAACAGTGTTGATACAGACTTGCTTGTTATTGATGTAATCTAACAAATTTCTCTATCTCTGTCAATACTGAACCCGTTTCAATATGAACAATGTTGATACTGACTTGCTTTGTTATTGATGTAACCTAAGTTTCTCTATATGTGTCAACACTGAATCACTTTCAATATGAACAATGTTAATACAGACTTGCTTTGTTATTGATGTAACCTAAGTTTCTCTATATGTGTCAACACTGAATCACTTTCAATATGAACAATGTTGATACAGACTTGCTTGTTATTGATGTAGTCTAACAAGAAGTTTCTCTATATGTGTCAACACTGAACCAGTTTCAATATGAACAATGTTGATAGAGACTTGCTTGTAATTTTTGTAATCTAACAAATTTCTCTATCTCTGTCAGCATTGAATCAGTTTCAATATGAACACTGTTGATACAGACATGCTTTGTTATTGATGTAGTCTAACAAGAAGTTTCTCTATATGTGTCAACACTGAACCAGTTTCAATATGAACAATGTTGATACAGACTTGGTTTGTTATTGATGTAGTGTAACAAGAAGTTTCTCTATATGTGTCAACACTGATCCAGTTTCAATGTGAACAATGTTGATTCAGAATTGCTTTGTTATTGATGCACTCCAACAAGTTTCTCTATCTGTGTCAACACTGATCCAATTTCAATGTGAACAATGTTGATTCACACTTGCTTGGTTATTGATGTAATCTACCAAGAAGTTTCTCTATATGTGTCAACACTGAATCACTTTCAACATGAACAATGTTGATACAGCCTTGCTTGTTATTGAGCAATCTAACAAGAAGCTTCTCTATATGTGTCAACACTGAATCACTTTCAATCTAAACAATGTTGATACAGACTTGCTTGTTATTGATGTAATCTAACAGTATTCTCTATCTATGTCAACACTGAATCAGTTTTCAATATGGATGATGTTGATTCAGACTTGCTTGTTATTGATGTAATCTAACAAATTTCTCTATCTCTGTCAACACTGAATCAGTTTCAATATGAACAATGTGGATACAGACTTGCTTGTTATTGATGTAATCTAACAATTCTCTATCTCTGTCAACACTGAATCAGTTTCAATATGAACAATATTGATACAGACTTGCTTTGCTATTGATGTAATCTAACAAATTTCTCTATCTCTGTCAACATTGAATCAGTTTCAATATGAACAATGTTGATACGGACTTGCTTGTTATTGATGTAATCTAACAAGAAGTTTCTCTATATGTGTCAACACTGAACCAGTTTCAATATGAACAATGTTGATACAGACTTGCTTTGTTATTGATGTAATCTAACAAGAAGTTTCTCTATATGTGTCAACACTGAATCAGTTTCAATATGAACAATGTTGATACAGACTTGCTTTGTTATTGATGTAATCTAACAAGAAGTTTCTCTCTCTGTGTCAACACTGAACCAGTTTTCAATATGAACAATGTTGATACAGACTTGCTTTGTTATTGACGTAATCTAACAAGAAGTTTCTCTCTCTGTGTCAACACTGAACCAGTTTTCAATATGAACAATGTTGACACAGACTTGCTTGTTATTGATGTAATCTAATGAATTTCTCTATGTCTGTCAACACTATACCAGTTTCAATATGAATAATGTTGATACAGACTTGCTTGTTATTGATATAATCTAACAAATTTCTCTATCACTGTCAGCATTGAATCAGTTTCAATATGAACAATGTTGATACAGACTTGCTTTGTTATTGATGTAATCTAACAAGAAGTTTCTCTATCACTGTCAGCATTGAATCAGTTTCAATATGAACAATGTTGATACAGACTTGCTTGTTATTGATGTAATCTAATGAATTTCTCTATGTCTGTCAACACTATACCAGTTTCAATATGAATAATGTTGATACAGACTTGCTTTGTTATTGATGTAATCTAACAAGAAGTTTCTCTATATGTGTCAACACTGAACCAATTTCAATATTAACAATGTTGATACAGACTTGCTTTCTTATTGATGTAATCTAACAAGAAGTTTCTCTCTCTGTGTCAACACTGATCCAGTTTTCAATATGAACAGTGTTGATACAGACTTGCTTGTTATTGATGTAATCTAACAAATTTCTCTATCTCTGTCAATACTGAACCCGTTTCAATATGAACAATGTTGATACTGACTTGCTTTGTTATTGATGTAACCTAAGTTTCTCTATATGTGTCAACACTGAATCACTTTCAATATGAACAATGTTATTACAGACTTGCTTTGTTATTGATGTAACCTAAGTTTCTCTATATGTGTCAACACTGAATCACTTTCAATATCAACAATGTTGATACAGACTTGCTTGTTATTGATGTAATCTAACAAGAAGTTTCTCTATATGTGTCAACACTGAACCAGTTTCAATATGAACAATGTCATACCGACTTGCTTTGTTATTGATGTAATCTAACAAGGAGTTTCCCTATATGTGTCAACACTGAACCAGTTTCAATATGAACAATGTTGATACAGACTTGCTTTGTTATTGATGTAATCTAACAAGAAGTTTCTCTATATGTGTCAACACTGAACCAGTTTCAATATGTACAATGTTGATACAGACTTGCTTTGTTATTGATGTAATCTAACAAGAAGTTTCTCTCTCTCTGTCAACACTGAACCAGTTTCAATATGAACAATGTTGATACAGACTTGCTTGTTATTGATGTAATCTAACAAGAAGTTTCTCTATATGTGTCAACACTGAACCAGTTTCAATATGAACAATGTCATACCGACTTGCTTTGTTATTGATGTAATCTAACAAGGAGTTTCTCTATATGTGTCAACACTGAACCAGTTTCAATATGAACAATGTTGATACAGACTTGCTTTGTTATTGATGTAGTCTAACAAGAAGTTTCTCTATATGTGTCAACACTGAACCCGTTTCAATATGAACAATGTTGATACAGACTTGCTTTGTTATTGATGTAATGTAACAAGAAGTTTCTCTATATGTGTCAACACTGATCCAGTTTCAATGTGAACAATGTTGATTCAGAATTGCTTTGTTATTGATGCACTTCAACAAGTTTCTCTATCTGTGTCAACATTGATCCAATTTCAATGTGAACAATGTTGATTCACACTTACTTGGTTATTGATGTAATCTACCAAGAAGTTTCTCTATATGTGTCAACACTGAATCACTTTCAACATGAACAATGTTGATACAGCCTTGCTTGTTATTGAGCAATCTAACAAGAAGCTTCTCTATATGTGTCAACACTGAATCACTTTCAATATAAACAATGTTGATACAGACTTGCTTGTTATTAATGTAATCTAACAATATTCTCTATCTCTGTCAACACTGAATCAGTTTTCAATATGGATGATGTTGATTCAGACTTGCTTGTTATTGATGTAATCTAACAAATTTCTCTATCTCTGTCAACACTGAATCAGTTTCAATATGAACAACGTGGATACAGACTTGCTTGTTATTGATGTAATCTAACAATTCTCTATCTCTGTCAACACTGAATCAGTTTCAATATGAACAATATTGATACAGACTTGCTTTGTTATTGATGTAATCTAACAAATTTCTCTATCTCTGTCAACATTGAATCAGTTTCAATATAAACAATGTTGATACAGACTTGCTTGTTATTGATGTAATCTAACAAGAAGTTTCTCTATATGTGTCAACACTGAACCAGTTTCAATATGAACAATGTTGATACAGACTTGCTTTGTTATTGATGTAATCTAACAAGAAGTTTCTCTATATGTGTCAACACTGAATCAGTTTCAATATGAACAATGTTGATACAGACTTGCTTTGTTATTGATGTAATCTAACAAGAAGTTTCTCTCTCTGTGTCAACACTGAACCAGTTTTCAATATGAACAATGTTCATACAGACTTGCTTTGTTATTGATGTAATCTAACAAGAAGTTTCTCTCTCTGTGTCAACACTGAACCAGTTTTCAAAATGAACAATGTTGATACAGACTTGCTTGTTATTGATGTAATCTAATGAATTTCTCTATGTCTGTCAACACTATACCAGTTTCAATATGAATAATGTTGATACAGACTTGTTTGTTATTGATATAATCTAAAAAATTTCTCTATCAATGTCAGCATTGAATAAGTTTCAATATGAACAATGATGATACAGACTTGCTTTGTTATTGATGTAATCTAACAAGAAGTTTCTCTATATGTATCAACACTGAACCAGTTTCAATATGAACAATGTTGATAGAGACTTGCTTTGTTATTGATGTAATCTAACAAGAAGTTTCTCTATATGTATCAACACTGAACCAGTTTCAATATGAACAATGTTGATACAGACTTGCTTTCTTATTGATGTAATCTAACAAGAAGTTTCTCTCTCTGTGTCAACACTGATCCAGTTTTCAATATGAACAGTGTTGATACAGACTTGCTTGTTATTGATGTAATCTAACAAATTTCTCTATCTCTGTCAATACTGAACCCGTTTCAATATGAACAATGTTGATACTGACTTGCTTTGTTATTGATGTAACCTAAGTTTCTCTATATGTGTCAACTCTGAATCACTTTCAATATGAACAATGTTAATACAGACTTGCTTTGTTAATGATGTAACCTAAGTTTCTCTATATGTGTCAACACTGAATCACTTTCAATATGAACAATGTTGATACAGACTTGCTTGTTATTGATGTAGTCTAACAAGAAGTTTCTCTATATGTGTCAACACTGAACCAGTTTCAATATGAACAATGTTGATACAGACTTGCTTGTTATTGTTGTAATCTAACAATTTTCTCTATCTCTGTCAGCATTGAATCAGTTTCAATATGAACACTGTTGATACAGACATGCTTTGTTATTGATGTAGTCTAACAAGAAGTTTCTCTATATGTGTCAACACTGAACCAGTTTCAATATGAACAATGTTGATACAGACTTGGTTTGTTATTGATGTAGTGTAACAAGAAGTTTCTCTATATGTGTCAACACTGATCCAGTTTCAATGTGAACAATGTTGATTCAGAATTGCTTTGTTATTGATGCACTCCAACAAGTTTCTCTATCTGTGTCAACACTGATCCAATTTCAATGTGAACAATGTTGATTCACACTTGCTTGGTTATTGATGTAATCTACCAAGAAGTTTCTCTATATGTGTCAACACTGAATCACTTTCAACATGAACAATATTGATACAGCCTTGCTTGTTATTGAGCAATCTAACAAGAAGCTTCTCTATATGTGTCAACACTGAATCACTTTCAATCTAAACAATGTTGATACAGACTTGCTTGTTATTGATGTAATCTAACAGTATTCTCTATCTCTGTCAACACTGATTCAGTTTTCAATATGGATGATGTTGATTCAGACTTGCTTGTTATTGATGTAATCTAACAAATTTCTCTATCTCTGTCAACACTGAATCAGTTTCAATATGAACAATGTGGATACAGACTTGCTTGTTATTGATGTAATCTAACAATTCTCTATCTCTGTCAACACTGAATCAGTTTCAATATGAACAATATTGATACAGACTTGCTTTGTTATTGATGTAATCTAACAAATTTCTCTATCTCTGTCAACATTGAATCAGTTTCAATATGAACAATGTTGATACGGACTTGCTTGTTATTGATGTAATCTAACAAGAAGTTTCTCTATATGTGTCAACACTGAACCAGTTTCAATATGAACAATGTTGATACAGACTTGCTTTGTTATTGATGTAATCTAACAAGAAGTTTCTCTATATGTGTCAACACTGAACCAATTTCAATATTAACAATGTTGATACAGACTTGCTTTCTTATTGATGTAATCTAACAAGAAGTTTCTCTCTCTGTGTCAACACTGATCCAGTTTTCAATATGAACAGTGTTGATACAGACTTGCTTGTTATTGATGTAATCTAACAAATTTCTCTATCTCTGTCAATACTGAACCCGTTTCAATATGAACAATGTTGATACTGACTTGCTTTGTTATTGATGTAACCTAAGTTTCTCTATATGTGTCAACACTGAATCACTTTCAATATGAACAATGTTATTACAGACTTGCTTTGTTATTGATGTAACCTAAGTTTCTCTATATGTGTCAACACTGAATCACTTTCAATATCAACAATGTTGATACAGACTTGCTTGTTATTGATGTAATCTAACAAGAAGTTTCTCTATATGTGTCAACACTGAACCAGTTTCAATATGAACAATGTCATACCGACTTGCTTTGTTATTGTTGTAATCTAACAAGGAGTTTCCCTATATGTGTCAACACTGAACCAGTTTCAATATGAACAATGTTGATACAGACTTGCTTTGTTATTGATGTAATCTAACAAGAAGTTTCTCTATATGTGTCAACACTGAACCAGTTTCAATATGTACAATGTTGATACAGACTTGCTTTGTTATTGATGTAATCTAACAAGAAGTTTCTCTCTCTCTGTCAACACTGAACCAGTTTCAATATGAACAATGTTGATACAGACTTGCTTGTTATTGATGTAATCTAACAAGAAGTTTCTCTATATGTGTCAACACTGAACCAGTTTCAATATGAACAATGTCATACCGACTTGCTTTGTTATTGATGTAATCTAACAAGGAGTTTCTCTATATGTGTCAACACTGAACCAGTTTCAATATGAACAATGTTGATACAGACTTGCTTTGTTATTGATGTAGTCTAACAAGAAGTTTCTCTATATGTGTCAACACTGAACCCGTTTCAATATGAACAATGTTGATACAGACTTGCTTTGTTATTGATGTAATGTAACAAGAAGTTTCTCTATATGTGTCAACACTGATCCAGTTTCAATGTGAACAATGTTGATTCAGAATTGCTTTGTTATTGATGCACTTCAACAAGTTTCTCTATCTGTGTCAACATTGATCCAATTTCAATGTGAACAATGTTGATTCACACTTACTTGGTTATTGATGTAATCTACCAAGAAGTTTCTCTATATGTGTCAACACTGAATCACTTTCAACATGAACAATGTTGATACAGCCTTGCTTGTTATTGAGCAATCTAACAAGAAGCTTCTCTATATGTGTCAACACTGAATCACTTTCAATATAAACAATGTTGATACAGACTTGCTTGTTATTAATGTAATCTAACAATATTCTCTATCTCTGTCAACACTGAATCAGTTTTCAATATGGATGATGTTGATTCAGACTTGCTTGTTATTGATGTAATCTAACAAATTTCTCTATCTCTGTCAACACTGAATCAGTTTCAATATGAACAACGTGGATACAGACTTGCTTGTTATTGATGTAATCTAACAATTCTCTATCTCTGTCAACACTGAATCAGTTTCAATATGAACAATATTGATACAGACTTGCTTTGTTATTGATGTAATCTAACAAATTTCTCTATCTCTGTCAACATTGAATCAGTTTCAATATAAACAATGTTGATACAGACTTGCTTGTTATTGATGTAATCTAACAAGAAGTTTCTCTATATGTGTCAACACTGAACCAGTTTCAATATGAACAATGTTGATACAGACTTGCTTTGTTATTGATGTAATCTAACAAGAAGTTTCTCTATATGTGTCAACACTGAATCAGTTTCAATATGAACAATGTTGATACAGACTTGCTTTGTTATTGATGTAATCTAACAAGAAGTTTCTCTCTCTGTGTCAACACTGAACCAGTTTTCAATATGAACAATGTTCATACAGACTTGCTTTGTTATTGATGTAATCTAACAAGAAGTTTCTCTCTCTGTGTCAACACTGAACCAGTTTTCAAAATGAACAATGTTGATACAGACTAGCTTGTTATTGATGTAATCTAATGAATTTCTCTATGTCTGTCAACACTATACCAGTTTCAATATGAATAATGTTGATACAGACTTGTTTGTTATTGATATAATCTAAAAAATTTCTCTATCAATGTCAGCATTGAATAAGTTTCAATATGAACAATGATGATACAGACTTGCTTTGTTATTGATGTAATCTAACAAGAAGTTTCTCTATATGTATCAACACTGAACCAGTTTCAATATGAACAATGTTGATAGAGACTTGCTTTGTTATTGATGTAATCTAACAAGAAGTTTCTCTATATGTATCAACACTGAACCAGTTTCAATATGAACAATGTTGATACAGACTTGCTTTCTTATTGATGTAATCTAACAAGAAGTTTCTCTCTCTGTGTCAACACTGATCCAGTTTTCAATATGAACAGTGTTGATACAGACTTGCTTGTTATTGATGTAATCTAACAAATTTCTCTATCTCTGTCAATACTGAACCCGTTTCAATATGAACAATGTTGATACTGACTTGCTTTGTTATTGATGTAACCTAAGTTTCTCTATATGTGTCAACTCTGAATCACTTTCAATATGAACAATGTTAATACAGACTTGCTTTGTTAATGATGTAACCTAAGTTTCTCTATATGTGTCAACACTGAATCACTTTCAATATGAACAATGTTGATACAGACTTGCTTGTTATTGATGTAGTCTAACAAGAAGTTTCTCTATATGTGTCAACACTGAACCAGTTTCAATATGAACAATGTTGATACAGACTTGCTTGTTATTGTTGTAATCTAACAATTTTCTCTATCTCTGTCAGCATTGAATCAGTTTCAATATGAACACTGTTGATACAGACATGCTTTGTTATTGATGTAGTCTAACAAGAAGTTTCTCTATATGTGTCAACACTGAACCAGTTTCAATATGAACAATGTTGATACAGACTTGGTTTGTTATTGATGTAGTGTAACAAGAAGTTTCTCTATATGTGTCAACACTGATCCAGTTTCAATGTGAACAATGTTGATTCAGAATTGCTTTGTTATTGATGCACTCCAACAAGTTTCTCTATCTGTGTCAACACTGATCCAATTTCAATGTGAACAATGTTGATTCACACTTGCTTGGTTATTGATGTAATCTACCAAGAAGTTTCTCTATATGTGTCAACACTGAATCACTTTCAACATGAACAATATTGATACAGCCTTGCTTGTTATTGAGCAATCTAACAAGAAGCTTCTCTATATGTGTCAACACTGAATCACTTTCAATCTAAACAATGTTGATACAGACTTGCTTGTTATTGATGTAATCTAACAGTATTCTCTATCTCTGTCAACACTGATTCAGTTTTCAATATGGATGATGTTGATTCAGACTTGCTTGTTATTGATGTAATCTAACAAATTTCTCTATCTCTGTCAACACTGAATCAGTTTCAATATGAACAATGTGGATACAGACTTGCTTGTTATTGATGTAATCTAACAATTCTCTATCTCTGTCAACACTGAATCAGTTTCAATATGAACAATATTGATACAGACTTGCTTTGTTATTGATGTAATCTAACAAATTTCTCTATCTCTGTCAACATTGAATCAGTTTCAATATGAACAATGTTGATACGGACTTGCTTGTTATTGATGTAATCTAACAAGAAGTTTCTCTATATGTGTCAACACTGAACCAGTTTCAATATGAACAATGTTGATACAGACTTGCTTTGTTATTGATGTAATCTAACAAGAAGTTTCTCTATATGTGTCAACACTGAATCAGTTTCAATATGAACAATGTTGATACAGACTTGCTTTGTTATTGATGTAATCTAACAAGAAGTTTCTCTCTCTGTGTCAACACTGAACCAGTTTTCAATATGAACAATGTTGATACAGAGTTGCTTTGTTATTGATGTAATCTAACAAGAAGTTTCTCTCTCTGTGTCAACACTGAACCAGTTTTCAATATGAACAATGTTGACACAGACTTGCTTGTTATTGATGTAATCTAATGAATTTCTCTATGTCTGTCAACACTATACCAGTTTCAATATGAATAATGTTGATACAGACTTGCTTGTTATTGATATAATCTAACAAATTTCTCTATCACTGTCAGCATTGAATCAGTTTCAATATGAACAATGTTGATACAGACTTGCTTTGTTATTGATGTAATCTAACAAGAAGTTTCTCTATATGTATCAACACTGAATCAGTTTCAATTTGAACAATGTTGATACAGACTTGCTTTGTTATTGATGTAATCTAACAAGAAGTTTCTCTATATGTATCAACACTGAACCAGTTTCAATATGAACAATGTTGATACAGACTTGCTTTGTTATTGATCTAATCTAACAAGAAGTTTTTCTATATGTGTCAACACTGAACCAATTTCAATATTAACAATGTTGATACAGACTTGCTTTCTTATTGATGTAATCTAACAAGAAGTTTCTCTCTCTGTGTCAACACTGATCCAGTTTTCAACATGAACAGTGTTGATACAGACTTGCTTGTTATTGATGTAATCTAACAAATTTCTCTATCTCTGTCAATACTGAACCCGTTTCAATATGAACAATGTTGATACTGACTTGCTTTGTTATTGATGTAACCTAAGTTTCTCTATATGTGTCAACACTGAATCACTTTCAATATGAACAATGTTAATACCGACTTGCTTTGTTATTGATGTAACCTAAGTTTCTCTATATGTGTCAACACTGAATCACTTTCAATATGAACAATGTTGATACAGACTTGCTTGTTATTGATGTAATCTAACAAGAAGTTTCTCTATATGTGTCAACACTGAACCAGTTTCAATATGAACAATGTCATACCGACTTGCTTTGTTATTGACGTAATCTAACAAGGAGTTTCTCTATATGTGTCAACACTGAACCAGTTTCAATATGAACAATGTTGATACAGACTTGCTTTGTTATTGATGTAATCTAACAAGAAGTTTCTCTATATGTGCCAACACTGAACCAGTTTCAATATGAACAATGTTGATACAGACTTGCTTTGTTATTGATGTAATATAACAAGAAGTTTCTCTCTCTCTGTCAACACTGAACCAGTTTCAATATGAACAATGTTGATACAGACTTGCTTGTTATTGATGTAATCTAACAAGAAGTATCTCTATATGTGTCAACACTGAACCAGTTTCAATATGAACAATGTCATACCGACTTGCTTTGTTATTGATGTAATCTAACAAGGAGTTTCTCTATATGTGTCAACACTGAACCAGTTTCAATATGAACAATGTTGATACAGAATTGCTTTGTTATTGATGTAGTCTAACAAGAAGTTTCTCTATATGTGTCAACACTGAACCAGTTTCAATATGAACAATGTTGATACAGACTTGCTTTGTTATTGATGTAATGTAACAAGAAGTTTCTCTATATGTGTCAACACTGATCCAGTTTCAATGTGAACAATGTTGATTCAGAATTGCTTTGTTATTGATGCACTCCAACAAGTTTCTCTATTTCTGTCAACACTGAACCAGTTTCAAAATGAGCAATGTTGATACAGACTTGCTTTGTTATTGATGTAATCTACCAAGAGGTTTTTCTATCTATGTCAACCCTGAACTAGTTTTAATGCCTTTACTTAGTTTGCAATACCTGAACGTACTAAGCGATTGGATTGTATATGTGAAATGAACTATATGGTTTTCTAAATACGAGTACACAACATTACACGATGCAGAATATTAAATACTCTTTATTGCCAAAATCAACATAATAAAGATTAAGCATATGATAATTTAAATATTCTCGTAGGAGGTTAAATAATGTATGTTAATGATATTTTGAAAGATGAATTTATTAGACAAGAGAAACGACTAAATACACAGATACAGATGATCTCACTTGGTTACATATTCGTAGCCGGCTTACCCTCCCCGTATTTTGGGACTGACACCTCCTGTGTCTTACAAGCAGATGCATAGGTGTAGCAGCCTGTCGGGGAGCAAACGGCACGAAACCACAGAACGGGGATTCCGAAACGAGTGGTCGGCCCGTAACCAGGCATGAAAGTGAGGAATTGGATGATATGAAATGTAAGCGAAATGGATGTTAGGAAAGATGATAAAGTAGTTGATGGAATGAGTGGTGGGGGAAAACCGGAGGACTCGGAGACAGGGTTGCCAGATTCATTTCACAAATTATGCCAGAACTATTTTAAAAATCGCAAAATTCATATTGAAATCGCCCAATTTCACATTCTAATTTTCTTAGGGGGGGGGGAGGGTTTAAAAATATCTCAAGATTTGGTTTAGAATTTTGTTTGTGTTTTTTCCATCAAGTTTCTTACGACCGGAACATTGGGCTCTTGGTTACAAACTTTACAATAAAAAAAACAAAACAAAAAGATATATCACAAGTAGGCATTTATTTCATAATTTCTAATTCACAACTGCAAAGTCATATCTGCAGGATTTCTCTTGGAATAATTGCTTATCGGCAATGGTGTTACCTCGTGTAGTGTTAAAGTTGGTTTCTGTTTCTCTTTGGATTTCATTCATTATAATTACACACACTCTCATCAATATTTCCAGACTTTGGGGAGGTTAGGGAATAATATGGGCTAGAAAAAATTTCCCACACCCAGTCGGGAATAGAAACCGGGACCCTTCGCGAAGCAGGAAGGAAACTCTTGTTAAAGGTTTATCACATTTTCCCCACTTACCTATTACTAATACTTTATTTACACATATTACTATGTATGTATGTATGTATGTATGTATGTATGTATGTATGTATGTATGTATGTATGTATGTATGTATGTATGTATGTATGTATGTATGTATGTATGTATGTATGTATGTATGTATGTATGTATGTATGTATGTATGTATGTATGTATGTATGTATGTATGTATGTATGTATGTATGTATGTATGTATGTATGTATGTATGTATGTATGTATGTATGTATGTATGTATGTATGTATGTATGTATGTATGTATGTATGTATGTATGTATGTATGTATGTATGTATGTATGTATGTATGTATGTATGTATGTATGTATGTATGTATGTATGTATGTATGTATGTATGTATGTATGTATGTATGTATGTATGTATGTATGTATGTATGTATGTATGTATGTATGTATGTATGTATGTATGTATGTATGTATGTATGTATGTATGTATGTATGTATGTATGTATGTATGTATGTATGTATGTATGTATGTATGTATGTATGTATGTATGTATGTATGTATGTATGTATGTATGTATGTATGTATGTATGTATGTATGTATGTATGTATGTATGTATGTATGTATGTATGTATGTATGTATGTATGTATGTATGTATGTATGTATGTATGTATGTATGTATGTATGTATGTATGTATGTATGTATGTATGTATGTATGTATGTATGTATGTATGTATGTATGTATGTATGTATGTATGTATGTATGTATGTATGTATGTATGTATGTATGTATGTATGTATGTATGTATGTATGTATGTATGTATGTATGTATGTATGTATGTATGTATGTATGTATGTATGTATATAGTATCAATGCATTATTTAAAATCTAATATCGTGCCTATAATATTAAGATATATTTGCATTCAACTGGTGCATTTGATTCAAACAGTTCTCTTGAACTGTTGCGACTGCATTAATAGCGACCTAACAATGAAAGGTAACAAGGAAAATAGTATAGGAGCTAATTTTTCTTCTGTAAATGAAGGTAATTTACATCTTTTTCATAGCACTAGTGACTTAACGAACATATTATCACTCCACTAATTAATATATTACTTAATTTGTAAAACAATGTACAATATACATTTCAAGGAATACATCTAAATTGTTTTCGTGATTTCAGAGGTAGCCCAAAAATTCGCAAATCGCCTCAATTAAAAATCGGTCAGAAAATCCATCTTTTAGTAGCTCAAACGGCGACTTTTGGCCCAATCTGGCAACACTGCTCGGAGAAAACGCCGCTTCGTCCACCACATGGGAGCGCCTAGATGGGAGGTCTAACAGCTCAGTCACAGTGGTGCCGTTGGTTACATACTCGCGAGTGATATTGCGCAACCAGCTGAGACAACTAGTTCCCGATAAGCAATACCAACGCTCATGCAGCGACTAATTCGGTAAATCGTCTCCGTTAGTTTGCTAACCTTTACTGGAATTGTTAATGTCCTCCGTTTCTTTGGTAGTTGTTTTTAGGTTAAGTATCTACTTTGTTCTCGTGCCTTTGTAACCGTTAGTGGGTTGCTAGTTACGTTTTCTCCTTTACTTCTGTAATCGCCACATTGGGGTAGACGTTACAGCGTAACAGTTACTTTATTTTCTGTTCTATTCTAATAACACATTTCTGCCTGCATGGAGCTGTTGTTTGAATTCTGTGTTTTTACTTTTTCTACACGTACTATGTACACAGTGTATAGAGAAGGTACTGTATTCCACCCAAAAATTCGATACCGAGATTTCACCGGAAATACATGTTTTGGGTCCCCCTGAATCCAAAAAGAAACATTTTCAGAAAAAGGTCCATGTGTGTATCTGTATGTGTCTGTGGACAGCATAGCTCAAAAACGAAAACACCTTTGAATTCCAAACTTGGTATTCAAGTTTGGTATCTTCCAAGCATGCGACACGAAGATTCTCAAGAAAATCCCCCCACCCCAACTCCCTTTACATGGAACTTTTTCGAAAAATTTGACTCTCTTAAAAATGGCTGTAAGGATTTTGTAACATATTGCATATTAAATGCATTTACTTGACAAATAAAATGTATATCTCGAATTTTCTGGGAATAGCCTCTGAAGACTATTTTATTCTGGATAAATTTTACGGAATTTTACATAACTGCGAAACCGTAAGAGGTGGACAAAAACTTACCACACAAAAAATGTAGAGCACGTTAAAACACACAATTTATGTTATATACATTTTCTTCGTGGAGTTGATCGTTTTTTAGATATTCCTTGTTTTTGGTTTCAGCTTTGAAAAACTCCTGTCCATACAAAGTAAGTTCAATCACATAACAACGAGATTCTAAAACATTTGACTGCAGCTTTAGCCTATGGTACTCCCTTATTTCCCGTCTACTTACACGGAAGCAAGTAATAAGATCCTTTCTGCTAATTGTTTCTCGATTAGCATGAAATAAATCGAAGATTAAGCTTTTAACAATCATTTGTTACACAGCTGTAGAGAAAGATGTGGATGGAACACATCAGATGCTTTTTTAGTCTGGCACAAAAAGTGATTTTAGCAGTAACCAAAGTATTTAAATAAACTTAGTAATTACCAAAGCTATAAATTATACCAAGGAGGTCTCTGTTGTGAGCAGACATCAGTGTTTGGACAATATAACCCAGAAAGTTTAAACATGTAGGAGTTACAATATGTTAAATTCCCCTAACTAAACGTTTTAATTATAAATTACAACAGCCACAAAAGCCTTTGATCCAAATCTTACCTCTTCACGCCATATGCATCACTGTGTGCTAATTCTCCAGCTTCAGAGACCATCTGCAACAATAAAAGAAGAAATACTGTAGACTGTTTGTAAGTCAAACAATTTGAAATATGTTAGCAACTAGTTGAGAATGTCTGTGATCCTGTTAGTGTAAGAATAATTTACGGTCTGAAAATTAAATCCAAATTCCAAATTCACATCCTGACTAAAAAAAATCTGTGTTCCATTCACATGACTTTCTGTACATATCTGCAACAAATTATTGTTAAAAAGCTCTTACTTCTATTTATTTCATGCTAATCGAGAACAAATTAACAGAAATTGTCTTATTACTTGTTTCCTTGTAAGCAGAAGCGAAATAAGGGAGTACCATTGGTTAAAGTGATAGTCAAAAGCTGGTTGCTACGTGACTTAAGCTCCTTTGTTTGTATGGACAGGAGTTGACAAATTCCTGTATGAGAAAAGTATGTTTTTCATAACTGAAAACAAAAACGAGGGATATCTTAAAACGATCAACTCCAAGAAAAAAATGTATAACGTAAATTGTGTGTTTTAATGTGCTCTACATTTACTGTGTGGTAAGTTTTTGTCCATCTCTTACGGTTTAGCAGTTATGCATAAATCCGTAAAATTCATCCAGAATAAAGTAGTCTTCAAAGGCTACTCCCAGAAAATTCAAGATATACATTTTATTTGTCAAATAAATACCTTAAATTCACGAGATTTTAATCAAAATCGTTAGCGCCATTTTTTAGAAAATAAAAATTTTCGATTTTTTTCCATGTAAAGGGTAGTTTGGGTGGGGGGATTTTCTTGAAAAAACTTCGTGTCGCATCCTTGGTAGATACCAAACCTAAATACTAAGTTTAGTTTTTAACGGTCTTTTCATTTTTGAGCTATGCTGCCCACAGGCACACAAAAGACACACAGACAGACACACATGGACATTTTTCTAAAAATGCTTTTCTGGGTTCAGGGGGTCTCAAAACATATATTCCCGGTGAAATCTTGGTATCGAATTTTTGGGTGCAATACAATACCTTCTCTATACACTGTGTACATAGTACGTGTAGAGAAAGTAAAATAAATCTTGTGTGCTCCATTCACATACAACTGCAAAGCTACGTATTCTGTAGCAGATTAATCTTTCAAAAGCTTATTGGTCTCTCTAATTCATGATAAACATTAGCAGAACTGGTTTTATTGCTTACTTCCATGTAAATAGAAATGAAATAACAGAAATGGAGTGACATATTGTAAAAGCCAGCGACCATGTCGACTAGGAGAAGTCCAAGTGCTGAAATGTTAATACCAATAACAACAAACAGTTACAAGGTTAACCACTCAAATCGTGTGCAGTAAGTTTATGTTTATCTCTGGAGTTTACCAATGATGCCAAAGACATTCAAAATGAAAATGTCTTCAGATGCTACTCTTAAGAAATTCAGGATATAAAGTTTATTTATCAGTAAATATATGTATTATACGGAATGTATATTAAAGGGTCACTTTTGAGAAAATCTTCTACATACAGAGTAGCTTGAGGTGAAGTGATTTTCCTAGAAACTTTCGAGTCGCATCCTTGGAACTTAGCAACTTCTTGTTCATGAATTATGCTGTCCACAGACACGCATATAGACGGAGCTTTTTGCAAGATGCTTTTTTGGGATTCAGGTGTCCTCAAAACGTGTTTTCGGAGGAATCTCGGTGTCGAATTTTATGTGGAATACAATACCTTCTTCACCTACCATTATATACATACTTGATAGAAAAATTAAAAACTCTGCAACGCAATCGCCGGAAGTTGGGCCGAGGCCTATAGGCATCATGAGTGGGGTGCAGAACTGGAGAGTGGCCCTCAGGCCGAAAAAGGCGTCTCCGCAAACTAACACCACTCCTAGGAACTTACATCTCGCTGTCCAGGATATTTCCAATCAATACTTTTTTGTTACAAATGCATTCATTGCCTTCTATATCCACCCGGTCGTATTATATGGTTATTAAATAACTTGCAAATAAAACTTAGGAAACTTGTTTTATTCGATTTTCTTTTGGTGTATTTCTGGCTCTACATGAAATTATTTACAATTTACACATTAATCGTTTAGAAATAACAAAGAAAAGATTACAAATATTTTTAAACTGTGTTTTAGAATGAAACTTTTAAAATTTAAGAAACTTTACACGATTAGATAAACATTAGAAACAAAGCGTCACCAACCGCACATTACAAAAAAAAAAATGTGTTCCATTCACATGACTTTCTCTATATTTCTGCAACAAATTATTGTTAGAAAGCTTATGCGTCTACTTACTTCATGCTAATCGAGAAAAAATTAGCAGAAATAGTTGCTATGTGATTGAAGTTCCTTTGTTTGTATGGACAGGAGTTGACAAATTCCTGTAGGAGAAAAGTAAGTTTTTCAAAGCTGAAACTAAAAACAAGGAATATCTCAAAAACGATCAACTCCACGAAAAAAAATGTATGTAACATAAATTGTGTGTTTTAACGTGCTCTTCGTTTTTTGTGAGGTAAGTTTTTCTCCATCTCTTAAGCTTTAGCAGTTATTTAAAATTCCGTAAAATTCATCCAGAATAAAGTAGTCTTCACAGGTTATTCCCAGAAAATTCAAGATATACATTTTATTTTTCAGGTAAATATATTTAATATACGATATTTTAATCATAATCGCTAAAGCCACTTTTGAGAAAATTAAAATTTTGAAAGTTTTTCCATGTAAATGGTAGTTGGGAGGGGGTGCTCTGAAAATCTTCGTGTCGCATCCCTGGAAGATACTAAACTTAAATGCCAAGTTTGGTATTTTATCGACTTTTCGTTTTTGTGTTTTCGTTTTCATAGACACACGGACACACACATACACGCACACACGAGCGCAAGCGTGCCCATTTCTGAAAATGCTCTTTTTGGATACAGGGGACTCTAAAACATATATTTCCGGTGAAACCTCACTATCGAATTTTTGGGTGGAGTACAATACCTTCTCTGTACACTATGTACATAGTACGTATAGAGAAAGTAATTGATAATGATCTAAGTCTGTCTCTATACTTCCAACACACTCGATAGAACTTTACTCTGAAAGTTATGATACGCTGTTTCATTTTATTTGAAGTTTCAAAGTTAACAAATATTAAGAATGCTCATATAAAAATTCGTGCAGTATAATATTTTGGCTATGCTTATGAGCTATGAGTTGATAGATCGTTTGCTGAATCTACCTATCTTTACCGTGTTGTACAGAGAGCACAAATAGTATTAGACATCGAATTTCTGATTGTCTGTAGGGGATTCATAGGGTGTGTCTTCTGATGTCCGCTGGCCCCACCGTCACTCTAATTGGGGAAGGAGGAGGAGTTGTAGCTTCCTGTTGTAGTACACGTTACCTAATCTCACTTCTAGTTGAGGAAGGTGGCTATTCCTATTAGCGAATGAGTTGACAAACCCAGCACATTTATGCTCTATTGGTTCGATATAGAACACTCACCTGCAAGGTGACAGTATCAGTCAAAATAAAAACATGACGCAATAAAGTACCCTACAGACGGTAAGGAATGCGGTGTACGGAAGAAGACTGCCGGTTTCTTTCTGTGATGGTTAGTCTAAGATAGGAACCGGAATTTTCACTCTAGGTGCATCGTCGCGTCATTTAAGGTATCAACGAAAACAACATTTCTATGTTAGAGAAAACTAGGGAGAAAAATCTATTTTGTTTGGTAGATTTTCTGAAAAAATCATCAAACCCTGAAAAATTCAGGAAATCCACGATATGGGAAGCTGTTAAAGAGCGAAAAAATGAACATTCACAAGTCTCCACACAAAGAATAACAGATTGTTAGACTGGTTCCTGTATGCTGGTCTTCCTCGTGCCTAGACATGTCTCGCTTCCTGCAGAAGGCTAGAACGGTTTCTGGGAATGCGGGACCGGTAGACCATGGGTTCGGATCCGAGTAAGGACGTTAACGGAGATCTTAGTGAAGCACAATACCCTATTTACTTTACCGGTGAACATCACCAAAGTTTTTACACTTGTGGTTGCAGTGACGAACTGGTTGTTTTGATTCCCTTTGTCACTTGCCCCTCTCATAACAGAATCCTCTCTCATTATTCCTAAAGTACCTTCGGCGATCCCAACAGCAGAATTTTCTAACTGCGCGCTTAGTTACTTCGCGGTAGCACACTTTGCGCGCGCGTTACTGTCCCATCGTCACTGTCTTCGAGAAAAGTGCGTGCGGTTCTGATTTTTCCTACCTTGAGATTCGTAACGTTTATACCTTTACGTTTACGGGATTGGGGGATTTTTCGCGCTTCTTTTGGCGTCTATCACCGCGTCACCCAATTCCCATCATACAATTCATGGGTTCAATTTTGTCATGTGATCATTTTCCGTTTCATCGCGCGAGTTCACGGACCTGAGTTAACAAAAGATGTTTCCGTTTTCACCCTCAAAGAAATACACGTGCCTACCTGTCGGCAATCTGCGGGTTCTGAGTGATCTTTTACAAATTCATTCCAGCCTATTCTTTACTTCAACATTTTTCAGTAACTTATAAGCTAATACCAAATATTCTCAAGTTATTTACATGGCCTTCGTCATTTTATTTCTCTCTATTAATACATAATATACATAATCAGTTATCGTTAATGTAATACACGCGTCTATGTTTTGTGCCGAGTCTAATATTACAGCAGCTCTCATACATGCGATGCTCAATACTTGCAATAGCAAGCACATTGCATTTATAAACCGATGCGGTTCACTATTAAATTATTCTCAACATAAAATGTTTATGTCTATCTGTTACGGTTTAATCCTTCTACCAAATTCTGTAAAACTCATTCAGAGACTATTACCAAAATATTAGAAATATACATTTTATTTCTGATGTAAATATCTTTAATGTACGATATTTTCGCCAAAATTGTTAGATCCATTTTTAAGAAAAACAAAATTTTCAAAACATTTTCCATGTAAAGGGTAACTTTTGGTTGGGGGGGATATTTGTTAAAAATCTTCGTGTCTCATTCTTGGAAGATACCAAACATTAATTCCAAGTTTGATATTTAACTGCATTTTCGTTTTTGAGCTATGCTGTCCATACACACACACACACACACACACACACACACACACACACACACACACACACGGATCTTTTCCTAAAAAAATTATTTTCAGACTCAGGGGATCTCAAAACATATATTTCCGGTGAAATATCGGTAACAAAATGTTGGGTGAATACAATACCTTCTCTATCCACTATGTACATTGTACAAAAAAAAAGGATTTTAATTATTAATTTAAATTATATTAATTGGTTACCTGCTATTTATTTACTGGTTGACTGTAATATTTTAAAATTTTTAATTTTAATAATAGTTTAATGTTTATCTCACATTATGTAACTATAGAAATATAGTACCAAGAATGTGTGATAAACCAATAAAGTATTTAAAAATAATAATTAAAATAAATATAAAACAAATAACAATGGTATAATTAGAATATATATTAAGAATTGTATATATCATTATAATAATAAACAATCAAATAAATTATAACAAATAACGATTAAAGTAATAAATAAATAATAATAAATATAAAAAATAAATTGATAAAGGATAATAATAAATAAATCAATTATAGTATAATAAAGTGATAATTAATATTAATTTATAATAATAGTATAAAATAATAATCTAAATTTTAAAAATAGATATGTAATTTTAAATATTTAGATGGTTAATAATAATTAATAGACTACATAGACATTTAAATATTAAATTTAATTATGATAAATATATAGGTTCAGATGTATAATTTAATTTAAGATATTTAAGTTAAGTTATTAATCTGACAATTACATATTTATTTCATTTTGTAAAATTAAAAGAAAAAGTTTGTTAATAAATGAAAATAAGGTGTGAGATATTTGCCCCGGTGTAAGCAATTAGATATCGGGGTATAGTATACCGATTTTATTTTTATTTTCTTTATTTATTGTATATATGGGCTAGAGAGAGAGAGTAATGGACGATACTGGGTAGGGAGCGTAGTGTATCAGATTTTTTTCGAACAAAATTGCTTTTTGGACATTTAAATTATACAATTACACTGTGCACTACTGCAGTCGATGACAGGAACTCTGTATATCGACAGTATTAAACAGAATATGTTTGGGTATTGTTGGTGGAGTCAGAGCTGCTAAAGCATTGTCGTCATTACGTCGAATAAATGAGCATCATTATTCATCAAGCAAAATGCGCGTGCGCGTGCGCGTCAAATCTGAGCACGTGATTGGTCGGGCAACAGCCAAACCAATTTCCATCTTTTTACGTTTATTGGGAGTTGTAATTGTGAGTCTGCGGGGTTCCCAAATGTAATTACACGGGCCGTTGATTAGACCCGACCGCACCAGCGCCAGTTTCGATGAATACAAAACCAAGTCTAATTAGCTAATCGGCAGGGCCCATTTTTCATCCCACAGCTCTGACCACGCACTCAACTTGGGCCGCAACTAGAACAAAAGCTGGAAGAGCCTAGATTTGCAAAACTGATATTCGCCTCGGAAAAGCGCAAGTTTAACTTCTGGATCAAACACACCTAAGGTCATTGAATGCATTTACTATCGCTAACAATAAAGAACACATTTGGAAAATCCACAGTTTATAAGATATCCTACTGAAATTTATATCAGTTATTATACGGGGCCGCGCCGTGGCCGAGTGGTTAGACCACTCGCCTCTCACTCGATCCCAAGCGTGATATTTGTGGTGGACAAAGCGGCGCCGGGGCGGATTTTCTCCGGGTTCTCCGGTTTCCCACGCCATCGCATTCCACCGGAGCTCCATCTTCATTCATGTATCATCAGTGTCACCACCTGCGGTGCCATAAGTAGTTAAAGCGGGCATTAAACACTACCCAAAAAAGCTGTTATACATAATAATAATAATAATAATAATAATAATAATAATAATAATAATAATAATAATAATAATAGTAATGTTTTCCCCATGTATAAAAATGATAGCTTAAAATGTTATTTGAATAATAATTGTTTACTGTGCAAATTCATTGTTCTAATAAAAATGAGCCACGTGATGCATTTTTAAAAATATTCACATACAAACATTCAGTTTTACAGAAAATAAGTTTACAAATAAAGCTGTCATATTATGTTTTTAAAAATTAGCCCTAACAGAGAACATTATTACTTTTCATACTCTCCAAAACTTATAATTTTCCAAAATCTGATATTTATTTATGAACATTTGAGCAATCTGACCACTTTTTTAATGTGCTTTTGAGAGGCCGGATAAAACGTTTGAAAGAAATTACTGAAAAATTACATCATGTAGAACATTTTAAGTATGGAAAATTGTTAGAAAAAAGTTTGCGAAAATATAAGGCTTAAAGTTGGGAGTATTTATTAATAAGCATGCGCCTATCCATTTATAGCTTCAGCTAATTCGTAGTTAAAGAGCGCCAAGTGGGAAATACGATATGTTTTCTTAAAGTTTAGAAGTCATATTAATTTTTTATCGAACAAAATAATATTTTAATTTCACAGATGCATCACCTTAAGTCTGGCTAGTTTGATAAAACGTTCTACTATACAAACATTTAAAGTGTACATTTTCAAATTACCAATTATGTTATCAAATTAAAAACAATACATAAGCATTATACTTATACAGATTTATATTCCACAGTTAATTTAAATAATAATCTAAATATACAGTCTGATGTGGTATAGTGCAGATATTTGTATTGGTAATTAAGAACAGAGTAATGAAAAACATTACATCAATATTTGCTTCATTTGCGGACTTATAATTTTACTTATTAAGAGCAGTATGTTTTCAGGTTGATTAGTACCTCCAAGTAAGGCGTCGCATACACAAGATATATTTTCCTTGAGACCGCGTGTCGGAAGACGAAACCTTGAGTGGGCAGGCCTCGCTATAACAAATGTATTGGAACTGAATATGAATGGCAATAGCCCCCATACTATCTAGGCCAGCAGGTCACATATTAGTAAGTTGTGAAAACATGGAGGCATAACGGATATTCCATACTAAGAGGCGTTGTTCATTTCGCCAGCTGTAAAGACCGTGTAAAACACATTAGGCAGTACATTATATGATTGGTTTGTGGAAAAACTGTTAAACGAAGACCAAAAACACAAATACACCCAATTGTATTCACATTAAGATACCATTTATCAAAATATTTGTATCTATACCCCTAATACACTGTATATACAAATACACATTAGAATAAGTAGTTACATTTAAGATTTACATTTATTTTCCTTGGGGTTGGACCATGTACGATATTACTACAGATGGTTCCTCAGCATGAAAATTGAACCCATCAAAATAATATTACCAGTTTTACTTATGATGTAATTTCAATAATAAATTAGTAACAATTCTCAAGGCAGAATTAATTTAGTCTCTACACACACACGCACGCACGCACGCACACACACACATATGCGCACGCACTTAGATACTTTAGTGAGTTGCACAGTTTTATCTTTCATCATTACTTCAGAGCTATTTTACAAATTGTTCATGTTTTAAGCCCCTTATAAAGGCTTAATTTTTTTCTGTTCAAGAGTTTAAAAGAAAGATTGTTAAATACTGAAAATATTTCACAAGATTGGACAAGATTGACAACGTCATACCTAAATATGTAATTTAGGTAGTTGTTGTCCGTTTCAGAACTGAATCCCTTCAGAATATTTGTTTATAATGAGAAAAATAATTTACTGTTATAATGATTTGCAAATAGCACTGTTACTTTCTTTATACGTACTATGTACATAGTATATAGAGAAGGTATTGTATTACACCCAAAAATTCGATACCTAGATTTCACCGGAAATATATGTTTTGAGACCCCCTGAATAAAAAAAAAAGCATTTTTAGAAAAATGTCCGTGTGTGTCTGTTGGGCAGCATAGCTCAACAATGAAAAGACCGTTAGAAACCAAACTTGGTATTTAAGTTTGGTATCTTCCAAAGATGCGACACGAAGATTTTCAAGAAAATCCCCCCACCGCAAACTACCCTTTATATGGGGGAAAATTGAAAATTTTGATTTTCTTAAAAATAGCTGTAACGATTTTGATTAAAATCTCGTATATTTAAGATATTTACTTGCCAAATAAAATGTATATCTTGAATTTTCTGGGAATAGCCACTAAAGACTACTTTATTCTGGATGAGTTTTACGAAATTTTGCATAACTGCTAAACCGTAAGAGATGTAGAAAAATTACCACTCAAAAAATGTAGAGCACGTTAAAACACGCAATTGATGTTATGTACATTTGTTTCGTGGAGTTGATCGTTTTTTTTTTTTTTTTTTTTTTTTTTTAGATATTCCTTGTTTTTGGTTTCAGCTTTTAAAAAACATACTTTTCTCATACAGGAATTTTGGAACTTCTGTCATAAGGAAGTTCATACAACCAAAGGAAGTTCAGTCACATAGCAACCAGCTTTAGACTATCACTTTAACCTATGGTACTCCCTTATTTCGCTTCTACTTACAAGGAAACAATTAATAAGACTATTTCTGCTTATTTTTACTCGATTGGCATGAAGCAAAAAGAAGTATAAGCTTTTTAACAATAATTTGTTGAAGAGATGTAGAGAAAACCATGTGAATGCAACACGTCAGATTTTTTTACGTAACATTGCATACTATTTTAACGTGTTATAGCCCAAGAAAACAGATTAGATTATGGAATACATTGAAATAAGTCGAATTGTTAACTACACTGGATAACGTTGCATTAAAGCATTATTGTATGCTCACTTAGGAAATGTCTTTATGTACCTTTATCTTTATCACTCCGTTGTGGCAATTTCACAACATATGCACATATGTAGCGTTATCAGAAACCCCTCGCCCGGGTTGCTTACTTCAGCCTCGTCGCAGATTTCGTAACGCCTGTGAATATTCGCATTTTATTAGCCAAATCCATGAAATCAATGTGAAATATTTGACCGTTTAAGGCATGTCTTTATTTGTTTTCAAGATTTCAAAAGTATCTACTGGAAGCAATTTGAAGAGAGCACTTGTGAGGAATCGTGCCAAGGAATGAATTTGATCGTGTATACAAAGTGCGACTTTTGCCGGCGCAAAACTTGTGGAATCGTGACCCTGACCGCCAACCCAGCTACCGAGCCTAGCTTATCGGAGTCTAAGATATGAGAAAGCCTTGTTCAGTCTGTATCCAAAGAGTTCCGCATATGCTTGTATTCAAAGCGTGCAGTAAATAGTGTTCATTTTATTTATTTTATTTTTTAACCATGGCTCCTACGTTTTCAAAGTTAAGTGGCAAAGTATTACTTAGTCAGAGCCGAGAAATAATTGCAAATGTCCTTGAATTCATGAAACAAGAGTCAGAGATGAAGGAAGAAAATATATGTTCCCCCGAGTTCTTCAAAATCCTGTAGAAAGTGAATGGAAGAATAGCCAAGGCAGCTGATATTTCACTGAGTTAGTTCCGTTTCCTGGGTTCTCAAAGACAAGAAAGAAAGAAAGAAAAATAGAACTTAATATATCACTTTTAAATTAAAAGATGTGGAGCAGTTGTGTAGCCAGCGAATTGCAGAAATTGGCGGCAAAATGGGAAAATATGTGTCAACTTGTTGAGAACATTGGAAACCATCAGAAACAATTGTAGAAAATCAAAAAGAAATAATTCTAATCCAGGATAATGGTGCAGGAAGTAGGGATAGCATTGATGATGACAATGACGTGAGGGAAGACGAAGGACTGTCAGGTGTGGAAGAATTGGAGGCAGACGATTGACATTGTTTATATAGTAGGCCATTTGTATAGATGTTTTGTAGATATGAATATAACACATGTTTATCAGTGCAGCGCCGTATAGTGCAGGTGACAGATATTTGACAGGCATGAATCGACTGGTGAACCGCTTATCTGAAAGTACAACTCGCTTAATAGCTCTCATTAAGATTTTCACATATTGCGCCAGTTATATTACACTGTGTTAATCACAATTGGTGCGATTTACAATAAATTATGTAAGAATCAGAGGTGGGAAGTTCGTACCGGTAGCCATTCCATATGCAGGTTGCGACCGGCTCTCTCGCTGCATCAAAACAAGTCATTGATAAGAACACAGGGGGCAGAGGAGAGGTGAACAAATCTGTTGTCAAGTGAACAGTACTATTTCCAGACTTACTAAAAGCACACCTATTTATATAATTAATTATGTACATCATAGAAACTGTTACAAATATAAGGCTGATTCTGATTTCCTTCTTTACATATGTACATTTTGAAATATCCAAGCAATTATAACTTGAATTGTAATATTTGCTGATCAAATATAAAATAAAACCCAAATAATAACATTACTTTCTTAAATATTTGCAGACCCTTACTAATTAAAACAAAAGCAGGAATTAAACTAAATCTTTACTCATCTGCAGCCCTATTACTGAAAACTATATGTATATCTAAAGCCTTTCAAACGAAAAACTGATTCTACGTTCCGACAAACAAGATTCGTTCTACTTCACATGATGTGATCGGGGCATATTTGAAATATTTTATCAGTTCCGCAACATATCAACAAGCAAATGGCATTTGTTGGGATCTAAAACTGCAGCTTGCATGCAATACATTCTTTTCAATTATATTTTTCAGTTTCATATTTATTTCAGGTAGGATGCTCGTGGATTGGTAGATATCCGTCTTCACAGTTCTTCTACATGCTGCACAGATTCAATTCAATTCCATACCTCTGGACTGTAACAGTGTGATAGTTGTGGGTAACTTTTTGAACTAATTTGCAATCAACAATATATTCCTGTGAAGCTGTTCTGTTACTACACGCTTGACAGTTTGTATACTAGAACTGCCATCGATTCCTAAATAAGTGCACAAATAAGTACACTGGTAGAAAACTTACTATGTCTGTAAAACAAATCGATTTTGATCACATTTAAGCAGAACAAATATGTTATTGGAGCGCCTTTTTTGCTACCCACGTGGTTCCGTGTTGTACAGTGATACCGGTTTTGCAGTAATGGGTTGCACTCAACGTTGACCTTTGCTCGTGCAAGTAACACCGCATGGCCGCTCTTACTCTGCACAGGTACGAACTTCCTAGCTCTGCTAATAACGTACAATACATTATCGTTAAATAATACATTACAGAACAGCAACTAGTTACTGTGTAAACCAGTTTTTCTTGAATTACGCGACTGATAGCTAACCTCTCCCGCGAATTCGATCTTGTAGTAGCGAATATACATGAATGGCATTCAGCCTGTTACTCAACACATTATCACAGTGCACTTAAATTCATAATAGTGCTTAAAACCCCTTACTATTCACTTTGGCTAAATGGTAATACCCTCAACCTGGACGGTATTAGAACGTTCTCTAAATACATTCTGTTTCGCCTGTTAATGAATTGCTTTAAAAATGTAGGTTTTTGTGAGGAGTTTTTCTTGAAATCAGAGCTTTGAATATTCTTTAGTGTACACATTATTGAACACTTGAAAATATCTGCACTGAAATATTGAAAAGCGCACGCTGAATCCTGTCATATAATTCATTGAAAGCAGTTTTTGCAAAAGTTTTATCTTTAAGCATTTCCACGATGACCACATTGATTTAGATCTGATAGAAAGCAGGCACCTATATAATTCTATCACCAGAAACAAGTAATGCAATCAGTGAATTTGTGGAAAAATCCCTCCAGTACTACGAGGGCCGTTTTTTTTTTTTTTTTTTTTTTTTCAAAATCCGATAGGCTATAAATAAAAGACAAGTTCATAGAAAACAATTATTTTATTACTAAACGTTTTGTACACTTATGTTACTTTTCAACATAATCACCGAAAAGATTGAGACATTTATGGTACCTGTGCACAAGCTTTGCAATACCCGCTTCAAAAAATGTTACCGTCAATGATTTCAAATGAGCATTGACGTTGTTTTGAAGATCTTTGAACTTTACGACGTTTGCAGAGAGCCATTCAAAACAAACGAAGAGGAATGCTGACTTCAGGAATTGTGTTGATCCATTACAACGCTCGTCCACACACTGCTGGCACAACCCATCGGTTCCTTGAACAATTTCAATGGGACATTTTCGATAATCCGCCGTACAGTCCTGGCACACACCGACTTTCCCTTTTCCCTGAACTGAAGACGTGGCTAGGAGGGCAGCACTTTCAAACCAACGAAGATCTTCAAAACAACGTCAATGATCATTTGAAGTCATTGGCGGCAACATTTTTTGAAGCGGGTATTGCAAAGCTTGTGCACAGGTACGATAAATTTCTCAATCTTTTTGATGATTATGTTGATAAGTAACCATAAGTGTACAAAACTTTTAGTAATAAAATAATTGTTTTCTATGGACTTGTCTTTTATTTATAGCCTATCGGAGGTTGAAAAAAAAACGCCCCTCGTATTTCTATTTTTCCAATGCCAAAAGATACCCAACAGAGGTTGTATATAATTTTCAGAAATTAGAAGGCTATGAGAATATTAAGGAGATCAAAAATACAACATCCACCCATATCTCATAACCGATTTCATGAATATGAGCAACTTTTTATCCATTATTTGAAACACATATGCGCATTTGCAAATATAAGAGGCAAGAGGCAGATATAAAAAGCATTTCCAGATCATTTTAGAAGAATTTAACAAAGAATAATCGTTAATAAAAAATTAAATTGTCACTATGTTTAAAAATCATCCTGTGTAACGTTGGTAGAAGATTGAATGAAATTGTTTTATTTTACATCACGAGCACAAAGCGGAGATCTTGCACACGACGCCGCGAACAGCCTCGATCAGTCCCTGGCGTTTCACGAGAACCAATGTTGCCAAACTTCACTCCAATTTGGTAGAATGTGCTAAAGTCATCGCAGCTTCATAAATGAAAATAATTGAACAACATTATTATATGGGACTTTTTTTTTTTTTTTAAGCTTAACATCCTTTAACCTGCTTGGTCACATCGAACGATGAATGAAATTGGTGACATTATGCTCAAATAATCTCAGGATAAGGGAAAACTCCGAAAAAAACCTAATCCGGGCAACTTACCTTAAGCAACCTGTTGGATATGAGGCAGACACGCTACCACCCATGCAGGTACATCGAAATCTAATTCATAGCTGAGGAACTTAAACCTTTACTTCTTACTTTGGTTTTTGTTATTGTCTGCTAAATCTTAAATTGTTTCAGCTTGGTCAGTATAAGACCTCTATCTACCTGATGTTCTCTACATATATTAAGTTTCGCCTGTTAATGACTGCTTCCAACAATGCATGACTTTTGTATGGAGTTTGAGAGCTTTGAATACTTCTTTAGGATTTTACAATGTGTCTTGTAGTAGACAATATTTTTTTTAAATCACATTTGGGTTCATAAAATTATGAAAACAAATATAAAAGTAATTCATTTTACGTCAGAAACATATTTATTATTATTGTTATTATTATTGCTATTATTGTTATTATTAGGGCCCGTATTATAAACATAATTAAATCTAGCTTTATAGCTATTTTTATATTTTGGCTATTACTTACGTTACAGTATCACTATTATTTTCAGTTAACATAAATAATAACGAATTACTTCATTCATCGGCATTCATTTACTATGTACACTGTTTATATTCGTCGTTACACACGATAGAGACATTTGTAATCAGCTGTTGTTGTTTACTAGTTCAACGCCGCAAAGACAGCTTAGCCAACCTTACGCGAAACCACCGAACTGTCAAGTGCAAGGATTCAGCGACGGGGCTATAGCAAGCATTAGCAGAATTGGTCTTATTGCTTGCTTCCTTGGAAGTAGAAATGAATACATTAGGCTAAAGCGATAATCAAAAAGCATTTAAAAACGATCACTTTGTGAAACAATTGAGATTCGGCTCGCTTTACATGGTCCCATTTGAGAAAAGTTAATTGACTTAAAATTGAAACCAGTAGCAATGAATATCTCGAAAAGTCAACTCTGCAAGGAAAGCGTGTATGACATAAATTATGTATTTTAACAAGATTTTTGTATAGTAAGTTTTTGTTTATCTCTTACAGTTTAATCGTTATGAAAAATTTTACCAACTCAATAGACTAAAGTGCTCATTAGAGGTTATTCCCAGAAAATTCAAAATATACATTTTATTTGCGCTATGAATATACTTAACATACAATATTTTAACCAAAATCGTTAGAACCATTTTTGACAAAATCAAAAGTTTCGAAAAATGTTGCATGTAAAGGCTTGTTCTCTTGAAAATCTTCGTGTTCCATCCTGCTGAACTTATATAGCAAGTTTGGTATTTTACCAACTTTTCGTTTTAGTGCTATGCTGTCCACAGACAGACACACACACACGGATCTTTTTCAAAAAATGTTTTCTTTCGGACCTCAAAACTTATATTTCCGGTGAAATCTCGGTATCGAGTTTTTGAGTGGGATATGAAACCTTCTCTATCCACTATGTACATTGCATACTGGCTAAAGAAAGTAAAAATCTGATGGGTTCCATTCACACGACGTTCTCTACATCTCTGTAACAAATTATTGTTAAAAAGCTTATGCTTCTGTTTACTTCATGCTAATCGAGAAAAAAATAGCACAAATAGTCTTATTACTTGCTTCCTTGTAAGTAGAAGCGAAATAAGGGAGTATCATAGGTTAAAGTGATAGTCAAAAGCTGGTTGCTATGTGACTGAAGTTCCTTTGTTTGTATGGACAGGAGTTGACACATTCCTGTATGAGGAAAGTATAACTTTTTCAATGCTGAAACCAAAAAACAAGGAATATCTTAAAAACGATCAACTCCACGAAAAAAAAAGCATATAACATAAATGACGTGTTTTAACATGCTCTACATTTTTTGTGTGGTAAGTTTTTGTCCATCTCTTACGGTTTAGCAGTTATGCAAAATTCCGTAAAATTGATACAGAATAAAGTACTTCAGAGACTATTCCCAGAAAATTCAAGATATGCATTTTATTTATCAGGTAAATATCTCTAATTTACGGTATTTTAATCAAAATGGTTAGAACAATTTTTAAGAAAATTAAATTTTCGAAAAAAGCTCCATGTAAAGTGTAGTTTGGGATGGGGGGATTTTTCTCATAATCTTCGTGTCGCATCCCTGGAAAATACTAAACTTAAATACCAAGTTTGGTATTTTACCGACTTTTCGTTTTTGTGCTATGCTGTCCACAGTCAGACAGACACACACAGACCTTTTTCCAAAAATGTTTTCTTTCAGACTCAGGGGACCTCAAAGCTTATATTTCCGGTGAAATCTCCGTATTGAATTTTTGGGTGCAGTGCAATACCTTCTCTATTCACTATGCACATAGTACGCGTAGAGAAAGTAAAAAGGGCAAGCTGTGCGGACATCAGGAGATTAGGACCGATAGCAGATAAAAGAAAAGCAGTTCAATAAGAACTGAGTGATATACAGCTATACACCTTCGGGTGACCTCAGCAGCAGGTCCGACCCCATTAGAACCTATTACCTGAGACGTTTTGCCATGGTTTATTGTCAAGTGGTCAATGCCTCGTATTTCTGCACTGCCAAATGATGTTATGGCTTTTAGCGAGCGCATGGGAGAACACAACAGTGGCGTGCAGTTAGTTGGATTCGTGATAATCTCAACTCCACTAGTTTCTAATGATAATTTTAGGTGGCTTTACCAGCTCTTGAGATGCTGGTATTACACAGGCTGTTTCCAAACGACCCGAACGAATATAACAGTCTTTTAGCTTATACACGAACTAGTACGAAGTTTGATGTCGCAACTTCGAAACATTTTTAGGTATGTTTTATGTTACATAGAAATGAGATTAGGTAGCACGCGAAGCACTAGTGTGTGATGTCTAGACTCTCATATCTCATAGTGTTCTAGGCAAACACGTCTCACGAAAACAAACGTGTTTCTACTTGTTCGGTAGGCAACAACAAACTGCCCTAGCTTTCAGGTAAATAGGCAAAGGGCAGTGTTACGTACTCAAAATACTATTCTTGGCTCGGAAGTTTCGAGGTTGCTCTTGAATGTGAAACATGCACGTTTTTCTCTAACCACGTACGTGTAACTTATTGTCTTAATCACTTTGTATTAATCCCAACAGTAAACTCTCTACAAATTACGTAAGTAATAACAAGAACTTGCTATTAAAGGTAAAAAAGTATTTAGTATTAAAAGTTAAAGATAATAAAATAAACTTTGTCCTACTGCAGAAAGGATTTAACCGCATCTACAATCTTGGTCGCCTCTGTTGCTTTGCTCCTTGCTTCCATCCTCATGATCGCTGACGTTAAATTGTCTCTAAGTATAATATTAGTGGTATCGTATATATCCTGGTTTATTTTCCCAGTCATTTTCTTTCATTCATTGCCTGTTATGATGAAATTGTATTTATTTTGGAAGAATAAACAAATAACTAAAGGAGCAATTTATTTAGCGATTTCCATATGACAAGGAAACCCTACATGTTAGCTAACCAATGTCCAGAATATAAATACGTTTACGAAAACATTGCAAAATTATGCGACGTGCCCCAGGGTCTCACACAGATATGGCCCCACTAGGGCAGTTAGATGGTAGCATCGTACAGTTTAAATCTAGACTAGCTTGTATCCATAGTTACAGGTCAATAGCTTGTTTAGTTTTCAAATGACAGCTTTAGACTTTTCACGAAAATGGAGGAATTGGAAAAACGAGCAGTGATTAAATACTTCCATTTGAAAGGCTTAACGCCTACAGAAATCAAGAAGGAAATGGACAGTACATTGAAAGACTCAATGATTAAAAGGTGGGCTGCAGGACTTAAAATGGTACGTACGAGCAACAGTGATGAGCCTCGCTCTGGACATCCTGTAGAAGTGACAACTCCATAGATTATTGAAAGAATTCATCGTTTAGTCCTGAAAGACCGCAGATTAAAGTTGTTTGAGATAGCAGAGGCTGTAAGCATATCAAAGGAACGTGCAGGAAAAATTTTAAGTGATGTTTTGGGCCAGATGTGTGCCCCGTTTGTTGTCACCTGATCAAAAGCTGCAAAGAAAAATTGATTCAGTTAAGAATGTACCGTAAAATTTCCGGTGAATTTCTGAGATGGCTTACTACCATGAATGAAACTTGGATACATCACTACACTCCAGAAAGTAAATCACAGTCAAAACGGCGGATAGCATCAGCTTAACCAACTCAAATTAAGGCAAAGTCAATTATGTCAGCTAACAAGGTTATGGCGAGTGTTTGCTGGGATGCACATTTATTGATTTCTTGGAAAGAGGTAACAGTATCATTGGTGACTACTACGTAAAGTTACTGCAACGTTTGAGTGATGAGGTGAAAAGAAAAAGACCTCATTTGGCAAAAGAAATAATCTTGTTGCATCACGACAATGCTCCGGCACATCGTTCAGACATTGCGAATTTAAATTCGAATTGCTTGAACATCCACCCTATTCGCTAGATCTAGCACCCAGTGACTACCACCTTATCCCAAACCTCAAAAACATTCTTGGAGGACGTAGATTTCATAGCAACGAGGTCACGTTTGCGGTAAACAGCTATTTTGAGGACCTTAATAAATCGCTATACAGAGATGGTTTAATTAAATTAGAACACCGATATGACAAATGTATTAGCCTTTCTGGAGATTATGTTAGAAATGAAACATTTTTTTTTAAATGATGTTTTCATTGAGAGACCCAAGACTTATCAGCCGATCCTAGTATATATTTCAAAGTTGATATTTTCAGTTCCATAATTCTGGGAAAATGTCAGTCATTAAAGTTGGTACGATTGTTGTTCATCGATGAGTAAGAATCATTAACCTGTAGTTGTTTTTTCACACAAGTCGCGTGTAGGACAAGAGTTGGAAAACAGAGCTTTATGACATCGGGTTCTGTGATCTCAAAATAATTTGTAATCTAATGATTTACCACAAAAAAAATGCGAGTTAGTTGGGGAATCTAATGTCATGCTGGCACGTTGCCAAGGTAACTAGTGGGCAGGGCAAACCGGTGGATCCAAAGTTCAAATCCCGGCTATGGCACTGATTCTTCCTATCATTAATCAGTTGTTGCAGAACTTCTGTAGTGGTGAATTAACTATAACGTCCCCACATAGTACCATTTTTATGGCAATACAAACTTAACCTTTAGCATAACACATGAGCAGCTTCTCTGGTGACTTGTTTCAAAGACTCGTCCCATTGAACTGATATAAATTCTCAAGGCTTATCTATGTGTCTATAAGGATTCCAATGCAAACAGGATTTATATCAATAACATGTATAAGGATACCCTTTGGTGCGTGGAAAACCTTTGTTAGAGGATGGGTTGGAACACCATGGCGGTATTTAGCAGGATGCTTATCTCTCAGCTACTCGTATATTGTTAGAAGTCGTGTTTCTTGACAAGCTTGTCCCGCTTAATAACGTTATATTCTTTTACACTCTCGTTTCTGCTCCTTTCCCTACTTTGCTAATCCACACATTTGAATAGCGATATATGACAAACACGCAATGATAACAGTAAAAACACTATTATGATGGATATGTTTTCGATATCCTGAGAGCAAGGTTTGAACCGCATAGTTCTCCTACATATTTGTTGTTAAGGATTTACGTGACTTTCAGGTATCTTACATGTTATTACGCAATACATTTGATCCTCCATAATGTTACGAAAATTTAAATTAAATGTTTCCCTGCTAAAGATAAATCATATGTTAAATAAACAATTGGTAAGTTTTGAGCAACAGTTTCTTCCACAACAAGCTAAAGAGTCCTCATGACAGTTAATAGATTCAGGAACAAGGTTTGTATCTGGTCTTGTATGATCTAATGTTATTAGTGAATAAATTAATGAAGGTCCTACATAAAATGTTAGATGTCATTAGATTACTTCTATACACTCGTTTATAAGTCGCAGTTGCCACTAACTTGCTTGTATAGGCCCTCTTATAAGTCGCAGTTGCCACAAACTTACTTGTATAGGCCCTCTTATATGTCGCAGTTGTATAGGCCCGCTTATAAGTCGCAGTTGCCATTAACTTGCTTGTATAGGCCCTCTTATAAATCGCAGTTGCCACTAACTTGCTTGTACAGGCCCTCTTATAAGTCGCAGTTGCCACAAACTTACTTGTATAGGCCCTCTTATATGTCGCAGTTGCCACTAACTTACTTGTATAGGCCCGCTTATAAGTCGCAGTTGCAACTAACTTACTTGTATAGGCCCTCTTATATGTCGCAGTTGTATAGGCCCGCTTATAAGTCGCAGTTGCCATTAACTTGGTATAGGCCCTCTTACATGTCGCAGTTGCCATTAACTTGCTTGTATAGGCCCTCTTATATGTCGCAGTTGCCATTAACTTGCTTGTATAGGCCCTCTTATATGCCGCAGTTGCCATTAACTTGCTTGTATAGGCTCGTATACATGTCGCAGTTGCCATTAACTTGCTTGTATAGGCTCGTATACATGTCGCAGTTGCCATTAACTTGTATAGGCCCTCTTATATGTCGCAGTTGCCTTTAACTTACTTGTATAGGCCCTCTTATATGTCGCAGTTGCCATTAACTTGCTTGTATAGGCCCTCTTATATGTCGCAGTTGCCATTAACTTGCTTGTATAGGCCCGCTTATAAGTCGCAGTTGCCACTAACTTACTTGTATAGGCCCTCTTATATGTCGCAGTTGCCACTAACTTGCTGGTATAGGCCCTCTTAAATGTGGCAGTTGCCATTAACCTACTTGTATAGGCATCCTTATATGTCGCAGTTGCCACTAACTTACTTGTATAGGCCCTCTTATATGTCGCAGTTGCCACTAACTTACTTGTATACGCCCTCTTATATGTCGCAGTTGCCACTAACTTGCTTGTATAGGCCCTCTTATATGTGGCAGTTGCCATTAACTTACTTGTATAGGCCCTCTTATATGTCGCAGTTGCCACTAACTTGCTTGTATAGGCCCGCTTATAAGCCGTAATTACCACTAACTTGCTTGTATAGACGTGCTTATATGTTACAGTTGCCATTAACTTGCTTGTATAGGCCCGCTTATAAGTCGCAGTTGCCACTAACTTGCTGGTATAGGCCCTCTTATATGTGGCAGTTGCCATCAACCTACTTGTATAGGCATCCTTATATGTCGCAATTGCCACTAACTTACTTGTATAGGCCCTCTTATATGTCGCAGTTGCCACTAACTTACTTGTATAGGCCCTCTTATATGTGGCAGTTGCCATTAACTTACTTGTATAGGCCCTCTTATATATCGCAGTTGCCACTACCTTACTTGTATAGGCCCTCTTATATGTCGCAGTTGCCACTAACTTGCTTGTATATGCTCGCATACATGACGCAGCTGCCATTAACTTGCTTGTATATGCTCGCATACATGACGCAGATGCCATTAACTTGCTTGTATATGCTCGCATACATGACGCAGCTGCCATTAACTTGCTTGTATAGGCTCGCATACATGACGCAGCTGCCATTAACTTGCTTGTATAGACTCGCATACATGTCGCAGCTGCCATTAACTTGCTTGTATAGGCTCGCATACATGACGCAGATGCCATTAACTTGCTTGTACAAGGTTCCATGTGAGAAAACTTATTTGATTTAGCATTCTCTAGAGTAGCTCATATTTGTCGAGACGTAAATTATGGATGACTTCTACGTACTTTACATGCAAATGGTGCTTCAATATTTTTTGTTTGTATTTATTTACATATTGGACGAGGAATATATTATGGCTCATATTCACTTTAAAATTGAAACTAATAACAATGAATATCTCGAAAACGCTCAACTCTACAAGAACAACGTGAATGGCATGCTTTATGTGTTTTAACGAGATCCACATTTTTTGCTTAGTAAGCTTTTGTCTCTCTATTACGGTTTAATTGTTATGCAAAATTCTGAAAACTCAACCAGAATAAAGAGCTTTTTAGAGACTATTTCCAGAAAATATAAAAAATACATTTTATTTGTGAAGTAAATAGTTCTAATATACGGTATCTTACTCAAAATAGTGCACTTTTTTAGCAAATCAACATTTTTGAAAACATTTCTACGTAAAGAGTAGTCGGGGTGGGGGATTTTCTTGAAAACCAACGCACACACGGACCTTTTTCCAAAAAGCTTTTTTTTCTGATTCAGGGACCTCAAAACATATACTACCGGCGAAATCTCGAATCAAATTTTTGGGCGGAATACAATATCTTCTCCATCTATTATAAACATTGTACATGCGGGCTAGAGAAACTAAAAACTTATTGTCTCGTAGACTTTGTCATATTACACAATTTATGTGCTATACATTTTTGTTGTGCAGCTAACCGTTTCCGAGATATTCCTTGTCATTGCTTTCAATGTTGAACAGAACACATTGCTGTTTCATTTGTTTTACTTTTGGACATCAAATAAACCCGAATTTCAGTGACAATCGCTAGCGACAGCTTTTACACAAGTTGACTATCGTTTTAGCCTTCAAGTGTACTTCCTAGTGCCGTTCTTATTATAAGTCTTTTTGTTTTTTTGGCTTGTGTTTAACGCCCGCTTTTACTACTCTGGCACCGCAGAAGATACACGAAGATGCAGCCCTGGTGGAATGAGATGGCGGGGGAAACCGGAGAAAACCCGCCCCTGCGCCGCTTTGTCCACCACAAATCTGACATGCGGTCGCTTGGGATAAAACCCGGGCCGTCTAGGTGAGAGGCGAGTGGTCTGACCAATCGGCCACGGCGCGGCCTCTTATTATAAGGAACTACATAATAAGACCATTCTGAAGATGATGATAATAATAATAATAATAATAATAATAATAAGAAGAAGAAGAAGAAGAAGAAGAAGAAGAAGAAGAAGAAGACCACTCATGAAGAGAATGTTCTGTAAGAAATTTGTTTGCAGAACAGGTAGAGAAAGTCATGTGAATGGAACACATCAGACCAAATTTGACCGAAGTATTCATGCAACACACCAATAGATTAAATGGAGGGATGATTACTTAGATGTGTGAATGTGCCGCCACTGCTACAGTGTTCTAACAAAAAGAAAGGACAATAAGAGTAAAATATTGGTAGCTTATTTTTAACAGGTAATTTGCTAGCGGAGCTCGGCTTTATAATGACCTCCAGTTTGAGTAATGTTCCAACCCTTGTCTCATTGAATTCTCTTCACTGTGAACACCACATTGTTCCTGGCCTACGTCTTTTTTTTACTTTAACGTCCTTTAACCTGGTTGATCATATCAGACGATAAATGAAATTGGTGAAATGATGCTCAAATGATCTCGGAGCTTAAAGTTACTCTACATTCGTCTTCTCAGGATAAGGGAAAACCCCGAAAAAAACCTTATCCGGGTAACTCAACCTAAGCGAGATTCGAACTCACGACCTGTTGAATGTGAAGCAGACACTGACCAGGCGGGCTATTGGCCCACGTCTTTAGAGTGTATGGCTTTGTGTATGTTAAAATATTTTTACGTGGGGCAGCGAAACAGATAAAATAACGTCCTAATCAATACGCAAACAGATAAAATAACGTCCTAATCAATACGCAAACAGATAAAGAAAACTTGTATTTATGAGATAATAATTGTATTAAATTCTCTATGCTAACGATGCTGTTAATTGCCAGAATCATATCCGCACTGCCGGTGGGCCGGAATTTTGTAGCGCAAGAGTTCTTTAACATGCCAGTAAATCGACTGACATAGGCTGTCCCTTCTAAGCGCATTTAAAAACCATCGGTTTGGGGCGGGTTTGAACCCGGGACGCTGAGTTCATAAGGGCAGCGCCTACCAAATCAGCTACCCAGACCAACGTCATGCATTAATGTCGTATGTACGCATGCCTTTCTTTCTCTGTGTATTTTATAGCATTCAGGCTCGGAGCGGGGAAAAAGCGTGTGCCGTTCACAATCCTTTCTTTACCTAGTCTGTAACAGCTTATTCTACAAAAAGTTATTCTTTTCTCTAATTCATGCTAATTGTGGTGAACATTAGTTCCTTATCAGTAAAAGGGGAAAATTAGACACCAATAGTAAAATTAAATACTGATCGTTAATGATGCAACTGGACTTCCCTTCCCATTGTATGACCAGGATGAAAAAGTGAATAACGATTTTCCATTTGAGATAATTCTAATATTAGACATTTTAAAACCAATAACAAGGAATATCTCTGAAATTGTTAACTCCTCAAAAAATGTATATTGTGTATTTTAACGAGATCTTCATATTTTATGCAGTATGATTTTGTCTATATGTATGTATGTATTTATTTCTCTGCAAGTGGGTATCACCCGGTGGCATAGTAAGTTGGGTTTTCCAGTTTTTCAGTAACGTCCTCCCATGCATTTAAGCCAGCGTAAGCTTTAAATAAAGCGCACAACCTCTGTTTCTCACGCCTAACTTTCAACGGCTCCCATTTTATCTCCTCAGCGTTTGGAGGCCCAAAATATTTACCCCTTTTCATGAATTTTATAGCCCTTTTCTGGATCTTTTCTAACGAATCAATTTGATTTACTCTATACGGGTCCCAACAAGTGACTCCAAATTCCATGACCGGCCGCACTAAGGACTTGTACGCGATTTCCCTGGACTTTGCACTCCCCTTTTTTAAAAATCCTCATTAAGAAGAGCAGTGTTTTCCACGCTTTCTTAGATACCGAATTTACCTGCTCGTCCCATCCAGCGTTACTCGCCAAGTAAACTCCCAAGTATTTGCAGCTATCCACCTATGGAATTTTTTCCCCACCCATGTGATAGTTTTGCAGACTTTTTTCCCTAGATCTATTAAACGCAATTGACTTACTTTTTCCAGCGTTAATTTTCATTTTATTTGCAGCAGCCCAATCACTAATTTCATTTAAATCACCCTGAAGAGCAGTCTCATCTTCAACATTTCTAATTTTATTGTAAATAATACAATCGTCTGCAAACAATCTTATCTGGCATTTTATATTAACAGTTATGTCATTTACAAAAATAAGAAAAAGTAACGGCCCCAGTACTGAGTCTTGGGATACGCCCGAGCTTACCATACCCCTTTCAGATAGCTCCTTGCCTACTTTTACCCTTTGCGATCTTCCTTCGAAACATTTTTTAACCCATAGAACTACGCGTTTATCAATTCCTGTAGCAGTTAGCTTCTGGATAAGTAAATTATATGATACAACATCTATCTTTGGAAAAATCTATCACCACTGCATCTGTTCTTCCCCCTGCATCCACCTCCTCTGCTAAATCTTGAAATAATGACGTTATCTGGCTTTCACACGAGTATCCAGGTCTAAACCCATGTTGCACCTTATTGAACCACTTTTTGTTTTCTAATTCCTCCCGTATATATTCCACAATTAAATGTTCCATAAATTTGCACACTACTGAAGTTAGGCTGACTGGTCGATAATTATTTAATTCTGTTTTATTTCCCCCTTTATGAATTGGAACTATAATCGCGGTTTTCCAGTGTTCCGGTAAGGCACAGTTATTTATTGACATATTAAATAAAAGCATTAGGTACGGAATCATGGATTCCCCTCCAATTTTTAGTATTTCGGTCGGTATATTATCAGGCCCCCTCGACTTTCGATTTTGCAACATTCTGATCCTTCAGCGCAATTTGGATGCCATTATTTGAAAAACGGAATTTCCACTAACCTCAATTTCCAATTTATAATTATAATCCGTTTTGTTAAAAACAGACACAAAATGTGAATTTAATGCGTTCGCTTTTTCCTTATCGTTCAATATGGCAATTCCATTTTCCTTGAGTTCTGGTATGCCAAGTTTATTTCCCCTGCGTCTACTTACATAAGGCAAAGGGCTTTTGCAAAGGGCTTCAGAAGATATTACTGGAAAATTATAAATATAGATACACTTTAATTTCCATGGCAATATCTTTTTTAAAAAAAAAAAATTGTTAGAGCTACTTTTGAAATAATCGAAATGTTCGTAAAATATTACATGTAAAGAGTAGTTTGGTATTTTTCTGAAAACCTTCGTGACACATCTGGTATATACCGATTACTTAAGTGTTTTTCGTTTTTGAGTTATGCTCTTCACAAATATACAAACACACACAAATTGTTTTCTCCTTCGCTTTCAGTAGTTGGTACCCTTCAACTCCGCTTTGTTTTCAATTTTTAATTGAGATATCAAGATTTCACCAGAAATGCGTGTTTTGAGACCCCTGAATTCAAGACAAGCATTTTAGAAACATGTCCTGTGTGTGTAAATGAAATGGCGTTTTATTTTTGGACGCTCTTTAACTGCTGTGGTTCTCAGCGTCCCATTCTATACTGGGAGTAAAAGACCACTTAATTTTGCTCAGAAGCCTCTCTATCAGGCTTGAGGTTCTTTAACGTGCCATAAATCTACGACACGGGACCAACGGTTTTACTTCCCTTCCGAAGGAAGCCATGCTACGGATTTTTACGCCCGAAAAAATCCATCGTCCTCCGCCAGGTTTGAACCCGCGACCTTGGGTATATGTAGTTAGCATGGCAACCATTACACCACGAAGGGCGACTGTGTGTGTGTGTGTGTGTGCAAAAACGAAAAGTCGGTTAAATACCAAACTTGGTGATTTAGTTCAGTATCTTCCAAGGATGTGACACGAAGATTTTTAATAAAATCCTCCACACCCGACTACCCTTTACATGGAACGTTTTGATTTTCTCAAAAATGCTTGTAACGATTTTTATGAAAATGCATTAAAAACCACGTTTCTTTCTGTCCAGGTACAGTCAGAATGAAGTGATTCAAAGCACATTATTTGCCCGAAAAGTTTGAAAACATGGAATGAAAAGAGCGAAAAAAAAACAAACAAACGATTATTGTGGTTTATTACACCTATTTAAAGTTCCCTTTGATGCAATAGATTTATTTAAAATAATTGCATTTAATTTGGATTTTCTTGCAGTTACAATTTATGACTAGGATGTACAAATGTTATATCTCTCCTTCACTCCACTTATTCTAACTTATTATCATTATTGATAATCCTGTTGCCGCCGACATTGTGTTCCCATAATCCCTTGCGGTTGTAAAACTCTTCTCCACGCTCATAATATATGGTCGCGCTATGGTCGGTAGGTTTTTATAGCGCGTGAAATGGAGTCGAAGAAAGCAAAAGTTGGACGGAAATTGCGTTTTATAGGAGCCCAGATTCTTCGTGATGGCATTCTATTGTTGCACGAACTTGGTTAAAAGATTTAAACCCCAAAGGACACTTTTATTGCGCCGTCAAGGCAACGTTGCCCAGCATCCTCCAGCAGATGATGTATGTCACAATATTGGTTGGGTAATTCTGCTTTAATTGCTTTCAAAAGTGCAAAAATAAATGTGTGTTCCATTCATATTACTTTCTCTACCTGTTGTGCAAACAAACTATACTTGCAAAAGACTCTTCTATCTGCAGAATGTTAATCAAGATAAATGCTACTTACATAGTAACTTGTAAATAGAAGGGCGTACGCTAAGCTAAAGGGGACAGGAAAACTCTTTAAAACCTTTCGCTGAAGTTCCGTTTTCTTTACATGGCCGGAGTTTGAAGACAAAAACAAAAATATCCAGGAAATCATCAACTCTACAAAAAAGTTATAGGACATACATCGTTGCCTTAACTTTAACTTTTTGTGTAGTAACATGTTGCCTGTCTCTTACTTTTTACCAGTTATGTGAAAGTCATCAAGACGACTTCAGCGGCTATTCCCACAAAATTCAAGATACACATTCATACATAGATCTTATTTTTAAGAAAATCGCCCTATCTTTTGCTTTGAAAAATGTCGAAATGTTGTAGTTTATCATAACAGGCTATAACGATTTTGATTAAAACACAATATATTTAGATATATCAATGACACATTTTTAGGAAGAGCCTGTGAATGTCTCATTAATCCGAATAACATTTTTATAACTAGTGCATCATTAAGAGATAGTCAAAACCATTAGATATTTTTAATCAGACAATTTGTGTTAAATAAACCTTTTTGTGGCGTTAGCCAATTCCGATATATCCTTTAATATTAGTTTAAATGTTCATGCACTTGCACTTTCTGCTGTTCTTTATTCTCGTCGTCATTCAAAGACCTATTATAATAGAAAACAGACTTTTCAAAAATGAACATAAATTATGTTTTCTGTATCTTATAACTAATGCAAAATTTCTAAATGTCTAAAGGAAGCGAAGGAAATAAATAGAAGAGCAAACAAAAAAAAATCCGATATGTTATACTCACATGACTTTTGCTAGCTGCTCTTTAAACAAACGTCTTACACAAGATTATTCTTCTTTCTGCACAATGCTAATCGAGATAAACATTAGCAGAATGTCTTTATTACTTCCTTATAAGTAGAAGGAGACTAAGGGAATGCACTATGCTAAAGCGATAGTCAAAGTTATGCGACTTCATTGCAAATCGCTTCTTTGTTTGGCCAGGAGTAGAACAAAAGAAAAACGTCACTTCATGTCTGAGAAAAGTATAAGAACTTTCTAATTGAAACTATTACCAAGGAATATTTCGAAATCAGTAAACTCCACGAAAAAAATGTGTATGACAAAAAATGTGTATTTTAACGTGTCTATCTCTTACGGTTTACTGGTTATGCGAAATTCAGAAAAATGTATCCAGAATAAACAGGTCTATTCCCAGAAAATTCAAGATATGCATTTTATTTATGATGGAAATGGCTTTAATATGTGGTATTTTAATCAAAATCGTTAGAGCCATTTTTAATAGAAACAAAATTTTCTATAATTTCCATGTGGTAGTTTGGGGTGGGGGGATATTCTTGAAAATCTTCGTGTTGCATTCTTGGATCCAAGTATGGTATTTAACCGTCTATTGGTTTTTGAGCTGTGCAGTCCTCAAACAGACAGACTTGCATTTAGAGGCTAGCGATTGTAACCAATATACGCGCAGGCGCATTATAAATATCATACAAAAAGTATTCCTTCAGAATGAAGAGGGCTTCACGGGCTATTCCCATAAAACCCAAAATATAAATTGTATTACATGTGTTTCATATTTGGTACTTTAACTAAAGCGTTAAGGCCATTTTTGCGGAAATTAAAAAATCGAAACGTTTTCCACGTAAAGTGTTTTCAGCATGTGTGATTTTCTTGAAAGTGTTCGTGTCACATATTTAGTACTACACAGCAAAGCTACCAGGGTATTAACCTTGACCGCTCCATTCGATTGATATCTGTTTACTACAATAGGGAAATACTAGGAACTCAATATACATTACAAATGGAGCACTCTGAAGTTGTGTGAAACGTCATATGCCTAATTATAGTCAACTGTATTACCAATTAATAGGAAGTATAACATGGGGGGGGAAAAAAAGCCAACGTGTTCCATTCACATTCACATCTCTGCAACAACTTATTGTTAAAAAGCTTATGCTTCTATTTACTTCATGCTAATCGAGAAAAAGATAGTCTTATTAGTTGCTTCCTTGAAGCGAAAAAAGGGAGTACCATAGGTTAAAGTGATAGTCAAAAGCTGGTTGCTATGTGACTCAAGTTCCTTTGTTTGTATGGACAGGAGTTGACAAACTCCTGTATGAGAAAAGTATTAGTTTTTCAAAGCTGAAGCCAAAAAACAAGGAATATCTAAAAAACGATCAATCCACGAAAAAATGTATATTACATAAATTTGTATGTTTTAATGTGCCCTCCATGTTTTTGTGTGGTAAGTTTTTGTGTATCTCTTACGGTTTAGCAGCTATGCAAAAATTTCTAAAATTCATCCAGAATAAATTAGCCTTCAGAGGGTATTCCCAGAAAATAAAAGATATACATTTTGTTTGTCAGGTAAATATCTTTAATATGCGATATTTTAATCAAAATCGTTAGAGCCATTTTTGAGAAAATCAACATTTTCGATAAAAGTTCCATGTAAAGGGTAGTTTGGGATGGGGGGATTTTCTTGAAAACCTTCGTGTCGCATCCTTGGAAGATAGCAAACCTAAATACCAATTTGGTATTTAACGGTCTTTGCGTTTTTGAGCTAAGCTACCCACAGAAACTCACACACACGGACCTTTTTCCAAAAACCAAACCTCACTGCTGGCTCAGTATGTCACTTCTTTTGTTTAATCCCTTGTCAGATATAACATTTAAAGCGGTTTAAAGTTTGAAAGACCCTTTATATCAAGTTCCCACCTTATCAAGTAGCATGATAACATTCTGAGGTGCATTGGAACCTAATTAATAAATTACAACTTATAAGAAGTTAAGCTTCTACGTCTGTCCCAGTTTTATGGCAAGCCTTCGGATAAGATATGCATCTCTCTGATTCATTGCGCCTGACGGAGGCTTAAAGAAATGTTCTGAAATCGTTCAAGGAGAACCTGCTATTCGTATTATATATACAAATGTATAAAACATTAATTTAAAATGTGTACGCAAACAATTACAACGAGAACAATTTCAAATTAGCATATTAAGTAGTAGTGTTGGTAGCTGGTAAAGGCGCTTGTTCAGAGAGCATTGTTACCCAGACAATTGGTAGTATTTACGAAAGTGATTGTTGCTGCAGTTAACAGTACAAACACTTTGATCACAATTATGCAAGCGACTAATTAAAAGGTTGGTGCATAATGGCCGCCCAAACAACATATCGAGGAGACGCCCAGTGTTGGGGCCCACACACCAACACAAATTAGGCTCCGTAACCATCCGTGTGACGCTCTGTTTGTTTCTTCCTTTGTCCGCGTCATTCCTAATTCATAGGCGTCAACACCACCACCACCTTGTTTCGTATTATAACGAACAGGAAGTTATGAAACGCTCTTGCTTCACACCTCTCCCTATTAACACATCACTTAGATCAATATTTTCCACACGTTGCCTCATTTCTCTCAAGGATTGGCGCGTTAGAATTTCATAATTAATTGTGTGACGCAATGAAATTGGTTCACTCACGCCAATCAAACCAGCATATCTTTACTAAGAATCACAATAGTATGTATATCCTCATGATTATAGACCATCAACTTGCGCGCGCATTTCTGCACTAACAACTATTAAACATGCGATCAAATGAAAAGAGTACTACAGAGGCACTTTAATTTTACTTCTTTTATATTCATTTTTATTCCTGCGTTTAGCAATATAAGAATAGCTAAGATATACTGGCTCTCTTTAAATTGTTAAGAAATCTACAATTTATATAAAATTACAATAAGACCATGGGTTAACTATTGTTTTAAAGAAGTTTTGTAAAATTCCTACTAAATGAAATGGAAATGGCGTGTTATTTATGGACGCTCTTTAAATGCCGTGGTTCTCAGCGTCCCATTCTAATTTGGGCATTAAAGACCGCTTAATTTTTCTCAGAATCCTCTCTATCAGGCTTGAAGTTCTTTGACGTGCCGTAAATCCACGACACGGGACCAACAGCTTTACTTCCCTTCCGAAGGAAGCCATGCTAAGCATTTTTACACCCGAAAAAATCCATCGTCCTCCGCCGGTTTTGAACCCGACCTTGCGTATATGAAGTTAGCATGGTAACCATTACACATATTCCTACGAGGTACAATTGCCACAGAAAATATTCGGAACTACAATAGCAGCATTTATCTTTTTACTTTCTCTACACATACTATGTGCATAGTGTATAGAGAAGGTATTGCATTCCACCTAAAATTTCGATACCGAGATTGTACGGGAAATACATGTTTTTAGGACCCCCTGAATCCAAAAAATCACAAATCTTTTTACAAAAAGGTCCGCGCGCGCGCGTGTGTGTGTGTGTGTGTGGGTGTGTCTGTGGACAGCATAGCTCAAAAACGAAAAGACCTTTGAATACCAAACTTGGTATTTAAATTTGGTTAAGGATGCGACACGAAGATTTTCAAGAAGATCCCCTTACCCGAAATGCCATTTACATGGACATTTTTTCCAAAATTTTGATTTTCTCAAAAATGGCTCTAACGATTTTGATTTAAATATCGTATATTAGAGACATTTACTTGAAAAATAATATGTATATCTTGAATTTTCTGGGAATAGCCTCTGAAGACTACTTTATTCTGGATGCATTTACGGAATTTTGTATAACTGCTTAACCGTAAGAGATGGACAAAAACTTACCACACAAAAAATGTAGAGCACTTTAAACACACAGTTTGTGTTATATACATTTTTTTTGTGTAGTTGATAGTTTTTTAGATATTTCTTGTTTTTGGTTTCTGCTTGGAAAAACTTATAATTTTCTCATACAGGAATTTGTCAACTCGTGTCCATACAAAGGAACTTCAGTCACATAGCAACCAGCTTTTGACTATCACTTTAACCTATGGTACTCCCTTATTTCGCTTCTACTTACAAGGAAGCAAGTAATAAGACCATTTCTACTAATTTTTTCTCGATTAGCACGAAGTAAACGTAATCCATAAGATTTTTAACAATAATTTGTTGCGGAGACATACCCATCGATCTAATAAAATCCTTTCCTTTAATATAATGTGAAATGAATAGTACCTTTAAGCTACTTCAATTGGAAGCACATATGAACCACATTGACACACGAAAATAGAACAAAAACATTAACGGCTTACGAGGCTCACATATGGTAACAATCCTTGCTTGCCCGCCTGGGTAGTGTGGTGGTAGCGTGTCTGCTTCTCATTCAAAAGGTCGTGAGATCGACTCTCGCTTAGGGTGACTTATCCGGATAAGGTTTTTGTCGGGGTTTTCCCTTATCCCGAGAAGACGAATACCGAGTAACTTTAAGCTCCATGGACCTCGAGATCATTTGAGCATCATTTCACCAATTTCATTCATTCATCGTCCGGTATGACCACCCAGGCTAAAGGACGTTAAAAAAAAAAAAAAAAACTTGCTTCTTATAAGTTTGCCCCGCTCCTCTGTCACCTGATTGGCTACCTACACCTTTGAATGGCGAGCAAACCCTGTTCAGAGCCAAGTAGGCGATAAAAGCGACATGAACCCTTCTTCATCCGAGAAGGGTTTAAAACTAAGGATATGCATTTGTTGATAAAAATTTGCTTCTAATTTAGATGCTTCATTTTTGTTACGTAATTCTATTTTTGACTCAGGTGGCTATGAAAGCGTGAATCTGACAATTCTCTTCGGATATATTATCGTAAATATTTATATTAAATAAGAAATACCGCCTCAGCTGCCACATGACTAGAGCAGTAGTCACGTGACAAATAAGAGAAGCGGGCAAACTTTTGTGGAACAGACCTTTCTGAATCATTCCAATTTAGTTGGCCTCAAATTGGATTCAAAAGAGTGCCAATGTTGGCGTAGATTAATTGTCAGTTTTCCTCTTCAGAATGTTATTGTAACTGAACATGTTTGTATTGGGTAACATCCCAGCTCACTAAAATAGAGTGATTTATTTTTACCTAATTACTTGTCGGCAGTTGCCTTGAAACCGCTCTCTGTACCTGGCTCATGGGAGTATCTATTCGAGATGCTTGCACTGCGCTTTGTGTGTGTGGCGGCGCAACATGAAAATAAAATATGTATCTGGAACTTCCTGGGAAAGCTTCTGAAGTCCTCTTCATTCTGAATAACTTTTGCAAAACTTGTAAACCGAAAGAGAGAGAGAGAGACAAAATCTACTACACCAAAAATGTAAATCTCGTAAAACGTAGTTTATGTCAAGCATATTTTTGTTCTGGAATTAACTATTTCCAAGTTTAAATTTTGCAATAATTATATTTTTCTCAAATGGGAAGTCGTTATTCATATGTTTTTAATTTCGGTCAAGCAAAGAGCACGGAATTCAACCACATAGTGACCAGCTTAAAATATTTAACTATACGAGGTCTGTTCAAAAAGTATCACGAATTTTGAATTTCCGCAGGCTACGTATATTCGATTTTCGATTGGTTTGGGGCGTCATGTCCCTCACTTATGCTGACAAGCTCAGCCACTTTGAATGTGCATTTAGCTGTTGACAGCAATTTTGCTTGGACATGTTTTGGCTCGTCCTCGAATTTTGCCTATTCCAAAAAATGAAACAAAGAATCTGTTTCAAATTTTGTGTGAAAAACAAAATTAAGTGCGCAGCTGCATTCGGAATGTTGACTGTGGCATATGGTGAAGCTACCTTGGACCAAAGCAACGTTTATCGGTGGTACAAAATGTTCTCAGAGGGTCGAGAAGATGTGAACGACGATGAGCATCCCGGACACCCGAGCTCGTCAACAACAGACGAAAACATTGAAGAAGTGAAGAAAGTAGTATTGGAAGATCGTCGAATCGCTGTTAGAGAAGTTGCTGAGGACCTAAACATATCGATTGGCTCGTGTCATTCAATTTTTACCAATGATTTGGGCATGAGACGGGTCGCTGTATAATTTGTACCAAAGTTGCTCAATTTTGACCAAAAACAACATCGCATTAAAGCTGTTGAACTCTGTCCGCGACGACCCAATTTTGCTCCAGAGGGTCATAACTGGTGACAAATCATGGGTTTATGGTTATGACGTGGAAACTAAAGCTCAATCATCCCTATGGATGCTGCTTCACGAGCCAGGACCGAAAAAAGCTCACCAGGGGCGTGGGCATCGTTCTTGCGGTCAATAGGGAATATTACCTGCAAGTTATGCGCAATTTGCGTGAAGCAATCTGCCAGAAATGCCTGGATTTGGGGGAGAACAAAAATTAGCTTTTGCACCATGATAACGTCCCTGCTTACACATCGTTGCTTGTGCGCGAATATTTGGCCAAAATCAACACACTTATGATGCCGCAGTCACTATACTCCTCAGACTTGGCCCCTTTAATTTTTTTTTTTTTTTTTATGTTCCCAAAACTGAAGAGGCCCATGAAAGGACGACGCTAAGTCACGAATAAGGAGATAAAGACAGCATCGAAGGAGGAGCTGAACAAGATTACAAAAAAACGACTTTTTAAAGTACTTCGAGGATTAGAAAAAACCTTGGCACAAGTGTATAATATCTGGTGGGGATTACTTTGAAGGGGACAAAATAGATATTCATGAACAAATAAATATTTTCTGAAAAAACACAAAATTCGCGATACTTTTTGAACAGACCTGGTATCCTTAGCTTATTGTATTTCCCTTGTACACGGAAATAAAATGGAGCAAAAGCATTTCAGCTTGACAAGCAACAGTAAGAACAGTTTGCTGCAGCTAGCAACAGAAAGTTATCTTAAAGTAACACATCAAAGTTTTTAAATGTAAAAAACATACTTTCTGCTTTTGTAGTGAATATTTTAGGTTTTAACATTTTCTGCTTTTTTAAATAGGTAAATACATCTCTGCGGACCATTTTCAGATTCTCGTAAAATCACTGGATCGGCCGCTTAAGATATGGTGTGCAATGCTGTTTTACTTTTCAAATAACGTTACATTGACTTTATTATTTGAGTAAGAGGAACAGACAACAATTATCACACTCAGTGTTCAGTAAATGAAGTAGAGGTCAACCTGCAAGAATTCAAACTCATATCACGGAAGTTTTTATTAGTCAAACCGTACTACCTACATTTAAACAGTTTTACACTGGTCGAATAACAAGTTTCCTCGCCTACAGAGGTGCAAAATAAGGTATACACTTCAAAGGACATTTACAAAAAATCTAATTCTCATATCGGTCTGGGAGCATCAATTGGTTAGGCGTTGGCCTTCTGACCCCAAAGTCTTAGGTTCAAATCCAGCCCAGACCGATGGTGCTTAAAAGCGACAGCTCCTCATTAATAGATTTTTACTTTTTTTTATTATTTATTTTAGGTCGCAGAACTACAAGGTCTTATAGCGACCACATTAAAAATCTTGTTTACATTTTTACATCCCTAAAACAATGAAAATTTTGAACGTAAGTAAATCATTATAAGCTCAGGGATTAAAATATACCTCTAATGCTTATGACATATGAAAACAATGATTTAAGTATAAAAAATATAACAATATTAAAATGATATTACAACAAACAGTGACATTAAATTACGTATAACATGTTAGTAATTATAATTCTGAGAGTTATATATAGATTGATTTCTTTAAGGTACATTGACTAAACTTTTTGTGTCTGTAAGTGTTAATGCAAAGTTTTTTGAAACTGTGTGCTGTTTTCTGACATGACTGTATTTTGGACACTAAAATATAATATGCTTAAGAGGACTTATACACAAATCACTATGTGTTGGTGCTTCTTTTGACAGTAAATAGGAATGTATTAGATTTTTACTTTCTCTACACGTACTATGTACTTAGTGTATAGAGAAGGTATTGCACTCCACCCAAAAATTCGAAACCGAATTTTCATTGGTAATATATGTTTTAGGGTCCCCTGTAACCAAAAAAAAACATTTTCAGAAAAAGGTCCGTGTGTGCATGTGTGTGTCTCCGTGTGCCTGTGAACACGATAACTCAAAAACGAAGAGTCGGTAAAATACCAAACTTGGTATTTAAGGTTAGTATCTTCCAGGGATGCAACACGAAGACTCTAACGATTTTGATTAAAATATTGTACACTAAAGATATTTACCTGAAAAATAAAATTTATATCTTGAATTTTCTGGGAGTAGCCTCTGAAGACTACTTTATTCTGGACGAATTTTACGAAAGTTTGCGTAACTGATAAACCGTGAGAGATGGACAAAAACTTACGACCAAAAATGTAGAGTTCGTTAAAACACACAATTTATATTATATACATTTTTTTCGTGGAGTTGATCGTTTTTGAGAAATGCCTGTTTTTGGTTTCACCTTTTAAAACGTTGCACTTTTCTCGTGCAGGAATTTGTCAACTCCTGTCCATACAAATAAAGGACTTGATTCGTCTAGCAATCAGCTTTTGACTATCACTTTGACCTATGGTACTCCCTTATTTCGCTTCTACTTAAAAGGAAGGAAGCAGTTAATAAGACCATTTCTGTTATTTTTTTCTCGATGAGCATGAAGTAAATAGAAGCATTAGCTTTCTAACAATAATTTGTTGGAGATATGTAGAGAAAGTCATGTGAATGGAGCACATCAGATTTTTTTATATGTAAAAGAACCCCAGCGGGACGAAATCCCGGCACAATGACAGCGCTGATACGATCCTGGTAATGGACAATGTCATTAACAAAGAAAATATCTTTTTTCAAGACACACATTTTATTTATCACATTAGCATTTCAAATTTATCATTTTATTCTTAAGAGTTCATTTTCAGGCAAAAAAGGGAGAAATGTCATGCAAAATATTGCTACGGTGGCCCCTTAAAGCTTTGTCTTGGTAACTTAAAAAATCTGATGTGTTCCATTCACATAACTTTCTCTGCATCTCTGCAACAAACTACTGTTAAAAAGCTTAGGCTTCTATTTACTTCATGCTAATCCAGAAAAAATTAGCAGAACTAGTCTTATTACTTGCTTCCTTGTAAGTAGAAACGAAATAAGGGAGTATCATAGGTTAAAGTGACATTCGAAAGCTTGTTGCTATGTGACTGATTCCATTGTTTGTATGGATAGAAGTAGACAAATTCCTGTATGAGAAAATTATAAGTTTTCAAAGCTGAAACTAAAATAAAGGAATAGCTGACAAAATATCAACTCCACAAAAAAATGTATACAACATAAAATGTGTGTTTTAACATGCTCTACATTTTTTGTGTGATAAGATTTTGTCCATCTCTTACGGTTTAGCAGTTATGCAAAATTCGTAAAATTCATCCAGAATAAAGCAGTCTTCAGAGGCTATTCCTATAACATTTAAGATACACATTTTATTTGGTATATAAATATCTTTAATATACGGTATTTTAATCAAAGTCGTTAGAGCCATTTTTGAGAAAATCAAAAATTTCGAAAAAAGTTCTATGCAAAGGTTTGCTGGGGTGGGGGATTTTCTTCAAAATCTTCGTGTCGCATCCCTGGAAGACACTAAACTTAATACCAAGTTTGGTATTTTACCGACTTTTCATTTTTGAGTTATCGTGTTCACAGACACACGGACACACACATACACACACGCACACACACGCACGGACCTTTTTCGAAAATGCGTTGTTGGTTACAGTGGACCCTAAAACATATATTTCCAGTGAAATTTTTGTATCGAATTTTTGGGTGGAATGCAATACCTTCTCAGATTTAAAATACTTAAACTTTTCTCACACGGAATGTTGTAAACTGGTCCTGCATATAAACCGATATGAACCAAATGGCAATCGGTTTTTAAAACATTTGACTATCGTTTTAGCTCAATGTATTCCCTTATTTCCCTTCCACTTACAATGAAGTAAGTGATCAAGAAAATTTGTGCTAATGTTTATCACAATTATTATAAATTAAATAGAAGAATATGTTTTTTAACGAAAATTTGTTACAGAGACGCAGAGAGAGTCACGTGAATGGAACACCTTATTTCTAACTCACCACATTATGAGCTTAAGTAACTTAAGCTTTAGGACTTAGGGTCAGAATCCTGTCGAGGAGTCAATCTCATTTAATCAGTGAATGAAAAACTCGGAACGAGTGATGTGCTCTAGGCCGGCATTAGAGCGAGGAAGTAGAGGATATGAAATAAAAGTGAAATGGATTGTAAGAAATTAGATGAGGGAACAATTGGTGAAATGAATGGCGGAGAAAACCCGAGCAGGCGAGCGAGGCTTTGTCCTGGGAATCTCACTGTCAACTCTGCACCAACATTTAGTCCCTCTTTATATTTTGTTGTTTTGTAATCCATTTTGTATTACTTGTTATTTTATATGCTCTTTTGTTTTATGCTCAAATCGAAACAATCAGAGGCACGATAAAGTGTTCTATGTGTTTCGTTAGTCAGAAACCTTTTGGTTTTCTCTCTGCGATTTTGTTTTTGTTATAAACAAGTTCCATGGCGACATACTTTCTTCGTTATGGGGCTAGAAACATACAATATAATTCACTACCCAGAAGTGAATGAATAAATGAATGAACAAGTGTATTTATTGACATAACAATATCATACATTGAACTTCTAAAATCGCACGGTCCACAGACCGTACCTGCTTTTCTAATACACAATAAAAAGCAATATTAAAACAACAACAAAGAATTAAAAGAGTAAACACGAAAATAAAAAGACAAAGGTATTCAAATACAGCAATTTAAATTTACAGCACAAAACCATAAATGTACCCCATTAAAATAGACAAATACACTTAAAAGAAAGGTAGAGAGACACACGATGGGATACGCCCGGTGGCCGCGCTCGCTAAAGTGTCTCGCTTTGTGGTGCACTGGATCGTGAGTTCGAGTTCCGCCTTGGGCACGGGTGTTTCTGTGTTTGTAAATGTATCTATGTTTGTGTATGTATATATAAAAGGAAAACGTTAAGAATGATAAGGTCTATTAAGGAAATATAGGAAACTGGAGAAAAAAGGAATACAGCGCCGGAGTACTAACAAGCCTCCGGAACTGTATTTTTTTTTCAAAAAAAAATGGGGTCATACTTCCCAGGTTGGGACCGAAAGAGACAAAGTATATAGCTATTTTTACGCCTTGATTTGAACGACGTAAAACATTTTAAGCGGAATATAATTTGTCTTCCAACATATATAGAATTCGGGAGTAATGCATTATTATTCGTCCGAATTAACAAACATAGTTTGTGGAAATCGACGAAAGCTAACGGTGGATAGAATTTTGCGTCGATAAAACACACAGAAGTACTATTTTGTTGTTGTAATTTAACGTCTTTTAACCTGGTTGGTCATATCGAACGATGAATGAAATTGGTGAAATGATGCTGAAATGATCTCAGGGTCCATGGAGCTTAAAGTTACTTGACATTCGTTTTCTCAGGATAAGGGAAAACCCGAAAAAAAAACCTTATCCGGGTAACTCATCCTAAGCGAGATTCGAACTCACGACCTTTTGATTGCGAGGCAGACACGTCACCACCACACTACCCTGACGGGCTCTGAAAGCACTACTTTTTTATTGTTACATTTATATAGCCCTCTTTAATATCTAAGGTCATATCGAGGGCTTTGCACTTGAAAAAACTCGTTGTCAGTACGTTCCTTTACGTTTAGTTTAAATCATTTTTATTTTCCTCAAACACACACATATTCACTCTCACTTACATACTTCCAAACTCTGTGGGGAATAGGGAATAAATCTGGTTAAAGAAAAATTCCCCGCTCCAGCCGGGAATCGAACCCGGGACCTCTTTCTTTTGTTTTATGCTCAAATTGGAACAAAGTATTCTGTGTGTTTCGTTAGTTAGACACCGTTTGGTTTTCTCTCTGCGATTTTGTTTTTGTTATAAACAAGTTGCATGGCGACATACTTTCTTCGCTATGAGGCTAGAAGTATACAGTACAATTGACTACCCAGAGCGAGGTAGAGAGAGTATCTGGTGGATGTATGACACTTCTCAGGTAGGGGATCGAAAGAGACAAAGTATAGTTATTTTAACGCGTGATTTGAACGACGTAAAACATTTTAAGTGGAATATAATTTGTGAATTCGGAAGTAATGCAATATTATTCATCGAGTTAATATCGAATGAAATGGAGTTTTATTTATGGACGCTCTTTAACTGCTGTGGTTCTCAGCGTCCCATTCTATACTGGGAGTAAAAGACCACTTAATTTTGTTCCGAGGCCTCTCTATCAGGTTTGTGGTTCTTTTACGTGCCGTAAATCTACGATACGGGACCAACGGCTTTACTTTCCTTCCGAGGGAAGCCATGCTAAAGAGTTTTACGCCCGAAAAAATCCATCGTCTTCTGCCGAATTTGAACCCGTGACCTTTGACATATGAAGCTGAAGTCTACGAAAATTAACGGTAGATAGAATTTTCAGTCGATAAAACACACGAAAACACTATTGTGGCCATTTCAACTTTGGATAAAATAACATCAGTTATTTAAAAAGAAGAGAGAAAATTGAATAATAACTTAGTTTTTATACAAAAGAATCTAGACATATTCTTCGACACCGGGTTGGTCAGCGACCTGACAGAAAGAATTCATTGCTTCTATGGCATAGTGACTCCTGTACAAGGGGATGCTACCCCATTTTCGCTTCAACCATTAATAAACACATATTTTCAAGCTTGCTCCACTTTCATGATATAATGGGATATCCAGCGAAGGTCAAGCGATCCTCAGTTCACGCGGTGAGGCAGTAGCAGGCGGGTGTAGCACAAAAAATACCGGCATTAGCGTTCTCCCTTATCTGATGACACCGTGCATGCTTGTTCGTGACGGGCAAGCTCAAAATAGAGCTGTAACTGTCATTGTGCCACCATGCATGCACTCTAACCTCTGTCAGCGAGCGTGTGTCAATTTTAAAAACATGAAAACAGCTAACATTTAAGATACGGAAAATATAAAACTTTGATGAAAGTCTTTGTCTTTAAACTTAAAGGAAAAGAAAAAATCTCATGTGTACCATTCACATGACTTTCTCTATATTCCTGCAACAAATTGTCCTTAAAAAGCTTATGCTTCTATTTACTCCATTCTCATCTAGAAAAACCTGATGTGTTTCATTCACATGACTTGCTCTATATCTCTCTAAATGATTATTGTTAATAAGCTTATCTTTTATTTATGTCATGCTAATCGAGAAAAATTAGCAGAAATAGTCCTATTTCTTGCTTTATTGTAAGTAGAAGCGAAATAAGGGAGTAACATAGGTTAAAGTGAAAGCCAAAAGCTGGTTGCTATGTGACTGATGTTCTTTTGTTTGTATGGACAGAAGTTGACAAATTCCTGTATGAGAAAAGTATAAGTTTTTCAAAACTGAAACCAAGAAAAAGGAATATCTCAAAAACGATCAACTCCACGAAAAAAAACGTATATAACATAAATTGTGTGTTTTAACGTGCTCTACATTTTTTGTGGGTTAAGCTTTTGTCTATCTCTTACGGTTTAGTAGTTATGAAAAATTCATCCAGAATAAAGTAGTCTTCAGATGCTATTCCCAGAAAATTCAAAATATACATTTTATTTATCAGGTAAATAACTTTAATATACGATATTTTAATCAAAATTGTTAGAGTCATTTTTTAGAAAATCAAAATTTTCGAAAAAATTTCTATGTAAACGGTAGTTTGGGGTGGGGGGATTTTTCTCAAAATCTTCAAGTCGCATCCCTGGAAGATACTAAACTTAAATACCAAGTTTGGTATTTCACTGACTTTTCGTTTTTGAGTTATCGTGTTCACAGACACTCGGACACACTGACACACGGACACACGGACACACACACGGACCTTTTTCTGAAAATACTTTTTTTGGATACAGGGGACCCTAAAACATATATTTCCGGTGAAATCTCGGTATCGAATTTTTTGGTGGAGTGCAATACATTCTCTATACACTATGTACATAGTGAGTATAGAGAAAGTAAAAAATCTGATGTGTTACACTCACATGACTGAAAACAAACGTCTTACAAAAGATAATTCTTCTATCAACACCACGCTAATCGGGTAAACAATTTTGTTACTTAGTTCCTTATAAGTAGAATGGAACCCAGGGAATGCACTAAGCTAAAGTGATAGTCAAATGTTTTAAAAGCTGTTATTATACGATTGTCATTGCAAATCGCTTCTTTGCTTCGCCAGGAGTAGAACAAAAGAAAAACGGACACTTGCTGTCTGAAAAAAAAATACAAACAATTCAGAACTGAAACCAATAACAAGGAATATCTCGAAAACGGTTACTTCCACAACACAAATGTAAAGGACATACATTTTGTGTTTTGACGAGATCTACATTTTCTGTATGGTAAGTTTTTGTCTCTCTATTACGGTTTAGCAGTTAAGCAAAATTCGGCAAAAATCATCCAGACCTTCAGAGGCTATTCCCAGAAAATTCAAGATATACATTTTACTTGGTATGTAAATATCTTTAATATACAAAATCGTTGGAGCCAAAGTTTCGAAAAATGTTCCATGTAAACGGTAATTGGGGGTGGGGGGATTTTCTTGAAAATCATTGTGTCGCATCCTTGGAAGATGCCGAGCTTTAAAACCAAGTATGGCATTTAACAGACTTTTCGCTTTTGAGCTATGCTGCCCACAGACACACACACACACACACACACATACAAATACACACAGACACACACACAGCCACCACACAGATAGACACACACGGACATGTTTCTAAAAATGCTTTTTTTGGATTCAGGAGGTCTCAAAACATATTTTTCCGGTGAAATCTCGCTATCGAATTTTTGAGTGCAATACAATACCTTCTCTATACACTATGCACATAGCACGTATAGAAAAAGTAAAAAAACCCTTATGTTTTCCATTCAAATGACTTTCTCTAATTGTTCCACACACAAACTTTCCAGAGGTTTTCTTGTATCTACGTTATACTAATCGAAATAAACATTGGCAAAAGGTCTTATTACTTGCTTCCTTATAAGCAACAGGGAAACAAGGAAATAGACCAAGCTAAAGCGATGGTCAAATCTTTTAGAAGCTGGTCGACATGTGATCGATTTAAGTTGGGTTCGCTTTGCATTCCTAGTAAAACAAAAGAGAGGTAAAAATAACGATGGACCTGTTTGAGAAAAGTGGCGCAGATAGTTTAAAGTTGAAACCAAAACAAAGAGTATCTCGGAAACTGTCAACTCTACAACATGGTATAAATTATATGTTTAACAAGATCTACATTTTTGAATAGTAAGCTTTGCTAGCAATTTGCGGTTTATCAGTCAGTCGAATTTCAGCAAAATTCACCCAGAATGAACAGGTATTAAAAAATTCCCAGTAAATTCAAAATATGCACTTTATTTGTCATGTAAATATCTTTCAAATACGGTATTTTAATGAAAATCATTACAGCCATATTTGTGAAAATAAAATTTGTTCTTGTAAAGTTTTGGCTAGGTGATTTTCTTGAAAATATTTGTGTAGCATTCTTTGAGAGCCTAAACTAAAATACCAAGTTTGATATTTAACGCATTTTTAGTTTTTGGCTATGCTGTCCAAAGACACAAACACGCACACCCCCCTCTTATCTAATATGCTTTTTATAGATTTTTTGTTTGTTTGTTTGTAGTGTTTAACGCCCGCTTTAACTACTAATGGCACTGCAGGCTGTTCAGGGGGGTCTGAAAACATATATTTCCAATGAAATCTCAGCATTGAATTTTTGGATGGAATACAATGCCTTCTCTATGTAGTGTACTTATGCTATACAGAAAGTAAAAATATTATGTATTACATTCACATGACTTTCCCTAATCACGCTTTACAAATTATTCTATCTTCAAATGGTTTTGTTACATATTGCCTGTAGGTACAATAGAAATAGGGGAATGCAATAGACTTTGCGACACTGAAACGGGTCGTTATGTAGCTACTCAAATGCTGTGCTTTTTGCATAACCAGGAGGGAATAGTGACTTTCCAGGAAAGAATTGAAAAATTCAAAACAAAAATAATATCTCAGATATAGTTAACGGTACAATCAATATCTGAAATATGTTAACGGAATCTACATTTTTGTAGTAAGGTCTCTCTCTCTCTCTCTCTCTCTCTCTCTCTCTCTCTCTCTCTCTCTCTCTCTCTCTCTCTTAGAAAATTCAAAACTTACACTTCTTTGTACTGGCTACAATTATAAGTGAATATGACTTGACATCCCTGTCTGTTTAACATTTACATATTTACAAATAATGTCTGTGTATAATTTATATCAATTGATTTATAATTCATAAGAACTAATTTCTTATTAGTTTAAATATACAGTGTCATACATACTACTTACCAATAATAGTAAGCAGACGTAGCACTTCAAACCAAAAATGTTTTACCGAGATTTCAATTAAAACAAACATGTTGAGTCCCCTGAATCAAAGAAACAAGCATTCATAGAAAAAATGTATGTATGTTATGTAATGTATGTATGCATGTCTGTCTGTATGCATGTATGTATGCATGTCTGTCTGTATGCATGTATGTATATATGAATGTCTGTCTGTCTATCTGTCTGTCTGAGTCTGTCTGTTTGTCTGTATGTATGTATGACCATGGCTGTGGAGAACATAACTCAAAAACAAAACGTCGGTTAATGCACACGAAAGTTTTCAGCTAAACTAACCCTTATATGGAAGATTTTTTGACATTTTTTATTTTCTCAGAAATGGCTCTAATTTTGATTGAAATAATATACATATGCTTAAGACGCTTTCATGATAAATTAAATGTGATGTTGGATTTTGTGGAAAGTGCTCCGAACTCTTTTCACTTTATGACTTTCGTGTAACCCGTAACAAAGGTGCAAATGATGCTATATAAAATGTGAATCTCATAGAGGAAAACAATTTATATCCAGTAACGTTTTGTGGAGTTAAACCTTTCCGAGGTATTACTTGTTATTGACTTAAATTTGCCAACGCATACACAAGACTGCATATAGTTTGGATTCGTTTATTAACTTGTGATCTCACAAGAAGAACGTAATTTTAACACCATCACCTAGCGACCCGATTTTAAAATGTGGGACTATCGCTTTAACCAGTTTCCATATTTCTCTTGTATGAGGAAAAAGTAAAAACAGAATGTCTGTTAATGTTTATTTTGATTAGTATGAAGTAGGTAGAAGAATACACTTTTGTAAGAATAGTTTATTACAGAATAGGTAAAGAAAGACATGTGAATGTAACACAGAAAATTGTTTTAAAGATTCGACTATCGCTTCTGTCCACTGTTTCTCATTTCATACCAACAAATATATAATACCACGTTTAGCAATAGCAGAATAAGCTTCTTTAAGGGTAGCAGTAATATAAAAAAATCTGATGTGTTCCATTCACATGACTTTCTCCACATCTCTGTAACAAATTACTGTTAAAAAGCTTATGCTTCTATTTACTTCATGCTAATTGAGAAAAAAATTAGCAGAAATAGTCTCATTACTCGCTTCCTTGTAAGTAGAAGCGAAATTACGGAATACCATAGGTTAAAGTGATAGTCAAAAGCTCGTTGCTGTGTGACTGAAGTTCCTTTGTTTGTATGGACAGGAGTTGACAAATTCCTGTATGAGAAAAGTATAATATTTTCAAAGCTAAAACCAATAACAAGAAATATCTCAAAAAAGATCAACTCCACGAACAAAATGTATGTAACATAAATTGTGTGTTTTTACGTGCTCTACATTTTCGTGTGGTAAGTTTTTGTCCATCTCTTACGGTTTAGCAGTTATGCAAAATTCCGTAAAATTCATCCAGAATAAAGTAGTCTTCAGAGGCTATTCTCAGACAATTCAAGATGTGTATTTTATTTGTTAGGTAAATATATTTAATATACGATATTTTAATCACAATCGTTAAAGCTAGTTTTGAAAAATAAGCATTTTAGAAAAAAGTTCCATGTAAAAGGTAGTTTGGGGTGGCGAGATTTTTCTCAAAATCTTCGTGTCGTATCTCTGGAAAATACTAAACTTAAATGCCAAACTTGTTATCGTGTTCATAGACACACAGACCTTTTTCTGAAAATGTTTTTTTCGGACACAGGGGACTCTAAAACGCATATTTCTGGTGAAATCTCAGTATTGAATTTTTGGATGGAATACAATACGTTCTATACACTATGTACATAGTACGTGTAGAGAAAGTAATAATCTAAACTGGCTGCAGTACTCTGTTCTCTATGTATAACAATAGGTTACTGAATGCTAACGTTTCTATAGGGTATGAACAAGAAGAAGAAGCAGCAGCAGCTGAGATTGTGACAAAGATCGTTATTTTGGTTTGCACCCCAAGTGAAGCGCCATCTTCCAATTGTCCTGTAATGGTTTACACATTGTAGCTTTGCTATAAACAGATGATTCATCCCGTTTCGTCTCGGCTTGCTTTCCCTTTTCAGACGAAAATGACTTCCGAATAGTCTGACAAAGGAACTGTGTCTCAATGGAAGAACGAATTGCAGTCAAAAGATTAATTCCCTTGTCTGTGCAGGATAGCGGGGTTGCATTTGTTCCGGGGCCCCCTCCCAGCGCAACAATTGGAGAAAAACAGCCTCACACAGGTACAACAGAAGCATGGTAATTTGTGTTCCTCCTCGGAATATGTTTACGGTTACTAAAGTGCGGTCTTTTCCCTTCCTTTTAATAAACTTGCTTTTTTGCCGATGTACAAATGACTACCGCATATCAAAATGGCCTCACTGAAATCTTCGGCTATTCCTGAAGTAGAAAAGAGCTGAAGAGACGGTCTGGGCCTATAACTCAGGGAACTGTGGGTCAAAATCACGTTCTCCTAACAATGCCTCATTCAACTGCTTTGCCTATATAAGAGGGTCAAAGGGGTTCAAATATAATTTCTTGAATTTTAAAACTAGACAAATCTTTGTACACGTTTTTTACATGGTCTAAGTAGAAATTCATTCACGTTTTAGCTCCTTTGATTTAAATGTTTTTTATTCATTTAATATTCAAACCCTATTTCCTCCTAAAGTAGTAATGCAATACGAGCGAAAATGTTACTGAATTATTTGGAGATTCTCATTGATAAAATTAAGTATCAGATTTTTACTTTCTCTATACGTACTGTGTACATAGTGTATAGAGAAAGTATTGTAATGCAACCAAAAATTGCATACCGAGACACCCTGAATACAAAAAAAGCATTTTTAGAACAATGTCCGTGTGTGTGTGTGTGTGTGTGTGTGTGTGTGTGTGTCTGTGGACAGCATAGCTCAAAAACGAAAAGACCGTTAAATACCAAACTTGGTATTTAAGTTCAGTATCTTCCAAGGATGTGACACGAAGATTTTCAAGAAAATCCCCCCTCCCTCAACTACCCATCATATGGAAAAAATTCGAAAATATTTATTTTCTAAAAAATGGTTCTAACGATTTTGATTAAAATATTGTATATTAAAGATATGTGCCTGACAAATAATATGTATATCTTGAATTTTCTGGGAATAGCCTCTGAAGAATACTTTATTCTGGATGAATTTTACAGAAGTTTGTATAACTGGTAAACCGTAACCCGCCTGCGGTGCCATAAGTAGTTAAAGCGGGCGTTAAACACTATCAAAAATAAATAAATAAACCCATAAGAGATAGACAAGAACTTACCACACAAAAAATGTAGAGCACATTAAAACACACAATTATGTTACATACACTTTTTCGTGGAATTGATCGTTTTTTAGATGTTCCTTGTTTTTGTTTCAGCCTTGAAAAACTTATACTTTTCTCATACAGGAATTTGTCAACTCGTGTCCACACAAACAAAGGAACTTCCGTGACATAGCAACCAGCTTTTGACTGTCACTTTAACCTATGGTACTCCCTTTTTCCACTTCTACTTACAAGGAAGCAAGTCATAAGAAATATTTCTGCTAATGTTTTATCTATTAGCATGAAGTAAATAGAAGCATAAGATTTTTAACAACAATTTTGCAGACATGTAAAGAAAGTCATTTGAATGGAAAGTATCAGATTTTTTTATTTGCTTCCTGTGCAAAAACAACAAAACAAAACAACAAAATACTGAACTCACAAGAGCAAAAACCGAAACTTTTGTCATGGCATTTGATTTGTTTTAATTTCATAATCCATATTGTGCATAAAAAATCGAATATTTGTTACGTTCTCTACACGTACTATGTACATAGTGTATAGAGAAAGTATTGCATTCCACCCAAAATTCGATATCGAGATTTCATCGGAAATACATGTTTTGGGTCCCCCTGAATCCAAAAAAAAAAAAATATATATATAGAATTTTCAGAAAAAAGGTCCGAGTGTGTGTATGTGTGTCTGTGTGTCTGTGGGCAGCATAGCGCAAGAACGAAAAGTCCGTTAAAAACCAAACTTGGTATTTAGGTTTGATATCTTCCGATGATGCGACACGAAGATTTTCAAGAAAATCTCCCCACTCACAACTACCCTTTACATGGAACTTTTTTTCGAAAATTTTGATTTTCTCAAAAATTGCTCTAACAATTTTGATTAAAATATCATGTATTAAAGATATTTATAAGACAAATAAAATGTATTTCTTGAATTTTCTGGGAATAACCTCTGAAGAGTACTTTATCCTGGACAAATTTTATGGAATTTTGCATAACTGCTAAACCTTAAGAGATGGACAAAAAAAAAAAAAAAAAAAAAAAAAAATGTAGAGCAGGTTAAAACCCACAATCTATGTTATATACATTTTATTCGTGGAGTAGATCGTTTTTGTGATATTCCTTGTTATTGGTTTCAGCTTTGAAAATGATACTTTTCTCATACAGGAATTTATCAGCTCGTGTCCATACAAACAAAGGAACTTCAGTCACATAGCAACCAGCTTTAGGCTATCACTTTAATCTTATTTCGCTTCTACTTACAAGGAAGCAAGTAATAAGACTTTCTGCTAATTTTTTCTCGATAAGCATGAAGTAAATAGAATCATAAGCTTTTTAACAATAGTTTGTTACACAGAGGTAGGAAAAGTCATGTGAATGTAATAAATACATGTTTTTCTTAGTTTTAACCTCTGGAACGCCCAATTCAATTTTCAGCTTCTTTACATAAAAATTGTAAGAGGAGAGATGGCTTTTGGGTGCAGCAAAATACTGAAAAAGTGAAATGGGAGAGAGTTTTATTTTAAGGTTTACATCCACAGGACATTTAAAGGGTGAAGCTTTTAGAAATGTGTAGTTTATTTAATGTACAAACGATGTAGGTCCACGATACGCGTAAAACAAGATAGATTTGAGTTCTGCAAAATACACAAAAAATTACTTTTTTTGAAAAATGAGAAATTGACACCCCTGTGCTCCCTTAAGAAGTATTGATAATACTTTTATTGCTCCACGTCTACCATACTCTTGGGCAACCTCTGAGTCCGAGTACTCGCGCATACGCAGCAGCAGTGCTCGAGAATTCAGCTGTTGCCAGCCTTGAAGTTCTGTCATGACGGGAAAGTACAATTTCTTTTTACCGAAAAGAGCGTTACTGAACAATTGTTGCAGCAGTGACGACAACCGCTGTACATATTTCACGTTACAGACACTCCTGCGAGGCGGGACCACTGCGCTGCACAACCAAACTGGAACAGCTTCTAGAAAATACATTGGGTGACAGGCACTCCTTTCTTCGCGATAGGCGCATTAAAATGTGCATAAGGACTAATGAGATAAATGCTGCTCTTTAAAATCTGAGACACTTAAAACACTAATATTTCAGTTTCTTCTATGCAATGCGAAATCTTTATTTGCAGCTTTGGTGGCTATTATATAGATTCAGTTTATTACTTAAAATAAACATAAGTGCATTTATTTCAAAGTTTAGGAGTTATAAAATTATAAATAAGGAAATAATTCAAGAAAGAGCATCATGGGGAATTAAAGTACGTAAAATAAATTTCATAAAATGCTGAACGTACTGCAGAGGGAACCGTATTTGTACAGAGATGGTAATAATAATAATAATAATATTAATTATAATAATATATGATAATGAACATAACAAATTATATCATGAAGAAGAAAATATTTTACTTAAGAGTTATTTAGTTCTAGAATAGAAGCAAAGATTAAATAAAGTGCAGCTAGAAAAACAATAGTTGACAGAAAGAATTACTACTACTACTACCACCACCAATACTTCTACTGCTACTACTATTATATAATAATAATAATAATAATAATAATAATATTTAATAATAATGATTATATATTATCCCAAAATGATCGATTCCACTGTTTTTCATCCAACTAGACTCGCTTATGGAGTATTCGTTTTAATCAACACAGCACTTTCTCTGAGAAGAGTATTATAGCCTTATTCAATAATAGTGCAATATTACTCAGCGCTTGTATTTTGTTTCTCTTAGCAGAACAGCTACAGATTTAGTTTCTTTGCGTCAGCACGGTATCAAGGTTATCAAACACCTTCTAGCAGATAAGACAAGTACACAAGAACGATGGAAATAACCAAAACGAGAGTTTTGCAAAAAATAGTGGCAAAGAGATAGTATGTCCTCCTAGTAAGATAAAGATATATATAATAGAAGAAAGAATCCAGTTAACGTGTATCCAAGAAGTGTGAGGAAGAGAATTGCACGAATATCATGGGAAAACAGGAGGGAAACGACCTTCAATACGTTGAGCCAAATATTTCAAAAACAAATCTCACGAGGAAAAGAAAAAAATGAATACAAACTTGGTACTGAAAAACAGTATTAAGTCTGGAAATTCAAATCGAAAACTAAAAAATCTGATGTGTACCATTCACATAACTTTCTCTATATCCCTGCAACAAATTATTTTTAAAAAGCTTATACTTCTATTTACTTTATGCTAATCAGAAAAAAATAGCAGAAATAGTTTTATTACTGGCTTCCTTGTAAGTAGAAGCGAAATAAGGGACTACTGTAGGTTAAACTGATAGTCAAAAGCTGGTTGCTATGTCAATGAAGTTCCTTTGTTTATACGGATAGGAGTTGACAAGTTCCTGTATGAGAAAAGTATAAGTTTTTCATAGCAGAAGCCAAAAATAAGGAATGTCTCTAAAACGATGAACTCCACGAAAAAAAAAAATATATATATAACATAAATTGTGTGTTTTTACGTGCTCTTCATTTTTTGTGTATTAAGTTTTTGTCCATCTCTTACGGTTTAGCAGTTATTCAAAATTCAGTCAAATTCATCCAGAATAAACTACTCTTCAGAGGCTATTCCCAGAAAAAACAAAATATACATTTTATTTGTCAAGTAAATATCTTTCATACACGAAATTTTAATCAAAATCATTGGAGCCATTTTTGAGAAAATCAAAATTTTCGAAAAAGTTCGATGTAAAGGGTATTTGGGGTTGGGGGATTTTTCTCAAAATCTTCGAGTCGCATCCCTGGAAGATACTAAACTTAAATACCAAGTTTGGTATTTTACCGACTTTTCTTTTTTGAGTTATCGTGTTCACAGACACACGCACACACGGACACACTGACACACGGACACACGGACACACGGATCTTTTTGTGAAAATGCTTTTTTTGGATATTGGGGATCTTTAAAGATATATTTCCGGTGAAATCTCGGTATCGAATGTTTTGGTGGAGTGCAATACCTTCTCTATACACTATGTACATAGTGCGTATAGAGAAAGTAAAAATACCTCCAAAATGCAAAACCATAAAAAATAAATAATAGATAAGTAAAATAAAGCAAATAAATGTGTTTTACTCTTTAAAGAGCTCTACGGTTTTTGTAACATAGCTTTTTCTATGGTTCATGGTTTACTAATTATATAAAATAAAAATAATATATTTACAATTAAAAGTAAAAATTCAAGATACACGCTTTTTTGTTACGCAAACATCTTCGACATACGGTATTTTAAACAAAACAGAAAAATGCAACTGGGAGACATTTTCTGAATGTCTTGCTTGAAAGATGTTCGCGTTTTACACATGTAACATGTTTTATATTATTATTACTATTAATAGTTTTACTATTTCAACTCTTTTAAATCAAATTAATTATTGTAGTCAAGACTTTTGACATTTATTTAGAATTCTTTCCGCGTTTACCTATTCCAGATAATTAATTTCGCACGCACGTCATGTTACAATGGTTAGCCATCTGCATTTCTTTATACGAATCAAGAGTAAGACTCATTATAAAATTTATTTCTGACACTTTCTTCATTTCAAACCCATGGTTCATTGCTTCGTGTTTGTTTATTGGTGTTTGTATCAAGCTAGTCAAAGAGAGAAGTGATACTTAAGGGTTTGGGTTTAGTGTTGTTTATTGCGTGTAGAATTCTTACAGAAGAAAATAACGCCTTTGTGATCTAGAGCAATGGAGCAGACGCCTTTGTGATCCAGAGAAATGGAGCAGACGCCTTTGTGATCTAGAGGTATTGAGCAGACGCCTTGTGATGTAGAGCAATGGAGCAGACGCCTTTGTGATCTAGAGGGATTGAGCAGACGCTTTATGATGTAGAGCAATGGACAGACGCCTTTGTGATCTAGAGGAATGGAGCAGACGCCTTTGTGATCTAGAGGTATTGAGCAGACGCTTTATGATGAAGAGCAATGAACAGACGCCTTTGTGATCTAGAGGGATTGAGCAGACGCTTTATGATGTAGAGCAATGGACAGACGCCTTTGTGATCTAGAGGAATGGAGCAGACGCCTTTGTGATCTAGAGGTATTGAGCAGACGCTTTGTGATGTAGAGCACTGGAGCAGACGCCTTTGTGATGTAGAGGTATTGAACAGACGCTTTGTGATGTAGAGCAATGGAGCAGACGACTTTGTGATCTAGAGGTATTGAGCAGACGCTTTGTGATGTAGAGCACTGGAGCAGACGCCTTTGTGATGTAGAGGTATTGAACAGACGCTTTGTGATGTAGAGCAATGGAGCAGACGACTTTGTGATCTAGAGGTATTGAGCAGACGCTTTGTGATGTAGAGCACTGGAGCAAACGCCTTTGTGATCTAGAGGTATTGAACAGACGCTTTGTGATGTAGAGCAATGGAGCAGACGCCTTTGTGATGTAGAGGTATTGAGCAGACGCTTTGTGATGTAGAGCAATGGAGCAGACGACTTTGTGATGTAGAGGTATTGAGCAGACGCTTTGTGATGTAGAGGTATTGAGCAGACGATTTGTGATGTAGAGCAATGGAGCAGACGCCTTTGTGATCTAGGGGTATTGAGCAGACACTTTGTGATGTAGAGCACTGGAGCAAACGCCTTTGTGATCTAGAGGTATTGAACAGACGCTTTGTGATGTAGAGCAATGGAGCAGACGCCTTTGTGATGTAGAGGTATTGAGCAGCCGCTTTGTGATGTAGAGCAATGGAGCAGATGCCTTTGTGATCTAGAGATATTGAGCAGACGCTTTGTGATGTAGAGCAATGGAGCAGATGACTTTGTGATCTAGAGCAATGGAGCAGACGCCTTTGTGATCTAGAGGTATTGAGCAGACGCTTTGTGATGTAGAGCAATGGAGCAGATGCTTTGTGATGTAGAGCAATGGAGCAGACGCCTTTGTGATCTAGAGCAATGGAGCAGACGCCTTTGTGATCTAGAGATATTGAGTAGACGCGTTGTGATGTAGAGCAAAGGAGCAGAAGCTTTGTGATGTAGAGGAATGGAGCAGACGCCTTTGTGATCTAGAGCAATGGAGCAGACGCCTTTGTGATGTAGAGGTATTGAGCAGATGCTTTGTGATGTAAAGCAATGGAGCAGACGCTTTGTGATGTAGAGCAATGGAGCAGACGACTTTGTGATCTAGAGGTATTGAGCAGACGCTTTGTGATGTAGAGTTATGGAGCGGACGCCTTTGTGATCTAGAGGAATAGGGCAGACGCCTTTGCGTTCTAGAGGTCTTGAGCAGACGCTTTGTGATGTAGAGCAATGGTGCAGACGCCTTTGTGTTCTAGAGGTATTGAGCAAACACTTTGTGATGTAGAGCAATGGAGCAGATGCCTTTGTGATCTTGAGGTATTGAGCAGACGCTTTGTGATGTAGAGCAATGGAGCGGACACCTTTGTGATGTAGAGGAACGGAGCAGACGCTTTGTGATGTAGAGCAATGGAGCAGACGCTTTGTGATGTAGAGCACTGGAGCAGACGCCTTTGTGATATAGAGGTATTGAGCAGACGCTTTGTGATCTAGAGCAATGGCGGAGACGCCTTTGTGATCTAGAGGTATTGAGCAGTCACTTTGTGATCTAGAGCAATGGAGGAGACGCCGTTGTGATCTAGAGATATTGAGCAGACGCCTTGTGATCTAGAGCAATGGAGGAGACGCCGTTGTGATCTAGAGATATTGAGCAGTCGCTTTGTGATCTAGAGCAATGGAGGAGACGCCGTTGTGATCTAGAGATATTGAGCAGACGCTTTGTGATGTAGAGCAATAGAGCAGACGCCTTTGTGATCTAGAGGTATTGAGCAGACACTTTGTGATCTAGAGCAATGGAGCAGACGCCTTTGTGATCTAGAGGTTTTGAGCAGACGCTTTGTGATGTATAGCAATGGAGCAGACGCTTTGTGATCTAGAGCAATGGAACAGACGTCTTTGTGATCTAGAGGTATTGAGCAGACGCTTTGTGATCTAGAGCAATGTAGGAGACGCCGTTGTGATCTAGAGCAATGGAGCAGACGCCTTGTGATCTAGAGGTATTGAGCAGACGCTTTGTGATCTAGAGCAATGGAGCAGACGCTTTGTTATCTAGAGCAATGGAGCAGACGCCCTTGTGATCTAGAGTTATTGAGCAGACGCTTTGTGATGTAGAGCAATCGAGCAGACGCTTTGTGATGTAGAGCAATGGAGCAGACGCCTTTGTTATCTAGAGCAGTGTTTCCCAACCGTTTAAAGTTCACGGCACCCTTGGGAATAACATTAAACACCAGGGGCACCCTTCCTTGATTTAAAATAAAATTAAGCTTAATATGTTAATTTATTTAAATATTATATAATAATAACGTACACCATAACATAATACAGTAAACTTTACTACAATCACTGAGTAAAAATACATCAATAAATTTTGTTCGATTAATGATTAATGTGAAGCTTGTGATTGATGCTTAGAGCACAGATATGTGATGTCGGGTCTTACAGTTGACAGTGAAACACACAAATCATCCTCAAGGTTATTCAGTCTATTTCTTGCTTTGTATTTTATTGTCACCATAGCAGAGAAGGCTTGCTCGCATAGATAGGATGTTGAAAAGGGAAAAAGTGCGTTAATTGCTTTCTTCAGTAGGTTAGGGTACTCCTCTCTCTGTTAAAGCCAAAAACTAGCCACCGACGCCTCACTCTTGCTGAACTTACCTTTTAGTGTGGAATCAGCTCAAAGATCAATAAATTCATCTCGTTCGCAAGCAGTGAAATCTATTTCCTCTGCACTATCTACGAAATCAAATGATGAGACAACCCAGTCGAGATTCGTAGTGGAAATAGTTGGAAAGTACGCATCTATTGCATCTTGAAATCTTGATAAGTGATCACAAATGCGGTCTTTCAGTTTACCCAGATCTTTATCTCCTGCCACATTAAGAAGAGATGGAAAGTTCGACAAATCTCCTTTTTGAATTGCAGACTTCCAAGAACTAAGTTTTCTTTTAAAACCTTTCATTTTATTGGTTGAGGAGATTATTGTTTCATGTCGACCCTGCATCGAAACATTCAGTTCATTCAGCTTATGAAAAATATCTACCAGATACGACAGTTCAAAACACCAAGAATCACTTAGTAAGAGCTCATGAAATGTGTCTTGATTTTCATCCTTAAAAAAAGTTTTTAGCCGTTCTATAAGTTCGAGAAACCGGTTCAATACACGACCCCGCGACAACCACCTTACTTCAGTGTGAAGTAACAAAGAGGTTTGAGCTGCATCCGTTGCGCGACATAACTGTTCAAAAATTCTGCACTCTAAAGGTCGAGACTTCATATAGTTCACCATTTTCACAACTTGGTTAAACACTTCAGCAAAATCTTCATTACACGCTTTCACGACTAATGCCTCTCTATGCAGAAAACAGTGAGTTATAATAATGGATGGATTTTCATTGAGAGCTCTGGCAGTAAAACCTTTAATTTTCCCAGACATAGATGGTGCACCATCTGTACATATACCACAACAGTCTTTCCATGAAAGATCATGGTCATTGAGATAGGAATTAATAGAAACGAAAATATCATGGCCTGTGGTTGTAGTCTCCAGCGGTCTACAGAACAGAAACTGTTCACTAATATCTTTTTCATCCATATATCTGATAAAACCAAGGAGTTGCGGTTTGTCACCAAAATCGAGACTCTCATCTACTTGCAAAGCAAATGTTCTATAAGTTTTTATTTTCTCCGTGACTTGTTCGTTGATATTGCATAACATTTCAGATATCCTGCGGCTGATTGTGTTGTTGGACAGAGGAAATTTCGAAATTTGATTAGCTGCTCCTTCGCCAAGTATTGTTGAAATTATAATTTGACATGCAGGGCCAATGATTTCCTCTCCAAGAGTATGAGGTTTCTTTTTTCTAGCTATCAGTTCTGCTACTTTAAATGAGGCTTCAATAGCAGTATCACCTATGGTCATTCTCTTTACCATTCCCACAGCTGTTTTCTTCTCCCCTTCTAATATATGTGAAAAATACATTACACTTTTCTGTGACACACTAGGATGCTTTGTTGTAAGATGCCGCTTCAGTTTGCTCCATGGCCTCGTTGCTAAGTGTTTCGCCACAAACTAAACACACAGGAATAGGGTTTTCCTCGTTGTTATTCCACTTAAATCCATACGCTAAGTAACTGTCTTGGTATGTTCTTTTCTTTCGTTTGTCTTCTTTGTGTGGTGAATTCGACGGTCCGGGAGAAACTGTAAGATTTGGCTTCTTAAAGCAAGCAGTAGGAGCCGACTGTTCACTTTCACTGTCCTGGCGCTTACGTTTAACAATGAACTTATCCATAGCTAAACACTGTGAATCAACGCGAGGAAGACAACTGAAAGCGCCAAGCGGCGTACACTTTTATATATTCATCTGTCGAATATATATTCATCGGGAATGTTCGTGAGGAAGCGAGTAGTCTCGGGAATGTTCGGCAGGGTATAGCTGTAATGCCATCTGTGGGATACTAATATTAACTGAATTGGAAATGAATCGACCACTATCACCATCTGCCGTGCATGAGAGTAATTGATTTGACTTATTTTATTTCAAGACCTTACAAGACTTAAGGCTTCAGTAGAAGGTATTTTTTTTTGTTTATCTCAATATCTCGCGGCACCCCTTAGCCAATCACACGGCACCCTAGGGTGCCGGGGCACACCGGTTGGGAACCGTTGATCTAGAGCAATGGAGCAGACGCCTTTGTGATCTAGAGGTATTGAGCAGACGCTTTGTTTTCTATAGCAATGGAGCAGACGCCTTTGTGATCTAGGGGTATTGAGCAGACGCTTTGTGATCTAGAGCAATGGAGCAGACGCCTTTGTTATCTAGAGGTATTGAACAGACGCCTTTGTGATCTAGAGGAATTGAGCAGACGTTTTGTGAGCTAGAGAAATGGAGCAAACGCCTTTGTGATCTAGAGGTATTGAGCAGACGCTTTGAGATCTAGAGCAATGGAGCAGACGCCTTTGTGATCTAGTGGCATTGAGCAGACGCTTTGTGATCTAGAGGAATGGAGCAGACGCCTTTGTGATCAAGAGGTATTGAATAGATGCTTTGTGATGTAGAGCAATGGAGCAGACGCCTTTGTGAACTAGAGCAATGGAGCAGACGTCTTTGAGATGTAGAGGTATTGAACAGACGCTTTGTGATGTAGAGCAATGGAGCAGACGCCTTTGTAATCTAGAGCAATGGAGCAGACGCTTTATGATCTAGAGGTATTGAGCAGACGCCTTTGTGATCTAGAGAAATGGAGCAGACGCTTTGTGATGTAGAGGTATTGAGCAGACGCTTTGTGATGTTGAGCAATGGAGCACAGGCCTTTGTGATCTAGAGGCATGGAGCAGACGACTTTGTGATCTAAAGGAATGGAGCAGACGCCTTTGTGATGTAGAGCAATGGAGCAGACGCTTTGTGATCTAGAGGAATTGAGCAGACGACTTTGTGATCTAGAAGAATGGAGCAGGCGACTTTGTGATCTAGAGGAATGGAGCAGACGACTTTGTGATCTAGAGGAATGGAGCAGACACCTTTGTGATCTAGAGGAATGGAGCAGATGACTTTGTGATCTAGAGGAATGGAGGAGACTACATTGTGATCTAGAGGAATGGAGCAGACGCCTTTGTGATCTGGAGGAATGGAGCAGACGCCTTTGTGATCTAGAGGAATGGATCAGATTACATTGTGATCTAGAGGAATACAGCAGACGCCTTTGTGATCTAGAGGAATGGAGTAGACGCCTTTGTGATCTAGAGGAATGGAGGAGACTACATTGTGATCCAGAGGAATACAGGAGACGCCTTTGTGATCTAGAGGAATGGAGCAGACGCCTTTCTGATCTAGAGGAATGGAGCAGACTACATTGTGATCTAGAGGAATGGAGCAGACGCCTTTGTGATCTAGAGGAATGGAGCAGGCGACTTTGTGATCTAGAGGAATGGAGCAGACCACTTTGTGATCTGGCGGAATGGAGCAGACGCCTTTGTGATCTAGAGGAATGGAGCAGGCGCCTTTGTGATCTAGAGGAATGGAGCAGACGCCTTTGTGATCTAGAGGAATGGAGCAGGCGACTTTGTGATCTAGAGGAATGGGGCAGACATCTTTGTGATCTAGAGAAATGGAGCAGACGCCTTTGTGATCTAGAGGAATGGAGCAGACGCCTTTGTGATCTAGAGGAATGGAGCAGACGCCTTTGTGATCTAGAGGAATGGAGCAGACGCCTTTGTGATCTAGAGGAATGGAGCAGATTACATTGTGATCTAGAGGAATACAGCAGACGCCTTTGTGATCTAGAGGAATGGAGTAGACGCCTTTGTGATCTAGAGGAATGGAGGAGACTACATTGTGATCTAGAGGAATACAGGAGACGCCTTTGTGATCTAGAGGAATGGAGCAGACGCCTTTCTGATCTAGAGGAATGGAGCAGGCGACTTTGTGATCTAGAGGAATGGAGCAGACCACTTTGTGATCTGGAGGAATGGAGCAGACGCCTTTGTGATCTAGAGGAATGGAGCAGACGCCTTTGTGATCTAGAGGAATGGAGCAGGCGACTTTGTGATCTAGAGGAATGGAGCAGACAACTTTGTGATCTAGAGGAATGGGGCAGACGCCTCTGTGAGCTAGAGGAATGGAGCAGACGCCTTTGTGATCTAGAGGAATGGAGCAGGCGCCTTTGTGATCTAGAGGAATGGAGCAGACGCCTTTGTGATCTAGAGGAATGGAGCAGACGCCTTTGTGATCTAGAGGAATGGAGCAGACGCCTTTATGATCTAGAGGAATGGAGCAGACGCCTTTGTGATCTAGAGGAATGGAGCAGACGACTTTGTGATCTAGAGGAATGGAGCAGACACCTTTGTGATCTAGAGGAATGGAGCAGACGCCTTTGTGATCTAGAGGAATGGAGCAGACGTCTTTGTGATCTAGAGGAATGGAGCAGACGCCTTTGTGATCTAGAGGAATGGAGCAGACGCCTTTCTGATCTAGAGGAATGGAGCAGACGCCTTTCTGATCTAGAGGAATGGAGCAGTCGACTTTGTGATCTAGAGGAATGGAGCAGACGCCTTTGTGATCTAGAGGAATGGAGCAGTCAACTTTGTGATCTAGAGGAATGGAGCAGACGCCTTTGTGATCTAGAGGAATGGAGCAGTCAACTTTGTGATCTAGAGGAATGGAGCAGACGACTTTGTGATCTAGAGGAATGGAGCAGTCGACTTTGTGATCTAGAGGAATGGAGCAGACGACTTTGTGATCTAGAGGAATGGAGCAGACGCCTTTGTGATCTAGAAAATTGGAGCCCTTGTGCTCTCAAGTACATATTTTCCACAAGCCAAACGTACTAACCAGAAATGTATTAATTCAACGATGTCACATAATTTATTGCGGTTGTTGAACCTTATTACAAACTTCGAAACCAGCGACAATTTGCATTTTGTAACTGCCAACTTAGAAATTATGAACCTTCATTTATGTTTTAGTGATGGTTGATTTAAAGATCCTTTTTAGGAGAAAACCTCTTAGAGCTGGATAAGGGCTCCGAACATCCCCAACTGCTATAAAAAAACCAGTTGACAAGGTACACGTGATCTTATAAAAATTCATTATTCATTTTGAACTTCTCAGAATACTTTACCATCTCCGATCTCCTCCAAGTAAGAGCTATATCTAATTCTCTTTATGTGCTTTATCTTAATTAAAACATGTCCACTATTTAGTGTATCTCCCTCACATTCAAGAGGTCCAGATTTCGGATCTTTCTTAGGATGAATTACTCAGATAAAGTTATTTTATCCCGGGTTTCTGCTTATACTTGGAAGACGAGTGTCAGGTAACTAAACTCTAGAGACTCCAGTCTTGCTTGTGCACACTTCATTGTCCGTTATGACTTATCAGATTAAACATCATGGAAAAATCTAACATTCTTCTTCTTCTTCTTCTTCCTCCTCCTCCAACTAAGAGAGCTTTTCCATGTACAAGCATGTGTAAGGAAAGAGTTAATTATAGAACAGGTCTAAAGAAAAAATATGATGTGTTCCATTCACATGTCTTTCTCTACATCACTATAACAAATTGTTCATCAAAAGCCTATTCTTCTATCTACTTCATGATATCGAGATAAACATTAGCAGAAATCGTCCTTATTACTTGTTTCCTTGTAAGTAGAAAGGAAATAATCTAATGTGTTCCCTCTAGCTGTTCGGCTAACAAACCTTTTATTCAAAAGATTAATCTGTTATCTATATCATGCTTATCAAGATAAACGTAAGGGGAATTAGTCTTATTACTAGCTTCCTTGTAAGTAGAAGGGGAAATAAGAAAATGCACAGGCTAAAGCGATAGTCTCTTCCATAAAAGCCACTCGCTATGTGAAACAATTAAAATTCCAATCTCTTTGCTTGCCAGGAGTAAACAAAAGGAAACGAGAAGAAACAAAGATGGCTTACCGTTTGAGAAAAGTTAGAGGCTCAAAATTGAAACCAATAATTCGTAATATCTCGAAAACGGTTAACTCTACAAAAAAGAATGTGATGTGTTCCATTCACATGAACTTTCACCACATCTCTGCAACAATTTATTATGAAAATGCTTAGACTGATATTTACTCCATGCTAATGGAGACAAAATTAGTACAAGTAGTCTTATTGCTTGTTTCTTTGTAAGTAGAAGCGAAATAAGGGAATACCACAGGTTAAAGTGATAGTCAAAAGCTGGTTACTATGTCACTGAAGCTCCTTTGTTGTATGGATAGGAGTTGACAAATTCCTGTATGAGTAAAATATGTTTTTTAAAGGTGAAATCAAAAACATGGAATATCTAAAAATCGATCAACTCAACGAAAAAAATGCATATAACATAAATTTTGTGTTTTAACGTGCTCTACATTTTTTGTGGTAAGTTTTTATCCATATCTTACCGTTTAGCACTTATGCAAAATTCCGCAAAATTCTTTAGAGGCTATTCCCGGAAAATTCAAGATATACATTTTATTTGTCAGGTAAATATCTTAAATATATCTACGATATTTTAATCAAAATCGTTAGACCCATTTTTGAGAAAATCAACATTTTCGAAAAAGTTCCATGTAAAGCTAGTTTGAGGTGGGGGTATTTTTCTCAAAACCTTCGTGTCGCATCCCTGGAAGATATACTTAAATACCAAGTTTGGTATTTTACTGACTTTTTGTTTTTGAGCTGTCGTGTTCACAGACACACGGACACACACACATATACACAGACCATTTTATGAATTATTTTTTTGATACAGGTGACCCTAAAACATACATTTCTGGTGAAATCTCGGTATCGAATTTTTGGGTGGAGTACAATACCTTCTCTATACACCATGTACATAGTATGTGTAGAGAAAGTAAAAAGTAGAAAAACTATTAAAGGTGGTCCCGGGCTCAAGTCCTGTGGGCCGACAAAACAGGCCGAACTTTTTGGTGATTAGTCGCCAACGGAATGCCTGTTTTGTCAGTTCACATGCTCGTGTATAGAGAAAGTATTCCATTGCATCTAAACTTTCCTACTTGGGGAAAGATGAAGAGTTTTTCGTGACTTCTTAGACAACGTTTTTTCCTTGATGTTTACTGTACTTTACCCCATAACGCCGTGGATGAATGAAGTGTACACAAAAGAGTTTGAAGTCCCTTGAGCTTAGTTACCTGACACTCGTCTTCCAAGGATAAGCAAAAACCCGGGATAAAATAACTTTATCTGAGTAATTCATCCTAACCAAGATTCCAACTCTAGACCTCTTTAATGTGAGGGAGATACACTACTAGGTTAATACCTAGACAGTTTTCGGTCATTGTTTTGTGGTGGTGTTAGTATTGTGTGTTTATATTTCCCTTAAGTGTATTTGTCTACTAAAATAGGGAACATTAATGCATCGGAATACGGATTATTTTGGGTTGAAAAATATTTTGTGTTTATTTTGTGCTGCATTTGAATATCTTTGTCTTTTTATTTTCGTGTTTACTCTTTTAATGTTATGTTTTAACTTTCTCTACACGTACTATGAACATAGTGTATAGAGAAGGGATTTCACCGGAAATATATGTTTTAGTGACCCCTGTAACAAAAAAAAAAAAAAAAAAAAAAAAAAAAAAAGCATTTTCAAAAAAGATCCGTGTGTGTGTGTGTGTGTGTGTGTGTGTGTGTGTGTGTGTCCCCATGTGTCCCCTGTGTCTGTGAATACGATAACTCAAAAACGAAAAGTCGGCAAAATACCAAACTTGGTATTAAAGTTAAATATCTTCCAAGGATGTGACATGAAGATTTTGAGAAAAATCCCCCCACCCCAAACTATCCTTCACATAAAACCTTTTTCGAAAATGTTGATTTTCTCAAAAATGGCTCTAACAATGTTGATTAAAATTACGAATATTAAAGATGTTTACCTGACAAATTTAATGTATACCTACCATAATTTTTATGGGAATAGCCTCTGAAGACTACTTTATTCTCGATGAATTTTACGGAATTTTGCATAACTGCTAAACCGTAAGAGATGGACAAAAACTTACCATACAAAAAATGTAGAGCATGTTAAAACACAGAATTTATGTTATACCTCTACATTTATTTTCGTGGAGTTGATTGTTTTTGTTTTGTGATACAGGAATTTGTCAGTTCGTGTCCACATAAACAAAGGAACTTCAGTCACATAGTAACCAGCTTTTGACTATCACTTTAACCTATGGTACTCCCTTATTTCGCTTCTACTCACAAGTAAGTACTAAGATTATTCCTGTTATTTTTGTTTTCTCGGTTAGCATGATGTAAATAGAAGAATAAGCATTTTAACAAAAATTTGTTGCAGAGATGTAGAGAAAGTCATGTGAATGGAACACATCAGATTTTTTTTCCATATTGCTTAGTATTTTGTGTGTTGCAAAAGCACGTCTGTATGTGGACCCGTGCGATTGATGAGGAGCAATCTATCCATTCTGGTATTTCAATAAATACACTTATTCCTTCACAATACGAAGACCCAAAGTTACACCTTCAATCAAATACAATGGCAAAACTGAAAATAACGGTAATTATATTTGCGCTGCCATCTATCTACACATAGTGAAAGCTGCTAGACTGAACGGCCAATTACTTGTCGCGCATCAAAGTGGTATGGTATAAAGGGATGAGACCTCGAAGTCTGGTTGTACTCTATCTGACTAGAGCGCCATCTGACTACAGATTGTAAAAGCAATTAAGTTGGATGGCACCTTAACGCTATCTGCTTGGCGTAAATCGAACGTGGTATGGTATAGGGATGAGACAGAGAGGGTTTACTGTACATAACATTCCCTCAACGAATATTCCCTAACACATCCATCGCGGTATGATTAACCAGATGAAGTCACGTAAAATAAGTAGAATAAAGAATGCTAATACATTTTAGATTCAAGACAGTTTTCATTGTTCTAACTGTAGTTTTTACTACCTACTCGTAACATTAAACACATAGTGAACTATGTCACACCATTGTTCAAATATCAATTTTGTTACTCATAATAATCCATTTTTCTTTCTCTACACGTATTATGAATATAGTAGGTTGAGGAGGTATTGTATTTCCCAACAACTCTATGTCGACATTTCATCACAAATGTATGTTTTGGGGTTCTTTAAGACTATAAAACAAGATTTTAAGAAAAAAATGTGTGTATGTCAATGGACAGTATAGTTCAAAAATGAAAAGACCGTTTATAACTAAACTTGGTATCTTTATAGGATGCGGCATGAAGATTTTCTGGAATAGTCACTGAAGAGATCTTCATTTTGGGTGGATTTTACCTAATTGGTAAACCGTAAGAGATAGACAAATACTTACTACACGAAAATGAAGTTCTCGTCAAAACACACCATTTATATCCTATACATTTTTTGATAGAGTTGACCGTTTCCCAGATATTTCTTATTATTGGTCTCAATTTTGAAGTATATTAACTTTTCTCAGACGGGAAGTTAGCTTTGGTTTCGTCTCTCTTTTGTTTTACTGCTGAACCGAACTTCAATTGCTTCGCATAACAAACAGATTTTAAAGGATTTTACTATTGCTTTAGTCTAGTGTATTCCGTTATTTCCTTTCTACTTACAAGTAAGCAAGAAATAAAACCATTTCTGCTAATTCTTTTGTAAAACTGATTTGTGTGAAGAACAGTTACAGAAAGGCACGTAAAAGAAATACATCAAATTTGTGATAATTATAATACAATAAACTTCTTGGACCCTACTCTTTTTGTATCGTTCCTAAAGTTTTCATTTGAACTAAGTATACCAATTAATTAATTTTTTTTTTTTTTTTTTTGGCCCAGGCATTTCTCAATTTTAATTATTTTAAGGGAAATGTAAACCAAAAACTTATTAAGTTTTTCAAGTTCTTTAATGCGGGATGATGGAAAATAATTAATTTCAACTGAAACTATTAATATTTGTAACACCGAGTGAGGTGGCGCAGCGGTAAATTATTCAACTCGTTTTCTAGAGGTCAACGATTCGATCGTCTGGCCGGCCTTTTTTGCTCATGTGTTGTTTTTTTCTCGGTTTTCCCGGGTAGTCAGCGAATGCTGGAAAGGATCATTGCACTCCCTGAATTTCTTTTCCATAATTTCCTGTTCCCATCTCTCCCTCGTCATCTACTTCAAGGTTGAAGGACCAGGCGACGGCGTTCGGCAGATTGCAGCTGGACGGTGGCTTGAGCACAATTGATCCTCATTTCTGGCGTCGTTGCGGTGCAGTCTATCGGGACCCAACTTTAGGTGCTTTCAAGCTAGGGCTCTCTAGTAGGAACCCGGAGACTTTTATGAGTGGAGGCCAGATTTAATTTTCCGTTTTCATAATTTGTAGAGACACTTTTTTTAGCTTCATTTCTTTAAGAAATTTTCTAATAAAAGAAGAACGATAAGGTTTAAATGTTTAACTTCTCTATTTTACGTTACTGTATTTTAGCGACCTGCACAAGCTGGGAATAACCGTCAGTGCAATTTATATTAATTTTCAATTATTAACACTACTTAGCAATAACTTAGCGACGTAAATGTATGTACACAGTTAGTAAATACTTCTAATGACAACACATCAATTTACAGAAAAAATCCAAGCTCTCCTTGGGGGTTTTGGGGGGGGGGGGGCGGAACTGCAACTCTTAAGCGACCGCCATTCCCTGCATCTGCCCTAAGTTTTAAGTTAGGTTTTACGAAAATATTGCACATTAATGTAATAAAACGTTAAAGTAAATGTATTTATAAATATTAAATATGACTCAACACATTTTCTAAAGAGAACAAGATATCAACCATTCTTACAGCTCATGTTTAACTGTTGGGTGCCCTTTATAAAGCTGTGATAAAAGATTTGACATAATTTAATATACTCGACAGCTTTAAATGTGATCACATCAGGTGATCAAAGCTTTCATCACATTCTATGACACAGAGATATGATAAGCATCTGTGTTCAAGGATACACATCGAGAATGATATAAGATACACAGAGGTGAGACAAACACTGAACAATATTTTATAAAAACAGCAGAAAATTTCACGGATAAACAAGTGGACGAACACAGCTTGTTCTTTGTTCTAGCAGTTTATTCAACAGCTGGAACCTTACGGTTGTTAGCACAGCACATACATCATTGTAAGCAGACGTAATTATCGTCGTCGACAGGGTTTGACGAATGCGTTCACGCCTGACAAGTGAATTTGCAGCTCGACGAGAGTAATTGCCATAACCACTACGCCACACATGTAGTAAACAACAGCAAGTGGAGTGATACTGCACAACCTGCCTTGCCAGGTGATGGTGCTCCGGGTTCCAGTCTGACAGAAGCACTCAGCAAGACAGAGCAAAGGAGCTCTTTTATTAAAAGTAAAAACTCGATATCCCACTTTCAGACACGGAACAATTCAGCTATCTAGAGATTTTTATTAAAATGATATTAATGTCTGGGGATTTTTTACTTCAGTGTCAAACAAAATGTATGTAGTGATTATTTATAGGTAAATTTGTGGCCATCATTGAAATGTATTATATATATATAGGCTGTTTCAAAACGACACCAAACGAAGATAGTTGTCGATACTTTGACTTGTCCGAAACTTGATGTCGCAACCTTCAAACTCTTATATTTAAAGTTTTATGTGGGTTTAAAAATCGCACACATTTGAGATTAGGCAGCGAAGGAACAACGGATGTCATACGCCACATCCACAGGCTACGTTTTCCATTACTAAGGTGACCTGTGCCGCGCCGGCGTGTCTATCAAACCACGCCTATACCACGTGACTGGGACCTTCGCTACCAACCGGCATATCTCTTAGAATGGGCACGTGCCATTTGGTTATGTACGACTACGATTTTGATTAAAATGTCGTATATTAAAAATATTTACCTGACAACATGTATATCTTGAATTTTCTGGGAATAGCCTCTGAAGACTACTTTATCCTGGATGAATTTTACGGCGATTTCCCTAACTGCTAAACCGTAAAAGATGGAGAAAAACTTATGCTTATATTTACTTCATGCTAATCGAGAAAAAAATTAACAGAAGTAGTCTTATTACTTGCTTACTTGTAAGTAGAAGCGGAATAAGGGAGTAGCATAGGTTAATTTGATAGTCAAAAGTTGGTTGCTATGTGACTGTTGCTCTTTTGTTTGTATGGACAGTAGTTGACAAATTACTGTATGAGAAAAATATAATTTTTCTAAGCTGAAAAAAGAAACAAGGAATATCTTAAAAACGTTCAACTCCATGAAAAATATGTATATAATATAAATTGTGTGTTTTAAAGTGCTCTACAGTTTTTGTGTGGTAAGATTTTCTCCTTCTCTTACGGTTTAGCAGTTATGCAACATTCCGTAAAATTCATCCAGAATAAAGTAGTCCTCAGAGGCTATTCCTAGAAAATTCAAGATATACATTTTATTTGCCAGGTAAATATCTTTTACATATGATATTTTAATCAAAATCGTTACAGCCATTTTTGATAAAATCTAAATGTTCCATGTAAAGGGTAGTTTGGGGTGGGGGGATTTTCTCAAAACCTTGATGTTGCATCCCTGGAAGACATTTAATTTAAATAACAAGTTTGATATTTTACCAACTTTTCGTTTATGGGTTATCGTGTTCACGAACACACTGAAACACGAACACACACACACAGACACGGACACACACGGACCTTTTTTCCAAAAATGCTTTTCCAACAGGAAACAGTAGCATTGGACATCCTTTAAAAAAAATGGCGTGAATAGTTCGGAGTCTCTGATCATGGAAAAGGAAAAAAATTCAGAATTCAATCTGTATTCACAATGTATTTTTATCTAACATACATAACTTCCTTTTGCTCCAGTGAACTTTATGAGTGATTCCAGTAGAGCGTGTGAAGAGTCATATCAAAGTAATGTGTGAAACTTTTAATGAAATCATTGAAATTAATAAGAAAAGTGCGTTGGTATCCTTTGGCTCTTTTTGAAAATTAACAAAGCGTAGTTAGAAACACATGCCAGTGCAAATGAAAATTGGGCAAGGTGTTTCTTGTCGATGGTTTTCCTAAAGCACAATTCTGTTTCCTATAAACACAAGTAAATAGCAGACTAAGGATTTTGCCTATTTCTAGTTTCTCTACACGTACTATAGTGTATAGAGAAGATGCTGCACTCCACCCAACAATTCGATACCGAGATTTCACCGGAAATATATGTTTTTAGGGTCCCCTTTATCAAATAAAGCATTTTCGGAAAAACGTACGAGTGTGTGTGTGTGTGTCCTTGTGTCTGTGTGTCTGTGAACACGATAACTCAAAAACGAAAATTCGGTAAAACACCAAACTTGGCAGTTAAGTTTAGTATCTGGCAGGGATGTGACACGAAGTTTTTGAGAATAATCTCCCCTCCCCCAACTACCCTTTACATGGAACTTTTTTCGAAAATTTTGATTTCTTCAAAAATTGCTCTAACGATTTTGATTAAAATATCGTACATTAAAGATATTTACCTGACAAATAAAATGTACATCTTGAATGTTTTGGGAATAGCATCTGAAGGGTGTTTATTATGAATAAATTTTACGGAATTTTGAATAACTGTTAAACCGTAAGGGATGGAAAAAAACTTGCTGCACATAAAATGTAGAGCACGTTAAAACACGCAGTTTATTTTATATACATTTTTTCGTGGAGTTGAACTTTTTTTTTTTGATATTCCTTATTTTGGGTTTCTGCATTGAAAAACAGGAACTCTCCTGTATGTCAAGTCCTGTCCATACAAACAAAGGAACATCAGTCACATAGCAACCAGCTTTTGGCTTTCACTTTAACCTATGGTACTCACTTATTTCGCTTCTACTTATAAGGAAGCAAGTAGCAGGACTATTTTTGCATAGCTTTTTAACAATAATTTGTTGTTGCGATGTAGAGAAAGTCATGTGAATGAAACACATAAGATTTTTTGGCTTGTTAACGTTTCCCTTACATTTTAGTAAACATTCTCAAACAAATGATTGAGTGCCGGTTCAGACCTCGTTTCATTGGTGATTGAGTGGCTAAGAAATACCAGCATCTTGCAGTGCAAACTTCAGACCATTATGAAGAGCAACCCAAATTGGGGGCAGATGATGAAAACTGTAACGGCTCGTTTAAGAAATTCTGCTGTTGCACTGCCCTCTGGTTTGTCTGCACAAAGCAAATACTGCCCTGTGCCTTCTCTCCTGTCAGTATAAAAACATATTTAGGAAAATAGGCATCAGTTCACAGCAGTAGCAAATATTTCACATCAGTAGCGGACAGTTCCGTTCAGTAGCAAGCAGTTTACATCATTAGCAATTATTTCACATCGTTGCGAACAGTTCACATCAGTAGCAAACAGTTCACAGCAGTAGCGGACAATTCACATCAGTAGCAAACAGTTCACATCAGTAGCGGACAGTTCACAGCAGTTGCGGCCAGTTCACATCAGTAGCAAACAGTTCACAGCAGTAGCGGACAATTCACACCAGTAGCAAACAGTTCACATCAGTAGCGGACAGTTCACAGCAGTTGCGGCCAGTTCACAGCAGTAGCAAATAGTTCACAATAGTAGCGGACAGTTCACAGCAGTAGCGGACAGTTCACATCAGTAGCAAACAGTTCACATCAGTAGCGGACAGTTCACATCAGTAGCGGACAGTTCACAGCAGTAGCAAACAGTTCACAATAGTAGCGGACAGTTCACAATAGTAGCGGACAGTTCACAGCAGTAGCGGACAGTTCACAACAGTAGGTAGCGAAGGTATTGTATTCCATCCAAAATACGATAGTGAGATTTCACCGGAAACATATGTTTTGACACCCCCCTTAATAGATAAAAAAACAATGTTAGAAAATCATTGTGTGTGTCTTTATGCAGCATAACTCAACAACGAAAAGTCGGTTAAACACCAAACTTGGTATTTAAGTCCTGTATCTTCCATGGATGCGACATAAGCTTTTCAGAAGAATGCTACCAACCCAATTAGCATTTGCATTGAGCATTTTTCGAAAATTTTGATTTTCTCAAAAGTGACTCCTACGATTTTGATTAAAATACACATGTTTAAAATATGTTCATAACAAACGAAATATTTATCTTGACATTTCTGGGAATAGCTTCTGAAGATCTCTTCATTCAGGATGACTTTTGCATAACTGGTAAACCGTAATACTTTTACACAAAAACGTAGATCTCGTTAAAACACACGATTGTGTCATATACCTTTTTTGTAGAGTTAACCGTTGCTATTGCTTTCCATTTTAAACTAATTACACTTTTTGAAACGGGAAGAGATATTTCCTTGCATATCTCTTTTATTTTACTCCTGGCCATTAAAGGAGAAATAAAAGTTCAATTGTTACGAGTAGCGACTAGCTTTTTAAGTCTAGTGTGTTCGCTTATTTTTCTTCTTCCTACAAAGTAGTAAGTGATAAAATAATTTCTGCTAATGTTTATTTCGATTACCATGATGTAGATAAGAATAGTTTGTTTTCGGAACATGTAGAGAAAACCATCACATTGTTTTGAGTGTCAAGATATAAGCTAACTTGTTCTACTCGGTCTATCAAATAAGCTGAATTCAGTATTTTAAGCATTAATTCGTCCAGAAACTACACTTTGAATCACCAGGTTTTACACTATTGGATGTTTCCATATTTTAAGTCCCTATTTCTGCATGTTTTACTTCCTTGTTCGGCCTAAAAGTCCTCAGGGATAGGAAAATTGTATCCAGAAAAGTAGTGTACAGTTTTAACCGCAATGTATGGAAACTAAACTCGGAAAGCTAGTACGATAACTTAGTGTGAAATGCATTTAGATTTTCCCCATTTCCAGCGCAACCTGTATGCAGCTAAAGGTGCAGAGATTTCACTCTAATCCTGCCTACGCCTGCTAGCTTAGACAACACGCCCTGAGGGTTCTTCTCCGACCTCCCCTTCGCACTATAAGACCCTATAGGACCCCAAACCTTGCTGGACACATAATTGATACTTGCTTACAATGTACTTAGGAGATATGTAAGGTTTGCTGAAGCCCAAACATTTACACTGCATTTTCATCTCAACTTAATATGTGGTATAACTTTTTTTGGATTTTTTTTTTTTGTAGCGAGAATTATTTATTTCTAATACTCTTTGAAACTATTAGGGAATAAATATTTTACATAATTTTCACAATTTTCTTTTTAACCGTTTGCATTTCAGCAAGCATGCTCTTGATTTCCACACGAGCATACATTTTCCAACATTTTTTACACTTTTTTCAATATCGTTAGGTGTACATGTGTATATTTAGCAGTTTCTAAATTCTTACGCGTTTCCAACCAGTTTAAAAGGATTATTTGCGGTGACGGGCATCAAAACAATGATTACATCCTGTGCGAGTGTACGTTATTAAACTGACAGCGACACCTCTTTAATAGGACAGCTAAAAAAATTGGTGAATAATTAATTTAAAAATTCTAAAAGAATATCCGAAGTCCTCTGTAAGCCTTGCCAAAAAGCATGAATTTTGCTTGGATGTATGCACAAGGATAATGCATTAATAATAATAATAATAATAATAATAATAATAATAAATATTTTTTCAATAATAGAATAATAATAATACATATAAAACATATATTAACTTGAAAATCTGAAAATGTTTACACATATCTCTAGCTATATCTCTAGCGTCGAAATAAGTTAAATTTAATGGTGAAGTTATATTATTTCATTAGCAGTTTGGAGCATATGGAAAACAACTTAAATCCAACAGCTATAAGTATTAAGATGTCGTATCAAAAGCTCATGTATACTTTTGCACTAGCTGTCAAGAGTTGAGACAGGTTTTCCAATCCTGTCCCACACTCTCTAAACCTTCACCCCTGTAAGTATAAGTCTGAATTTTCTTGACCTGTCAGTACTGGCGCGAGAGAGACATACCTGCCGAGTTCTGTCAACTAGTTCACTACTATAATGCTTCCTTGTTGGTTAAAATACGTCAATGTAACCAACAATGTAAATAAACGCAACTTGTAACTAAAACTAGCAGCTGCAGTTTTGCATGTGGGAATTTTAATGCAAATCGTTTTTATAACCAAACTGTCAACGGCAGGTTCGACATGAATTGAAACCATTTTGTTAGGGCGTACAAAATAGTTCATACAGGTATGGACAAAGTACGAACTCCTTTGTTACAAACTCCCTCTCCTCACCATATAGTATTACTTCTTCACGTATTATTTATCATTTAAAAGTAAACAAGAGTTTGTACTAATAATTATTATTTTCTGACTGCCTCCGTGGTCGAGTGGTCAGCGAGCTGACTTCTCACCCGGAGGTCCCGGGTTCGATTCCCGGCTGGGGCGGAAAATTTTTCTTTAACCGTAATTATTCCCTATCCCCCACAGAGTCTGGAAGTATGAATGTGAGAGTGAATGTGCTTAGAAATATAAAGTTTAACCTAATGTTCTGAACCTACAGTTTCACAAGTGAAAGCCCCCGATATGAGCATTGATGTTAAAGGGGGCTATACAAATGAAGCAATAAAAAAAAAATATTTTGTATCAAACCAGAGTTCAGAGTTTGAAAGTACTCACATAAATATTTCAAATGCGAACGAAGAGGAAAGCGGAAAAGAAAGGATAATGTAGAATATGTGGTAAAGGGTTGAAGTGTTGTGTTTGTGTTACTTTGGCTGCCACTTCCCTACAAACTAATCATACAAATGCTTATTATTCTATTTGCTTCAGGTTGTACATAAGCAACGTTTTATTTTCCTGTACATTTTGATGGACTTATTAGATTTAAGTGATAGTTGCTATATGATATCTTTGAAATACCGTTCACTATTCGGGGGAGGGGACAAGAAAGGGAAAAAACAGAGTATGTGTATATGAAAATTCAAACCAATAACAAAGTATATCTCACGAATGGTTGACACAAAAAAGTGTTATTCGATGAATTAAGAGATGTATCTAAATTTACATTTTTTAAAGTAAGACTTTGTCTATCTCTCACGATTTACCAATTATGCAAATATCATTCACAATGTAGAAGACTTCATAGATTATTCGGAGTAAATTCAAGATATACATTTTGTTTATCGTGAAAATATCATAAAGATACGAAGCTTTAATCAAAATCGTTAAGAGAAATTTTCTAATATATAAAAAACACAGAAAATGACTCATGTCATTCTGAAGGGAAGTGCAGCCCTTGGTCCCGTGTTATAGATTTACGGCACGTAAAAGAACCTCAAGCCTGATAGAGAGGCCTATGAGCAAAATTAAGCGGTCTTTCACGCTCAATTTAGAATGGGACGCTGAGAACTACAGCAGTTAAGAGCGTCCATAAATAACACGTTATTTCCATTTCCATTAGGCTCATAGTTTGATATGGAGGGTTTTCTTCGAGTACACTGCAAATTCAAAGTTTGGTATTTGACACATACATCAGATAGACAGACACGCACACGCATGTGGCCGGGCCGTGGGCAAATGGTTAGACTCCTCGCCTCCCACCAAGGGGTTTGATCCCAGTGGGACTTGTGGTGGACGAGTTTTCTCAGGGCTCTTCGGTTTCTCCCGCCATCGCATTCCACCGGTGCTTCATCTTCATTCCGTGTATAATCAGTAGCATCGCCTCGGCATATTAAAAGCGGGCGTTAAACAACACACACACACAAATCTGGTGTGTTCCATTCACATGCCTTTCTCTACACCTCTGTAACAAATTATTGTTAAAAATCTTGTGCCTCTATTTATTTCATGCTAATGGAGAAAAAATTAGCAGAAACAGTCTTACTACTTGCTTTCTTGTAAGTAGGTTAAATGATAGTCAAAAGCTGGTTGTTATATGATTGAAGTTCCCTTGTTTGTTTGGACAGGAGTTGATAAATTCCTGTACGAGAAAAGTAAGTTTTTTAAACCTGAAAACAAAAATAAGGAATATCTCAAAAACGATTAACTCAATGAACAAAATGTATATAACATAAATTGTGTGTTTTAAATGTGGTCTATATTTTTTTTTTATGTGGTAAGTTTTTGTTCATCTCTTAAGATTTAGCAGTTATACAAAGTTCCGTGAAATTCATCCGAATAAAGCAGTCTTCAGAGGCTATTCCTAGAAAATTCAAGATATACATTTTATTTGTCAGGTAAATATCTTTAATATACGATATTCTAAATAAAGTCGTTAGACATTCTCGAAAAAATGTCCATGTAAAGGGTAGTTGGGGGTGGAGGGATTTTCTTGAAAATCTTCGTGTCGCATCCTTGGAAGGTACTAAACTTAAATACTAAGTTTGGTATTCAACGATCTTTTCGTTTTTGAGCTATGTTGTCCACAGATACACAGATACTCGGACCTTTTTCCAAAAATGTTTTTTTTTTTTATTCAGGGGAACCCAAAACGTGTATCTCCGGTGAAATCTCGGTATCGAATTTTGGGTGGAATACAATACGTTCTCTATACACTATGTGCGTAGTACGTGTAGAGAAAATAAAAAAGAAGCTCATACACAATCAATCGCTTAAGCAGGTCTTTTTCTAAAAATTCTTTTTATTTATGTATTATTTATTTATTCAGGGAAGCTCCAAACATACATTTCCGGTGAAATTTCGGTGTTAAAAGGTTGGCTAGAATGCAATTGACAAGTAGCAGAAACAGCAATAGTCGAATAAATAAAACTTTTGTCGTAATCTGAAATTAATACAATATTTCTGTAAATGTGTTCCTGCTTTTACTCCTTAATTTTCTTTTATATATGCTCATATCTCTAAAATGACGGGCGGAATCACTCATCGCTCGAGTGCAGTGGGCTAGCAAGAGACGAGCTTTACCGCGACAAATCAATAATAATGATAATCAATCACTGCGTGGCGTGTTGCCGTAACAAATGTTGTTTATGTAACCCCTCGCGTTTGACAACTGAGCAGCGATATAGCGCACGCTTTCCCCTTCAACTCGATTTATAGTCCATTCTGCTTATTCCGCTGACAATATGGCAAATAACTTATCTATATTAAAAAATCTGATGTGTTCCATTCAAATGTCTTTCTTTCTCTACATCTCTGCAACAAATTATTGTTAAAAAGCTTATGCTTCTATTTGCTTCATGCTAATCGAGAAAAAATTAGCAGAAATAGTCTTATTACTTGCTTCCTTGTAAGTAGAAACAAAATAAGGGAGTACCATAGGTTAAAGTCATAGTCAAAAGCTGGTTGCTATGTGACTGAAGTTTCTTTGTTTGTATGGACAGGAGTTGACAAATTCCTGTATGAGAAAAGCATGTTTCTTTAAATCTGAAACCAAAAACAAGGAATATCTAAAAACGATTAACTCCACGAAAAAAAATGTATATAACATAAATTGTGTGTTTTAATGTGCTCAACATTGTTTGTGTGGTAGGTTTTTGTCCATCTCTTACGGTTAACAATAATGCAAAATTACATACAATTCATACAGAATAAAGTAGTCTTCAGAGGCTATTCCCAGAAAATAGAAGATATACACTTTATTTTTCAGGTAAATATCTTTAATATACGATATTTTAATCAAAATTCTATGTAAAGGGTAGCTGGGTGGGGGGATTGTCTTGAAAATCTTCGTGTCGCATCCTTGGAAGGTACTAAACTTAAATACTAAGTTTGGTATTCAACGATCTTTTCGTTTTTGAGCTATGTTGTCCACAGACACACACAAGGACATTTTACCAAAAATACTTAGATAATCGAATTAATATATATCAAAGATGATGTGGACGATCGATAGAATATTGCATTATTGTAGAAAAGAACCCCAATTAAAATGTTATAAAGTTGTGTTGGTGCCTATTTTAACACAAGGCTGAGTAACACGATAGAATGAATGAAGGAAAATACAGACAGCTGAGATGGAATTTCTGAGAGGAGTGAAAGAATGCAATAAAATGGAACATATACGAAATGATGCCTTACTAAAAGGACTCAACATATTCGCGATAAAGAATAAAATCAATGAATATAGGCACATTGGTAGTAATATGCTAACAGAACTGGCGATGACAGGATAGCAGATGGTCATCAATTATAATCCTCAAGGGAAAAGACGCCCGAGAATGAGATGGTCAGTTATAATCCTCAAGACGCCCGAGAATGAGATGGTCAGTTATAATCCTCAAGATGCCCGAGAATGAGATGGTCAGTTATAATCCTCAAGACGCCCGAGAATGAGATGGTCAGTTATAGTCCTCAAGATGCCCGAGAATGAGATGGTCAGTTATAATCCTCAAGGGAAAAGACGCCCGAGAATGAGATGGTCAGTTATAATCCTCAAGACGCCCAAGAATGAGATGGTCAGTTATAATCCTCAAGACGCCCGAGAATGAGATGGTCAGTTAAATCCTCAAGACGCCCGAGAATGAGATGGTCAGTTATAATCCTCAAGACGCCCAAGAATGAGATGGTTAGTTATAATCCTCAAGACGCCCAAGAATGAGATGATCAGTTATAATCCTCAAGACGCCCGAGAATGAGATGGTCAGTTATAATCCTCAAGACGCCCAAGAATGAGATGGTCAGTTATAATCCTCAAGACGCCCAAGAACGAGATGGTCAGTTATAATCCTCAAGACGCCCAAGAATGAGATGGTCAGTTATAATCCTCAAGACGCCCGAGAATGAGATGGTCAGTTATAATCCTCAAGACGCCCGAGAATGAGATGGTCAGTTATAATCGTCAAGACGCCCGAGAATGAGATGGTCAGTTATAATCCTCAAGACGCCCAAGAATGAGATGGTCAGTTATAATCCTCAAGACGCCCGAGAATGAGATGGTCAGTTATAATCCTCAAGACGCCCAAGAACGAGATGGTCAGTTATAATCCTCAAGACGCCCGAGAGTGAGATGGTCAGTTATAATCCTCAAGATGCCCGAGAATGAGATGGTCAGTTATAATCCTCAAGACGCCCGAGAACGAGATGGTCAGTTATAATCCTCAAGACGCCCGAGAACGAGATGGTCAGTTATAATCCTCAAGACGCCCGAGAATGAGATGGTCAGTTATAATCCTCAAGATGCCCGAGAATGAGATGGTCAGTTATAATCCTCAAGACGCCCGAGAATGAGATGGTCAGTTATAATCCTCAAGATGTCCGAGAATGAGATGGTCAGTTATGATCCTCAAGACGCCCGAGAATGAGATGGTCAGTTATAATCCTCAAGACGCCCGAGAATGAGATGGTCAGTTATACCGTAACAGGCTAACTGAGCCTAATCCGTCAAGAACAAAAAGCGATATAACAAGTAAAGCTCCCAAATTAGGGTAAGAGAGTATTTCCTCTTCATGGCCATTCAAAAGCCTTTGAACTCCCCCGGCAAACGGCGTGCTTTCAGGCATCATGTGTGCAAACAAAGGTGCTATTTGGGATGCCAAACAACAAAATGTTGAAGCCACAGAAATTCGACATACTTATTAGAATTCTTTCAAATAAAAGCAAAAACGTACTTTTGATGTTTAGAATGATATTCTGATGCTGTAGGAATAAATAAGATATATAACATTGAGTTATTTTATTTCAAACTAAATGAAAACTCGGCATATAATTTTGGATTGTTAAGGCAATTATGACCTGAAGAAGGAATGTGGAATTTTCGGAATAAAATTGGAAGTAAAAGCATATATAACATAGACGAAAACAGAAAAGTACAAAGACAGTAAATGATGCAACTTAGGAATACCAAGTACATGTTTGGAGGGAGGAATACATCCGGTTAATGTAGATGAGATGATTATCTTTGGGGTTGTGACTGATAACTCAAATGATCCAGTGACTTGTATTATAGACTAGCTTCGCATGGGTGGTGTAACCAATTCAAAAAACTCAGTCAAAATCTTCCGTTTACAGTACGAATCTGCAATGGAGTAAAATTACAATTACATAATTTGAAAATACTTTATTGTAATGCCTTGTAATGTACAAGTTTGCTTCCGGAGAGAAAACAAATAGCGGCGATGTTTTGCCGACTCTCGAGCACGCAAAGTACAACTATCCATGCGAAAAACACGACAATTGAAGGTATATTCCACACATTTCTAACGATTGACCTTGGGATTTATTGTCATTGCGAATGCAAGGCGCGCCGGAAGCAACACGCTTAAATTCAAAAGGAAAGTTGGTTGACATTAGTGGTATTCTTGGAACAAGTATATCCTCGCCTTTGAGCTTTCCTGTGTTATATTAGCTCAAATCAAAACTTTCATAATTTTTTTGACAATGAGTTTTGTTCCGCTGCACAATTTTGGCTGATTGAGATTGCGTAGCAAAATTATCACCGAGTCAACCTTGAGCTGTAAATTGTGTGGCGGTATTCATGGCAAATCCAATGAATTTAGGAATTCAGTAAGATAACTGAGGACTTCATTTGGATTGGTAATGGAATCGATCGACTTAAATGAATGCATTTGTCCATCAATTTTAACCTGAATTTTTATATTAAAATAATCTACATTCTTATTAGTGGCTGCTAAAATGGCTCGTTCGCTCAACCAAGCATAGTTTTTGTAATTTGCACAAATATTTGGAAACACTTTCCATATTAATTCTTCCTTTGACGTTGTGAAGTGACAAAAATGTGATGGAAACGAAATGAGGCCAGTAGAAGTGTCAACATAAATTTACCATTGCAAATGTCTAATAATGCCTTTAAAGCATCTGAAAAGTGCAATGAAGCACTATAATCTGCGCAATGTAGCATATAGAGGTGGTATTGCGAAAAGGACGAACTCAGCGCGCCCATAAGGTATTGTGGAAAGAATGACATACGGTTAACAGCGTGGGTAAGCAAGGATGTCATTGGCATAACATAATGGCAGCCCTTTCATAGTGTGGCGGGTAAACTCTGGCATAGGTAATGAATTACATTAAGGAGAAAGTCACAATGACGTTCATGCTTCTTCCGAATCTCTTTCTTTCCTTTACTCCTAATGTTCTCCACCTCTTTCTCTATTTTCATCTATGTCAGAACAGCCATTTTTAAGGCTAACAATGATACAACTAAAGAGCAAGTAGATCTGTTAGGGTAATTGATAAGCTTTTATTAGACATATTTGTGTAGTTTCTCCATTTGACCCAAATATATTACTTGAGCAAATGTATTAAGAGCACCACAATTGCAATGTGGTGGTGACGCGGATATCTTCATGTTCTTTAGCTAGCTCATGTACCACATAACGTCAAAAAACCAACATCTGCAATAGGCCGTTAAACCTAAAACGGGTCCCGTCATTTCTCCGCCATTTTCAGATTCCACGAAGGGTAAATGGTTATGTGCATGATTTATAACCAGTTAATTTGAAGGATTACAACAAAAATATACTTATTTCTTTATTTAAACGATGTGACCAAGGGAACCATAGTTAATGCATAAGATATATATTTGAGTGTCACAGTTATCTTGCGTCATGTCTCCATAACCGGGTGCATACCCTTAGCACTGAAAAAGAAAAATAAAGCGGTAAATACTACGTCATCTGATGGTAAATAAATAAGTAGGTACCTATTTTAGGTGTTCGTCGTCAGGAAAGAAATATATTTGATTTTCACAGTTATCTTGCGTCATTATCTCCATAACCGGGTGCACTCCCTTAGCACTGAATAGGGAAGAAAAATAAAGCAATAGGTATTACGGCCATCTGGTGGCAAATAAATAAGTACGTATTTTAGGTGTTCGTCAAAGAGCAAGTAGATCTGGTTGGGCAATTGATAAGCTTTTATTTGATGATAGCTTGATATATTGCATTTCTCCATTCAACCTAAAATATTACTTGATCAAAAGTATTAAGAGCAGCGCAATTGTAGTGTGATGGTGACGCGGGTATCTTCATGTTCTTTAGCTAGCTCATGTACCACATAACGTCAAATGAACAACATCTGCAATAGGAAGTTAAAACTAAAACGGATCCCGTTAGTTCTTCGCCATTTTCAGATTCCAAGAAGGGTTAATGGTTCTGTGCGTTGTTTATAATTTGTTCATTTTAAAGAATTACAACAAAAATATACTTATTTCTTTATTTGTACGATATGACCAAGGGAACGATAGTTAATACATGAGAAATATATTTGATTTTCACAGTTATCTTGCGTCATTGTCTCCATGACCGGGTGTATTCCCTTAACACTGGAAAAGAAAAATAGAGCAGGAGGAACTACAGCCATCTGGTGGCAAATAATAAGTACGCATTTAACGTGTTCGTCGCCAGGAGAGCCCCTTTATTTTTAACGATAGGAGTACGGAAAGGACAGTTAATACTTAAAAATGTATTTAAATTTCACTGCTGCGTTGTGTGATCTGGATAAAATGTTTCGTTAACTTAACATTGGATCGGGAGGGAAAATACCACTATGGCCATCTAGTGGCAAATAAAAAGGACCTACTCTAGCTGTTACTCGCCAGGAAAGTTTCTTTACCGCTTTATTTTAAGCAATAGGAGTAAGGAAAGGACAGTTAATATATTAAAATGTATTTGAATTTCACTGCTGCGTTGCGTCATTGTGTCGAAAAACTGGTGCGTTACCTTAACATTGAATGGGGAGAGAAAAATATATCAGTACAACGACCATTTAGCAACAAATTACCGTGATACCACTGCCATCTGGTGGCTATTAACCGAAATACGTTCTCTTGGCACGGTTTGATTCGTTTTTGAGATTTTAAATACTTTCCCGTACCATTTTTAATCGTTTTCTTTTCCACAAACCTTGTCGTGACAATAACAAACCACAACAAAAAAAGAATTTTTCAATTTGATGCAGTAGTTCGGAAGTGATGATACGCGTGCATACATTTCAGCGATTCATTAATATATGATGATGATGATGATGATGATGATGATGATGATGATGGATAACCATGGTGTTCATTACGATAGATGATGATGATGGATAATCATGGTGTTCATTACGATAGATGATGATGGATAATCATGGTGTTCATTACGATAGATGATGATGATAGATAATCATGGCGTTCATTACGATAGATGATGATGATGATGATGGATAATCATGGTGTTCATTACGATAGATGATGATGATGGATAATCATGGTGTTCATTACAATAGATGATGATGATGATGGATAATCATGGTGTTCATTACGATAGATGATGATGGATAATCATGGTGTTCATTACGATAGATGATGATGATGATGATGGATAATCATGGTGTTCATTACGATAGATGACGATGATGGATAATCATGGTGTTCATTACGATAGATGATGATGATGGATAATCATGGTTTTCATTACGATAGATGATGATGATGATGCATAATCATGGTGTTCATTACGATAGATGATGATGATGGATAATCATGGTGTTCATTACGATAGATGATGATGATGATGGATAATCATGGTGTTCATTACGATAGATGATGATGGATAATCATGGTGCTCATTACGATAGATGATGATGGATAATCATGGTGTTCATTACGATAGATGATGATGGATAATCATGGTGTTCATTACGATAGATGATGATGATGATGATGGATAATCATGGTGTTCATTACGATAGATGATGATGGATAATCATGGTGTTCATTACGATAGATGACGATGATGGATAATCATGGTGTTCATTACGATAGATGATGATGGATAATCATGGTGTTCATTACGATAGATGATGATGATGATGATGATGGATAATCATGGTGTTCATTACGATAGATGATGATGGATAATCATGGTGTTCATTACGATAGATGATGATGATGATGATGGATAATCATGGTGTTCATTACGATAGATGATGATGGATAATCATGGTGTTCATTACGATAGATGATGATGATGATGGATAATCATGGTGTTCATTACGATAGACGATGATGATGATGGATAATCATGGTGTTCATTACGATAGATGATGATGGATAATCATGGTGTTCATTACGATAGATGACGATGATGGATAATCATGGTGTTCATTACGATAGATGATGATGGAATCATGGTGTTCATTACGATAGATGATGATGGAATCATGGTGTTCATTACGATAGCTGATGATGATGGATAATCATGGTGTTCATTACGATAGATGATGATGGATAATCATGGTGTTCATTGCGAAGGATGATGATAATGATAATGGATAATCATGATGTTCATTACGATAGATGATGATGATGGATAATCATGGTGTTCATTACGATAGATGATGATGGATAATCATGGTGTTCATTACGATAGATGATGATGATAATGATGATTAATCATGGTGTTCATTACGATAGATGATGATAATGGTGATGTATAATCGTGGTGTTCATTACGATAGATGATGATGATGATAATAATGATGATGATTAATCATGCTGTTCATTACGATAAATAATGATGATGGATATTCATGATATTCATTACGATAGATGATGATAATGATGATGATTAATCATGGTGTTCATTACGATAAATAATGATGATGGATATTCATGATATTCATTACGATGGATGATGGTAATGGTGATGGATAGTCATGGTGTTCATTACGATAGATGATGATAATAATGATGGATAATCATGATGTTCATTACGATAAATGATGATAATGATGATGGATAATCATGATGTTCATTACGATAGATGATGATAATAATGATGGATAATCATGATGTTCATTACAATAGATGATAATGATAATAATGATGGATAATCATGATGTTCATTACGATAGATGATGATAATAATGATGGATAATCATGATGTTCATTACAATAGATGATAATGATAATAATGATGGATAATCATGATGTTCATTACGATAGATGATGATAATAATGATGGATAATCATGATGTTCATTACAATAGATGATAATGATAATAATGATGGATAATCATGATGTTCATTACAATAGATGATAATGATAATAATGATGGATAATCATGATGTTCATTACAATAGATGATAATGATAATAATGATGGATAATCATGATGTTCATTACAATAGATGATAATGATAATAATGATGGATAATCATGGTGTTCATTACGATAGATGATAATAATGATGATGATGATGAAGACTGACATGTTGTTTGGTGACAATGTTGACGTTTCTTTTGCAGAGTAGGTACTTGTTCTATTTCTTCACCTTTCTTCTTATCTCTTATGTAGGTTAAACCTGTGTTTCTTCTCTGGAGAATGCTTTGGCTGGAGAATCATTTGCTATCTACTGCAGATCTTCTCTCCATGCCTTCCAACACTTCTTCCTACGGCTCCATATCCATGACTATTTTTACCAGTGTATTGTCTTTTATTACTGTAGTATGATTATTGCTTTCTTATTTCTTCTTTTGACACATTTGTTAATAGTAATTATTTCACACTGATGCTCTACATCCTTATTTCTTATCCTGTCTACCCTATCACTTGTTCTGTTTCAATTACTCTATTTATTTTTCAATGAATATATATCTTCTAAAGATTTTAATCAGATTAAAACTGCAGTAAACAATTCTGATGTGGTTCTCAGGCACTTACGAGTTTATAAAACTTCTTCAGAACTGGCATATAATCATATCACTTGCAGTCATGTAATAGACCTGTCGCAATTATGAGATGATATTGCTCACACTGACACTCCATTATCGGCACGTCATTCCTCGTGACGGGCATTCGCGTGACCACATGTCACCAACACGGATTTCAGAAACAAAACACTGCTTTCATAACCTCCTGCAGTTTTAACTGTTTCTAAATATGCTCACTTCCTCTGGCGACAAATGATGTCTGTCCGTCTGCCTGTCTTATCAAAGTGTTAAAGGCACGTCACAAAAGAATAACGGAATTTCGTGAGTTGCCTCTTAGGCCGACAGTTGGTACTCGCTAAGAAAATTGTAAATTACCTGCAGCTTTCTCACTTTATTAAGTAAATAAGCAGTCTTTTTAAAACAAGCTGACATAATAACAAATATTTTGTCGAGGTAATTTACCAGATGTTTAAACTTTCACTGCCTTTAAATAAACGGTTGGCTTACATGCAAAGTCAGAACGAAGTGGATAATTGTAATAAAAGCAAAACGAAATGGCAAGTTTTTCACTTGATAATGTCTCTCTTAAGGTGAAATTTCTAAATCCTGCAATTTTCAACCAAAATTATCCAAACCGCAGTCTTATATTACTCTACCACATTGTACGCATTAGTAAAGTTGGGTATCATATTTTTTATGGTCTGAGAAAAATATTTTAAAACCATTTAGTTGCAAATACTTACATTCTTGTACACGATGTATTAATATAATTTCGATCAAATAAGTGATCTGGTTCCATTCACTTGACTCTCTCTATATTCCTATCACAAACTATTCTTAAAAGACTATTCTATCTACTTCATGCTAACCGAGATAAACGTTAGCAGAAATGGTTTTATTATTTACTTCCGTATAAGTAGAAGGGAAGTAAGAGTGTACACTAGGCTAAAGCGAGAGTGAAACCTTTTAAATATTTTAAATCTTTTTACGGACAGGAGTTGACAAATTCCTGTGTGAGAAAAGCTTTTAGAATTTTAAACTGTAAAACGATAAAACATGGCTAACTCCACAAAAAATTGCGTATGACATAACCTGTGTGTTTTAATGAGCTCTAAAGTTTTATGTAGTAGCCTTTTGTCTATAATTACGGTTTATAAGTTATGCAAAAGTAATTTAGAATTAAGGGGACTTGAGGGGCTATTCCTTAAAATTCAAGATATATATTTTATCTGTCATATAAGTACGTTTAGCATACGGTATAGTAATCAAAAGATAGAGTCATTTTTGAGAAAATTAAACTATCGAAATTTGTTCCATATAAAGGATAGTTTGGGTTGGGAAAAACATTCGTGCTGCATCCTTAAATATAAAGTTTGGTGTTTAGTCGAATTTTCGCTTTTGAAGTATCGCATTCACAGACTTGCTGGCACACGAACACACACAGACATTTTGTTCTAAAGATTTATATACAGGGGACCCTAAAACGTGTATTTCCATTGAAATATCGGTATGCAATACCTTTTCTGATTGTGAACTAAGTAGAGAAAGCTCAAAATTCCGAGCTTTCTTTTTGCTTCACTTTATCTGAAAAGGTCCTATCGGCGGAATTTCCTTTTAGAATAATTGGCAATGGCGCTAACTCGTGCACGGATATCATTGGTTTGTTTTTCTATTGAGTTTAATTTTAATGATCAAGCCACACTCGCATTCAGACTTCCAGAGGCTAGGGAATAATCTGGGCTGGAACATAATCATTACCCGCAGCCGGGAATAGAACCCTGGACCTCTTACACTTTTATTTATATTCCTGCATTTATCTGCAGCGATATTAAAGTATTAAGATAAACAAATATGGCATACATTTTGCTTTATTATTCTGAGTGTTATTGAAAACTATTAAACCTTAATAAACATAAAGAAACCCGTGTTTGAAAGTGTGACTCAAATGGATATTTAAATGTTTTGATGACTTTTGAAAATCTTCCCACATAATAGAGAGGTATTAATAATTAAATACCTTGTCAATGTTCAAGTTTGACCCATTATCTCAGCAACTATTAAAGATAATCAACTGCATTTTTCAACGTTTATGTAGCAGCACCTCATTCATGAAAAATGAAATACTTCTGTTGATTAGAAAGAAATGTATGTCCTTTTTAATAAAGCTATTCAAATTTTATATAAAAATGAAGATATTTAAATATAAAAAAATAACTAATCCATATACATAAAAACATTTTCGTTAAAATAATGCCTGTTTAACTGCAAATGTGTGGTAAAAATTTGAGCCCTTGGTGTCATATGGTTTCTGAGACAATGGGGCATTTATATAGACAATTTTACTTCTTCAGAAATGGCTTTCAACCACATACAAAAAAATCTGATGTGTTCCATTTACATGACTTTCCTATATCCCTTCAAAAAGGTATTGTTAAAAAACTTATGCTTATATTTACTTCATGCTAATCGAGAAAACAATAGAAATGGTCTTATTACTTGCTTTCTTGAAAGTAGAAGCGAAATAAAGGAGTACCTTAGGTTAAAGTGATAGTCTAAGGCTGGTTGCTATGTGACCTTTGTTTGTATGAACAGGAGTTGACAAATTCCTGTATGAGAAAGGTATGTTTTTCAAAGCTGAAACAAAAAACAATAAATATCTCAAAAAGGATTAACTCCACGAAAAGCATGTATATAATATAAATTGTGTGTTTTATGTGCTCTATAGTTTTTGTGTGTTAAGTTTTTTGTCCATCTCTTATGGTTTAGCAGTTATGCAAAATTCCGTAAAATTAATCCGTAATAAAGTAATCTTCAGAGGCTATTCCCAGAAAATTCAAGATATACATTTTATTTGGCAAGTAAATATCTTAAATACAAGAGAATTTAATCAAAATTGTTAGAGCCTGTTTTAAGAATATAAAAATTTTCGAAAATTTTCCAATATAAAGGGTAGTTGGGGGTGGGGAATTTTCTTGAAAATATTCGTGTCGCATCCGTGGAAGATATCAAACTTTAATACCAAGTTTTGTTTTAACTTTCTTTTCGTTTTTGAGCTATGCTGCCCTAAGACACACACACACACACCCAGGGACATTTTTACTAAAATGCTTTTTTGGGATTCAGGGAGACCCAAAACAAGTATTTTCGGTGAGATCCCGATATCGAATTTTTGGGTGCATTACAATACCTTCTGTATACACTATGTATATAGTACGTGTAGAGAAAGTAAAAAGAATCTTCAGCAACACTAATATTCACAAAGTTATTGATGCTTTACGTACCAGAATGTTCTAAAAATCTACTACGCAGAATTATTTCCAACATATTTTTACTTTCTCCATACGCACTATGTACATAGTGTATAGAGAAAGTATTGCACTCCACCAAAAAATCGATACCGAGATTTCACCGGAAATATATGTTTTAGGGTCCCCAATATCCAAAAAAAGCATTTTCACAAAAAGGTCCGTGTGTGTGTGTGTGTGTGTGTGTGTGTGTGTGTATCCGTGTGTCCGTGTGTCTGTGAACACGATAACTCAAAAACGAAAAGCCGGTAAAATACCAAACTTGGTATTTAAGTTTAGTATCTTCCAGGGATGCGACACGAAGATTTTGAGAAAAAATACCCCCACCCCCAACTACCCTTTACATGGAACTTTTTTCGAAAATTTTGATTTTCTTAAAGATGGCTCTAACGATTTTGATTAAAATCCTGTATATTAAAGATATTTACCTAACAAATAAAATGCACATCTTGTTTTTTCTCTGGGAATATCCCCTTAAAACTACTTTATTGTGAATGAATTTTACGGAATTTTGCATAACTGCTGAACCGTAAGAGATGGACAAAAGCTACCACACAACACATGTAGACCACGTTAAAACATACAATTTCTGTTATATACATTTTTTTCGTGGAGTTGATTGTTTTTGGTTTGACCCTTGTAATACTTATACTTTTCTCATACATGAATGTTTCAACTGCTGTCCATACAAACAAAGGAGCTTAAGTCACGTAGCATACAGCTTTTGACTATCACTTTAACCAATGGTACTTCCTGATTTCGCTTCTACTTACAAGGAAGCAAGTATTAAGATGAGTTTTGGTGTTGTATCTCGATTAGAATGAAGTAAATAAAAGAATTGGCTTTTGTTGCAGAGATGTAGAGAAAGTCATGTGAATGAAGCACATCAGATTTTTAAACTTCGGCTACATTGCACCCATTAATTCTTGTCAATACTTCGTACTTAAAATCAGTTGTATTTAGCTGAATGTGAGGTGTTCAATAGCTGAAACATTCAAATTTGAAAATAAATCAGGCAAATTAAAAGGTTCAAGTACTACGGAGACGACTGGCTGATTGTTGTGCTTTGCGTTAGGAAATAATTGTTACAGAGAAGGGAACGTGTGAGGTTTGCCTTCCGTCTGGCCTACCACTCTGACCATGTGGTTTTTAGTAGTTTATCCAGGTCGGTAAGCGAATAGGGCTGGTTCCCCTTCTATCAGGTATGTCCTGCCCTATTCATTCTTTTCATTTGTTTTGGGGTTATGGTGTGGAAGGATTGGAATTTGCCCTTTGGAAAGATCTCCCTATTGGTACTTCCTTCCTGGAAGTGTCTTGAGAGTCCCAGGAAAAGCTAGATGGCATCAGGATTGGTAAAATTGAATCATTATGGACCCCGTCTTTGCTGGCGCCCGTCTTCCGGATCTAACAGCCTTTCTCCCAGCGGTGGCGATGGAAGCACAAGTGAGTTTCTATGCTCCAGTTACTGGAGACCGCTAACTATTAAGACATATAGATACGTAATGCTTCTTGCTGTGAAGCAACCGTCCGCATCCGCGGGTTAAGACACCGCTTCCTCAAACAAGTGCGACGAGAACGCTGAAGTTGTACATACTATTGCCGGCGCAAAACTTCTGGAATTGAGACCCTGGCCGCCAACCCAGCTACCGAGCCTAGCTTATCGGAGTTTGTGATACAATACTTTGCTTACTTAAAGTCGCAGCGAGCAAACTTTGTACAGTCTGTATCCAAAATGTTCTGCATATGTTTGCATTCAAGTGGGCAGTAAATAGTGTTCATTTTATTTATTTTAAGTTTTTAACCATGGCTCCTACGTTTTCAAAGTTAGGGGGCAATAGTCAGAGCAGAGAAATAATTGCAAATGTCCTTGACTTGATGAAACAAGAGGTAGAGATGAAGGAAGAACATGTATGTTCCCCGAGTTCTACAAAACCCTGATGAAAGTGAATGAAAGAATAGCCAAGGCAACTGATATTTCACTGAGTGCCGTTTCCAGGGTTCTCAAAGATAAGAAGGAAAGAAAAATGGAACTTAATATATCACTTTTAAATTAAAAGATGTGGAACAGTTGTGTCGCCAGCGCATTGCAGAAATTGGCAGGCCACAATGGGAAAATGTATGCCATTATGTTGAGAACATTGAAAATCATTAGACAGAATTGTAGAAAATCAAATAGAAAGAATTCTAATCCATGACCATGGTGCAGAAAGTAGCGATAACGTTGATGATGACAATGACGTGAGCGAAGACGAAGGACTGTCAGGTGTGGAAGAATTGGAGACAGACGATTGACATTGTTTATATAGTAGGCCATTTGTATAGATGTTTTGTAGATATGAATATAACACATGTTTATCAGTGCAGGTGCATAAGGGGTAACAGATATTTGACATTGACTGTGACAGGCATGAATCGACTGGTGAACTGCTTATCTGAAAGTACAACTCGCTTCCTAGTTCTCATTAAGATTTTCACACGTCCAGATCTGTTGCGCTAGTTATAGCTTCGTGTTATGCTTTATTAAGAAAAGAATAGGAAGCAGACGAAAATACAACAGCTCTGTATCTTGTAACTATCACGTGACTACGCCCCTCTTATTGGCTGCTGTGATGTAAAAGCGATGCAAAGTATTTCCTTACATATATTTTAACATGAATATATCCGAAGATAATTGTGAACCTTTCATTTATATAGGCGCAAGTATCAAATGTTTTATCTAACAAGAGTAAATGCATCTGAAGCACGTGTAAAGTTTTGTCAACAAATACAACTTGGATCCTGCCTTTCGGACAACGATATATATCATGACAGGAGTGTTTATAAGAGTTTATCGCCCGATCTTAAATTGTATAGGGGTTGTTTATCGCCATTAAGGGATGTATTTAGCCAATTAGGGGAAAGGGAATTGTGAGCGGAAGGATATACAGGCTGTTTCAAAAGGACACCAAACGAAGATAACAGTCGATTAGCTTTCACTTTGACTTGTCCAAAACTTGATGTCGCAACTTTCAAAGTCTTGTACTTAAAGTTTTATGTGGGTTTAAAAATCGCACACATTTGGGATTAGGCAGCGAAGGAACAACGGTTGTCATACACCACACCCACATGCTACGTTTTCCATTACTAAGGTGACCTATGCCTCGCCGGCGTGTCACATCTTCACATCTTCGTTTTGAAACAGCCTGTATATTAGGGGGGGGAACTTATAAGAAAGAAGAATTAGAGAGTTGGGATTTTATATAGTGACTTTAGCAATTTGAATATGCATTAAACTATTTAAATTAGCAGCAAAAAATGTGCAATTTTAATGTGCTGTTATACTGTAATCAAGACTTAACAAGTTGTGTTTAAAATGAAGAATTCGCTTAACACTTTCTTCTTTAACAGGTGAGAATATGTTGAAATGTTTTAAAGGATTAATTATGTACACGATTCCAAAATACAGTGTGCTAAAATCCAATTAATTTAACCCACTCGCATTTGTATATCTGACTCACTATTTAACAAGCTTTACTTCGACAACTTATTCTAGAAAATGCATTTATATAAGTTTGTTAAACAGTTTCATTGCTAGGAATGGATACTGCAATACAATTGGTGCACTCAAAATCACAAAATACAAGCGATGATATCAGTGAACGCAATATGAAATAGACTAATGTATTGTAATTCCAGTAACACTGCGGGTTTTAAATCCCGTGACCCGTTCAAGGGCTACAAAGCATGTACTGAAGAGTATTAATTCAATATATTGTAGAATAGATGCATTAGAAAGTAGAATGGAAAACAGATACAGTCAGACGAAAAATGCAATGCCACAGTTTTCCTGGTCCACACCCATTTGATCTAACAATGGAACATGCCGAAATGACATTTTCCCCCTGCAACCCACAAGGATATCTCATTACCTCATTAATAGGTAGTTTTAGTCGCGGGCTTCATGGTTTAGGTCAGTTAGTGTTGATCAACTAGCCGTGTGTACGACAGGAGTTAGACTGCAGAATTCAATACTGTAGCCGGAGTTTGAACCACGCATCTCCTAGTTGCTCTAATCACTGGTCTACCATGGCAACATGCCGACATGGCATTACATTCGCCAACTGACTCGCGTTTTTTTTTTTTCGGGTAAACCACAAAGAATGGAATGGAAAATGTACAACAGTGCAGTTTACGGTAGTATAAATGTACGCTATAACAAAGAAAAGGTTTTATTGCCGCCATCATTTGCTATAAGGCCATTCTTCCTCTAATTGATAGTTGAATTTCTTATCCTTTTCGCAGGCACCATAATCAATGCGGTTCGAACCGTAATCCTAACGCGGTCATCCATTCAAAACCAAACGTCGCGTGATCAAATCTCAGCTACTACATCCAAATGTACTGCGGTAATGGATGGGATGGACCCAAGTAAAATAATCGGTGAACTGTCGCGCTTGAATGCCGATGAGGTTTCATTTGACTGCAGTTGAATGAATGTTGCATTTATTCAATTTTATTTGTAAATGTTAATAACTTTACAATATAAATAGCTATTATCACTTGTAGGCCATTGTTGTTCGTAGCATTATATAAATTAAACAAAAAGGCAATTAAAAACTCTAAAACCTTAACAAAATACTTTTGTATAAAATATGCTACAGCAGGCACTAAGAGGTTAAAAGTGTGTCGCTTAAAGGTTGTTATCAGTAGCGCTAATTATCGCGATAATACAAGTAGCTTTTTCTTGATAATTTCTCCTTTAGTGTTTTGGTTATGTATTACAAATATTCCATTTTGGTTTAAAATTACAATATCTGAAAGTGTAATTTAACTCTTTTCAATCAGCACTCATTACTCAATGTACTCGCATCCGAGCTTGTTTTCTCCTTTTACTGTTGAAACTGGATAACATTCTAAACATGAGTTTGAAACATTTTCTTCTATCTTAAAATGTTACAAGATATAAATAAAGCAGCAAATATTTGTAGCAAGATTGCCAGCTATACTCGGACAAGAACCATCCTGCTGTAAACAAGAAGCCGACTTGTCACGTGTTTGACGCAACAGTGTCCACACGAGTTCTGTAACAACACTAACTTTTACTTTCTCCATACGCACTATGTACATAAACGAAAAGTCGGTAAAATACCAAACTTGGTATTTAAGTTTAGTATCTTCCAGGTATGCACAACGAAGATTTTGAGAAAAATTCCCCCACCCCCACCTACCCTTTACATGGAACTTTTTTTGAAATTTTTGATTTTCTCAAAAATGCCTCTAACAATTTTGATTAACATTTCGTATATTAAAGATATTTATCCGACAAATAAAATGTATATCTTGAATTTTCTGGGAATAGCTTCTGAAAACTACTTTATTCTGGATGAATTTTTCATAACTACTAAACCGTAAGGGATGGACAAAAACTTAACCCACAAGAAATGTAGAGCACGTTAAAACACATAATTTATGTTATATACATTTTTTTTCGTGGAGTTGATCGTTTTTGAGATATTCCTTTTTCTTGGCTTCAGCTTTGAAAAACTTATACTTATCTCATACAGGACTTTGTCAACTCCTGTCCATACAAACAAAGGAACATCAGTCACATAGCAACCAGCTTTTGGCTTTCACTTTAACCTATGGTACTCACTTATTTCGCTTCTACTTACAAGGAAGCAAGAAATAAAACTATTTCTGCTAATTTTTTTCTGATTAGCATAAAGTAAATAGAAGTGTAAGCTTTTTAACAATAATTTGTTACAGGGATATAGAGAAAGTCATGTGAATGGTAAGATCAGATTTTTACGTTCTCCATTCGCACTATGTACATAGTGTATAGAGAAAGTATTGCACTCCACCAAAAATTCGATACCGAGATTTCACCGGAAATATATGTTTTAGGGTCCCCAATATCCAAAAAAAGCATTTTCACAAAAGGGTCCGTGTGCCTGTGTGTGTGTGTGTGTGTGTGTGTGTGTGTGTGTGTGTGTGTGTGTGTGTGTGTGTGTGTGTGTGTGTGTCCGTGTGTCCGTGTGCCCGTGAACACGATAACTCAAAAACGAAAAGTCGCTAAAATACCAAACTTGGTATTTAAGTTTAGTATCTTCCAGGGATGCGACACGAAGATTTTGAGCAAAATCCCCCCACCCCTAACTACCCTTTACATGGAACTTTTTTCGAAAATGTTGATTTTCTCAAAAATGGCTCTAACGATTTTGATTAAAATTTCGGATATTAAACATATTTAACTGACAAATGAAATGTTTATTTTGAATTTTCTGGGAATAGCCTCTGAAGAGTAGTTTACTCTGGATGCATTTTACTAAATTTTGAATAACTGCTAAACCGTAAGAGATGGACAAAAACTTACTGCACAAAAAATGTAGAGCACATTAAAACTCACAATTTATGTTATATACATTTTTTTCGTGGAGTTCGTCGTTTTTATGACATTCCTTATTTTTGGTTTCTGCTATGAAAAACGTATACTTTTCTCATACTGGAACTTGTCAACTCCTATCCATATAAACAAAGGAACTTCATTGACATAGCAACCAGCTTTTGACTATCACTTTAACCTACGGTTGTCCCTTATTTCGCTTCTGCTTACAAGGATGCGAGTAATAAGACTATTTCTGCTAATTTTTTCTGATTAGCATAAAGTAAATAGAAGTAGAAGCTTTTTAAGAATTATTTGTTGCAGGGATATGGAGAAAGTCATGTGAATGGTACACATCAGATTTTTACTTTCTCTATACGCACTATGTACATAGTGTATAAAAAAACTATTGCACTCCACCAAAAAATTTGATACCGAGATTTCACCGGAAATAAGTTTTAGGCTCCCCTTTATCTAAAAAACGTATTTTCGGAAAAAGGTCCATGTGTGTGTTTCCGTGTGTCTGTGAACACGATAACTCAAAAACGAAAAGTAGGTAAAACATCAAACTTGGTATTTAAGTTTAGTATCTTCCAGGGATGCGACACGAAGATTTTGAGAAAAATCCTTCCACTCCCAACTACCCTTTACATGGAATTTTTTCCAAAATTTTTATTTTCTCAATAATGGCTCTAACGATTTTGATTAAAATTTCGTATATTAAAGATATTTACTTGACAAATAAAATGTATATCTTGAATTTTCTGGGAATAGCCTCTGAAGAGTAGTTTATTCTGGATGAATTTCACTAAATTTTGAATAACTGCTAAACCGTAAGAGATAGACAGAAACTTACTTAACAAAAAATGTAAAGCACGTTAAAACACACAATTTATGTTATACACATTTTTTTCGTGGAGTTTGTCGTTTTTGTGACATTCCTTATTTTTGGTTTCTGCGATAAAAAGCTTATACATTTCTCATACAGGAATGTGTCAACTGCTGTCCATACAAACAAAGGAACTTCAGTGTCATAGCAACCAGCTTTTCATTATCACTTTAACCTATAGTACTCCCTTATTTCACCTCTACTTATAAGGAAGCAAGAAATATGGATATTTCTGCTAATATTTTACTGATTAGAATGAAGTTAATAGAAGTATAAGCTTTTTAAGAATAATTTGTTGCAGGAATATAGAGAAAGTCATGTGAATGGTATACATCAGATTTTTACTTTCTCTATACTCACTATGTACATAGTGTATAGAGAATGTAATGCACTCCACCAAAAAATTCGATTTCGAGATTTCACCGGAAATATATGTTCTAGGGTCCCCTGTATCCAAAAAAAGTATTTTCAGAAAAAGGTCCGGTGTGTCCGTGTGTCCTTGTCCGTGTGTCAGTGTGTCCGTGTGTCCGTGTGCCCGTGTGTCTGTGAACACGTTAACTCAAAAACGAAAAGTCGGTAAAATACCAACCTTGGTATTTAAGTTTAGTATCTTCCAGGGATGCGACACGAAGAATTTGAGAAAAATCCCCCCACCCCAAACTACCCTTTATATGGAACTTGTTTCGAAAATTTTGATTTTCTCAAAAATTTCTCTAACGATTTTGATTAAAATATCGTACATTAAACTTATTTACCTGACAAATAAAATGTATATTTTGAATTTTCTGGGAATAGCCTCTGAAGACTACTTTATTCTGAATGAAGTTTTCATAGCTACTAAACCGTAAGAGATGGACAAAAACTTAACCCACAAAAAATGTAGAGCATGTTAAAACACACATTTTATGTTATATACATTTTTTCGTGGAGTTGATCTTTTTTGAGATATTCCTTTTTCTTGGTTTCAGCTTTGAAAAACTTACTTATCTCATACAGGAATTTGTCAACTCCTGTCCATACAAACAAAGGAACATCAGTCACATAGTAACCAGCTTTTAGCTTTCACTTTAACATATGGTACTCCGTTATTTCACTTCTACTTACATTAAAGCAAGAAATAAAACTATTTCTGCTAATTTTTCTTGATTAGCATGAAATAAATAACGGATAAACTTATTAACAATACTTTGTTACAGAGATATAGAGAAAGCCATGTGAATTGAACACGTCAGATTTTTTACAACAAACCGGGTAAGACATTGCCAGAAACTTATGTATTACAGAACTGATATTACCGTGTAGAGCAAACTGGTTATTTTTGCGCGTTTTCTCTCTTAAGTGTCACGAAAACTACACGGTCATTTTGCAACCGTATATTAACATGCTTTGTATTTTATTTTAATTATTATTTTGCACAGGCATAACATAGGAAACATCTGCTTCAGTAGCCAAGACTGAGCATGTTGCAGAACACAAAGCATTAGGGTGAGAAGTTGTTATTGTATATGCCAAGGCTGCTTCTTTTGTCAATCCAGAAATACATGCTTTTGTAAGAGCAAGGTTTTATGTCTAAGTAACCGGGAGTTTTATAGAGACAGGTCTTTTCCCTAAAAGTTTGCAGCTCGGGACTCTTCCATTATAAAGAGCGGTCACGTGAGTGTAATACAATTAACTTCCAAGATTATCCACGTGACAAGGTTATTTTCGCGCTACTTTGGAACCAATCAGAAATGAGCCCTAAGATTGGATATTTTAGGTATATAAGCGTTGCGCACACAAGAAAATAGGCTTTTATGCTGTAGATTGTATGTTGTATGTACGTGGATGTTGTAGTGTTGGTGCTCGATTGGGTGACATTCTTACGCGAAATACTGCAGTTACCGCATCAGTTGATATGTCGCGTTATAGGCAAGTAAGCGATAACTATCGACGATTGTAGAATTGAGAAACTTTGTAGGCGCGGAAATAGCAGTAGTTATAAGCAGATATTTCTACATCTACAAGAACTATGTCGGCAGTCGCTCGACGGATTGGTGCCTCAATAATAACAAGTGTTAATAAACAGCATCAATTCTGTGGAATTCAAAGTGAAGTACTTCTGTTTGTGAGTCTACCCAGTGGGACATACCCCAGTCATTCAAATGTGTATGTTCTACATGGATGAGCATAGCCGGTGCATCATAGACATCAAAGAGGCATGTATGTACACGCTGACACTAATTCAGACCAACTCCAAGGTAGACGAACGAGATGCGACAATTTGCCACTCGCTATTTCGACAGGCAGCAAATAATTGCGCAATGCACGGAGAAGGTTTCTTTAGAAGTATAGTCTGGGTTAAAATCGGAGTGGGGTATGTAGCAATACATCAAAACGGGTAACAAACTAATTAGAGGGGGGCTCGCGTGGAGGAGCACAAATATGTCTGACGAGAATGGTACGAGAATCTGTCCCATTTGCGAGGAGGAAGAGTCGTGGATACATATCTTAGCAAGATGTAGGGGTACGGAGGAATGGCGGGAAAAATATTTACCGCGATTCTTTACCACCGCGAATGTAGGGCTAGAAGCATGTTGGACGCTACTGGTAGGCGCGAAGACGTGGATGGGCTAGGTAAAGTTATACTTAAAGCAAGACTGCTGAGATCTAAGAAGGCTGCCAATAGAGAAGATAAGAACAACTAAACAAAAGTGACTACAATGTTTTACATACATATATTTTATGTAATACTTAGGTCATTGTTGTGTTATGGTTTTATACATTGTGTATACATTATGTGTATATATTCCTTTTAAGTGTATTTATCTATTATAATAGGGTACATTTATGCTTCTGAATAAGGTGTACTTACTCTTTACTGTAAATTTAAGTTGCTGAATTTCAATATCTTTGTCTTTTTATTTTCGTGTTTACTCTTTCAATTCTTTGTTTTTTTAATATTGATTTTAGTATGTATTACAAAGCACGTACAGTCTGTGGACCCGTGCGATTGTTGAAGTTGAATGTACAGGGTTACTACAAAAGAAATAGACAACTTCAACTGGCTGTAAAACAAAAACTATTAGAGATAGCAACCTAATTATTTTGGAGGTATGTTGAGAAACTCTCAAAGTTTTGTTTGTTACTATTGGTAACGCTGTAGTGTTTTGTTTGTTGTTGCAGAAGCTGAAATGGCGGAAAATCCTGTGGAAAAGGCATATTGCGTGTTGGAATTTGCTAGAACGCAATCAGCAACTGTTGTCCAACGACATTTTAGAACACGTTACCACAAAACGCCACCGACTAGACAGTCAATCTACGACTGGTATAGAAAATTCGAGACAACGAGATGTTTGTGCAAAGGGAAGAGCTCGGGAAGACCAAGAGTTTCGGAAGAAAATAACCGACAATAATACTCTTGCATTTTGGCCACCAAGGAACCCTCATCTCACACCATGTGACTTTTTTCTATGGGGATTCGTGAAAGACCGTGTTTTTTTTTCTTCTTCTTTTTTAAATGCATTTATTTTAAGTCGCCTAACTGCAAGGTCTTATAGCGACTGTAAAAACATGATACAAACTTTAACACAAGGGATAAACATATAACATTATACAGTACATTAACTTTACAATATTTCCAAAGCTAAAATATTAAACAAATTCACATACATTGTTAACAGTGAGATTGCATTGTGAAGCAGGTTTACAATAATTTATTATACAATTTGGTGTATTTAAAAAACTGTATCAGTCTAAGACATGAGCTCGAGTCCTTCACTGTCACCGTGTTTTTGTCCCTCCACTTCCTCTTAATTTAGACGACTTGAAACAACGTATCAGACAAGCCGTGGCAAGTGTTGATGCAGATATGTTACAAAAGGTTTGGGATGAACTTGATTATCGTATGGATGTGTGTCGTGTGACTGGAGGAGCCCATATTGAACGTTTGTGAGTTCACAATGTAAACTTCAAAGACTCCTCTACAAACCAGTGAAAACGGCGTCAAATTACCGTAAATAGTTTTTGTTTTACAGGCAGTTGAAGTTGTCTATTTCTTTTGTAGTAACCCTGTATAATATTGTTATGTCAATAAATACACTTATTCATTCATTCACTCGCTATTTCTTAAGGTTTGTCTCGGTTGTGTTTTGTTTCGGCAGGTTAAGTGATAAGCTGACTGCGAGTGTTCTGGACTTCAAGATAAGCCTGCTGCCGATACACCTTGCAGTTAAACACATGGAACCATACAAAGGATAGGTGTCTTAATATCAGAAACGACTCTGCACAGCAAACAATAGCACCTTGATCAAAATACATATCGAGACCAGCTTTGTGCTAAGAATGGCAATTTGATATAGGAGTACAACGTATTATACATCTGTTTCTTTAGTAAAACAAAGCTAGGTCACATATTATTTACTATAAAATCTGATGCGTTACACTAACATGACTCTCTCTAGCTACTCTACAAACAAACTTCTTACGAAAGAGAATTCTTCTTCCAACGCCATGCTAATCGAGATAAACATTAGCAGAATTTTATTACTTAGTTCCTTATAAGTAGAATGGAACATAGGGAATGCATTACGCTAAACAGATAGTCAAGTATTTTAAAAGTCGTTATTTGATTGTCACTGCAAATCATTTCTTTGCTTGACCAGGAGTAGAACAAAAGAAAAACGGACACTTCACAATTGAAACTAATAACAAAGAATACCTCAAAAACAGTAAGATCCACGAAAAAATGTATATGACATAACTTGAGTATTTTAAAAAGATCTACATGTTTTTATTGTAAGTTTTTGTCTATTTCTTACGGTTTAATAGTTATACTAAATTAAGCAAAATACATCCAAAATAAACATCTCTTTAGAAGCTATTCCCAGAAAATTCAAGATATACATTTTATTTGTGATAGATATGGCTTTAATATGTGGTATTTTAATCAAAATCGTTAGACCCATTTTTAAGAAAAACAGAATTTTCGAAAATATTTCCTTGTAAAGGGTAGTTAGGGGTGAGAGGATTTTCTTGAAAATCTTCGTGTCGCATCCTTTACTTTTCTTTCTTTATGTACATTGTACATACGGGGCTAGAGAAAGTAAAACTTTAGTAGTGTGTAAGTGCCCCTGTCTTCTTTTAATTAGTATGTAATTAGTATGCTTGGATGTACGCTTGTTTTAAACACATACTTTACAATTCAGCAGTGTATAGCACATCTGTGGTTCATATGCAGCATACGGAAACGTTATATAAGCCTTTCCATAATGTTCTCTTCCAGAAACTAAATCACGCTGAAAATTATTTACGGTGCTATACATTTTAGAGGCGGTTATTTTCCGATACCAAATAATTAATGGCGCTCTTTAACTGCTATGATTTTCAGCGTCCCATTCTAAAATGGGCGTGAAAGACCGCTTAATTTTGCTCAGAGGCTTCTCTATCAGGCTTGAGGTTCTTTTAAGTGCCGTAAATTTACGGCATGGGACCAACGGCTTTACTTCCCTTCCGAAGGAAGCCATGTTAAGGATTTTTAACCCGAAAAAATCCATCATTCTCCTCCTTATTTAAACCCAAATAAATAAAAATACCCATAAACTTCCTCCGCCAATCAACGGTATAATAGTGTTCCGTTTCACTATTTCTCTCTCCCTCCCTCTCTCGTTCTTCTCTCCCATATGTTTACACCTGGATCATTCTTGTTTATACAAAATGTATCTTGTCTTTGTTTAGAACCCCTTCCATCTTTGGGGACATTTCTTCATCACATTCCTAACATATTTCAAAAGACGCATTTTGAACCTGTCGCGTTGCACGCATCTGATGAATACACTACTACTTACCATTTTGGGTAGAGGAAGAAATAACTTTGTTTCTGTCCATTAAAACTCTAACGCGATGTTAGAGGACAATTTTTAAATAATGTAGTTTAGAATTATTTCTTCTGTCCTCAGTAAAAAGGAGGAATAGTATATACACTATCTTGCTATTCTTCTGACATATTAGGTACAATTTTACTCCTGCTAACCGCTGTAAGGAAAGAAGTTAGTGGGTTGAATTTGGGTATGTTTGCTGGGTACGGGGATATAAAATGCCACATATGTTCAACAACATTCGTTCACATGCTTTTACTCTTCCAAATACAAACTATACTTTCAAAAGATTAATCTTTTAACTCCAAAAGTATGTCTACAAAATATTATTCTTTTAACCACACCAAGGTCAAGATATACATTAGCAGAATTGGTCGTATTACTTGTTTCATTGCAAGTAGAAGGGAAATAAGGGAATACATTATGTTAAAGCGATAGTTAAATCTTTTAAAAGCTGATCGCTATGTGAAACAATTAAAGTTCGGTTCGCTTTGCAAGGTGCCGGTTGAGAAAAGTTATTTAGTTTAAAACCGAAACCAATACCTAGGAATATTAAAAAACGATTAACTCTACAGGAAAAATGATGACCTAAATTCGTATTTTAATGAGATCTACATTTTTTGTGCATTGAGTTTAACCGTTGTGCAAAACTGGAGCGGATTCAAAAGTCCTCAGGTCTGGTGTTGTGTTGTAGTTCTCAGGGCTGCTGGTTGTAGTGTTGTATTCTATTTAAACCTTATTCACAGATTTAAATTTGCCGCTGTATATAGAGTTGGTAACTCTTGCTGTTGGCGAAACTGGAATTAGTATTTGCGCCAGATTTGATTGTTGAAGCAGTAGCAAGCTTATTATCGGCGGCGAATTAACTTATTTATGCACAACTCAATCGCGTTTTGCTAGCGTCAGTCGGTGAGTAAAAGAATCTTAACCTCCTTGCTTGGATGGTAGGATTTAATACAATATTGAATTAATGTAGTGAATTAAGGCAAGCTATTTAAAGTGAACTCGTTTTTTAGAGAACTGTGCCAAATATATAATTTGTAATCTGTACTTACAATAAATCTCTTGTTGATAATCAGTAGAATACAATATTTCACAGTAAATTGCTAAATTAGAGGTCTCGATTTGTGAGATCATCTCTTGGTGTCTGTATCTCTGGCTTCTATCTTACTCACTGCGTCTCGGAAGCCTTTAAAAATGTTCACATATCTACAAAAGTTGAAGACCAATGTTTTATAACATTGTAATCTGTCCGTCACGATGGGAACGACAGAGTTCCTTATTCACATTTCGTGCAATACGTATTTACAATTCATTTTACATACTCATAATAATTAAAAGTAATACATTTGTATAATTTACATGGAAATGTTCTTATAAATAGCTTCATTTCTTACGCAAATATTTGTGTCACTCTGTACTTATGCATTGTTACCGGTATAAACAATTTATAGCATCCGGTATCTCGTTCGCCTTTTATTCTTCTTCTTCTCCTCTCATATTACTACATTAATTATGTTTTATTATTAATATGCTTTTCTAAACAGCAACTCTTAGCTATAAATTATACATTATAATGTGTTGTATTCATTACATAAGCTCTGCTATATTATTTTCGTAAAAGCTTGCCATTTTAGGCTATTTTCGTACGTATCGTGAGGCGATGACGTCACGCTGCCATTTTTATACATACAATTCTTTGGCTTACATTGCAAAACAAAGTGTTTTATTGACTGCCTCCGTGGTCGAGTGGTCGGCGAGCTGACTTCTCACCCGGAGGTTCCGGTTCGATTCCCGGATGGGGCGGGGAATTTTTCTTTAACCGGAATTATTCCCTATCCCCCATAGAGTCTGGAAGTATGAATGTGAGAGTGAATGTGCGTGTGTTTAGTAATATAAAGTTTAACCCAATGTTCTGAACCTACAGTTTCACAAGTGAAAGCCCCCGATAAGACCGTTGATGTTAAAGGGGGCTATACAAATGAAGCAAAAAAAAAAAAAAAAAAATGTTTTATTATTTTATGACATTGTTTTAGGACGGTATTGTTTCATTTTTCTCTTGACTTGATTTATTTAACATTAAATCCTGCGTCAAAACTCATCCATAATATATATATATATATATAATCAAAATCGTTAGTGCCATTTTTGAGAAAAAAAAATCAAACATTTTCCGTTTAAACGGTAGTTTAGGTGGGGGAATTTTCTTTTTTTTTTAAATCTTCATGTCAGATCTGCGGAAGATACTTAACATATACATATACATAAATTAAGGTTTTTAATGGTCTTTTCGTTTTTGAGCTATGCTGTCCACAGGCACACACATGAACATTTTTCTCAAAATGCTTTTTTCGTAGTCAGAGTATCTCAAAACATATATTTCCAGTGAAATCTCGACATGAATTTTTAGTGTAAAACAATACCTTTTCTATGTACATTGTATGCACATGTGTGCTAGAGAAAGTAAAAATGTGATGTGTTACATTCAAATAGCTTTATCTAATATTCTTACAAAAGCTTATTTTTCTCTCTACTTCAGTATATCAATATAAATATCTGCAGAAATATTTTATTACATACTTCCCTGTGCATACACGGGAGTAAGGAAATACGTTAGGGTAAAACTGTAGTCAAATCTTTCAAGAGTAAGCTCGCTGTTTGATGCATGGACATTCTCTTCGATCCCTTTGCTTGACTAGGAAAAAAGAAAAAACGAATAATGATTTTCTATTTGAGAATTGAATAAATATTTTAAAATTAAAATCATTGGTATTTGCACAAAATATACTCATTTAATATAAAATATGTGTTTTAAGCAGACCTACATTTTTAATTTCGCTACATTACTATGTACATATGTAGTGTATAAAATTTTCGAAAACTGTTTCATGTGTTTGCGATGGACGGATAATCTTGAAAATCTCTGTGTCGCATCCTTATAACATTCTAAATTAAATATCTTTTGGTATTTATGCGACTTTTCGTTTTGGGGCTATGCTGTTCACAGACACACACACATACACACATTTTTCCAGAAATGTTTCTTTTTGAATTCAGGGGACATATAAATTCTCAGTATCGAATTTTTTGCTGTAGTACAATAACTTCTCTTTCTACTATGTACATATGTAATGTTATATTATCTATCCTGATACAGGTTTTATTTCGCTTAATTCTACCACACATATGAGTATTTTACAGCCTTTGAGTTAGTAATGACAAGAACCGAAACCTTATACGCTATGCATTTAAACCTATATTTCCGCGTTTCCTTTTAAAAGTAATGGTATACGGCGCTAACAAGCTTTTTACTCGCAGTCATTTTACATTATCATTATTCTCATGCTTGCTTTACGTCATACAAACCTAAATGCACACAGCAAAACACACTAGTTACTTTGGAAAAATAACAACCTTTCGTTATCTTAGATACTTTGAGGTTATGTCCTTGTTTACGATGTCGGTAATGTTGGAGGTGTAGCAGGAGTACCTTGGCTTTATCAACAAATGACTAACGAAGTGGGGCTTTATGGGCTTTCTGAACCTTATACATTATCGCTACAGTGTATTGTTTTATGGCGTTTAGGAAACATAAAAGATTACAAACAAAGAAACGAGTGAAATTGTAAATACATACTCTTATTTCAGTACGTGTACAACTCCATTTTCATCGATTCGGAAAAACAGGCAATGCATCTGCAAGCTATCTGATTGAAATGTATACCAGTTAGTTACCTACATAATGGAGATGTTTCTGCCATTTATATAAATTCCAATTTATAAAGAATACTTTTTATTTTAAAATTCATTATAATGTTGAAAATGAGCCACGTGATAAATTTTTGAGAATTTACATATAAAAAGTCAAGCTTGAAAGAAAATAAATTTCAAAATGGATCGGTTTTAACATATTCTTTTACACTGGCCTTAATTAGAGTAGAAAAATAATAACTATTCGTTCTCTCTAAACCTTTTGAGTTTTCAATACTTAATAATGTATTCAAATTCGAGCAATATTTCGTAAAATCAAAATGAACATTTTCTTTATTGTGCTTTTGAGAGACAGTATAAGAACTCTGAAACAAATTAGTGAAAATTTGTATCCTAAGGAACATTTAGAGTATAGGAAAGTGTTAGAAAAATGTTTGCAAGAAAGTAAGGTATAAAGTCGATAGTGTCTATTATAAAGCATGCACAGAGCCATCTATAGTTTCAGTTGGTCGTTAAACTTCATCAAATGTGAAAAACTATACAGGGTGTTTCAAAACGACACCAAACGAAGATGTGGACCTCGTTGGTCATACCGTACGTGATACGTAAATATAATTTTCAGCTCTAAATTCGGCACATACAAAAACTGCCATAAAATCACCATGGATTAGACAGTCGTACATAACCAGATGACACGTGCCCATTCCAAGAGAGATGCCGGTTGGTAGCGAAGGACCCAGTCACGTGGTGTAGGAGTGGTTAGATAGACACGCCGGCGCGGCACAGGTCAGCTTAGTAATGGAAAACGTCGTATAACACATTCTGAGGTTGTATATGTATGACAACGGCTATTCCTTTGCTGTCTAATCCCAAATGTGTGCGAGTTTTAAACACATAAAACTTTAAATAGAAGAGGTTTCGTACAAGTCAAAGTGTAAGCTAATCGATTCTATCTTCGTTTGGTGTCGTTTTGAAACGGCCTGTATATAATCCTAAAGCGAAGAATTCATATTATTTTATTATAAATAAACACAGCATGCATTTTTCACAGTTCTGATGTAATTACACAGATGCATCACATAAATACAAATAACTCCTGTGTACACTAATGTACTGTATCTTCACTGTACTGTATTCTGTTGCAAAATAAAGAATTTGGAGGTCCGCAATATTTAAAATAAACATATTAGCGTTCCTTTGAAAGTGCAACTAACTCAGTTTTTACTTTATTGTTTAGGTATTTCTAGTAAGTAGAGAAGTATTGTACTGTCGATACTTTGTCGAAAATAATTTTTGAGGTCCTTTAATCAAAAAACAGCGTAGTGTGTGTTTGTACTTGTGAACAGAGTAATTTAAAAATGGAAAGTACGTTAGATACCAATCTTGCGACATGGTCAAGAAAATCCCCCACCGGGAAAAATAACAGAACTACTGATTTCCTTAAAGCTGATCAATACCTTAGAGCAACGGTTTCCAACCGGTAGGCCCCGGCACCCTAGGGTGCCGTGTGATTGGCTAAGGGGTACCGCGAGATATATAAGTCAAATCAATTACTCTCATGCACGGCAGATGGTGATAGTGGTCGATTCATTTCCAATTCAGTTATACTAGTATCCCACAGATGGCATTACAGCTATACCCTGCCGAACATTCCCGAGACTACTCGCTTCCTCACGAACATTCCCGAGACTTCGACAGATGAATATATAAAAGTGTACGCCGCTTGGCGCTTTCAGTTGTCTTCCTCGCGTTGATTCACAGTGTTTAGCTATGGATAAGTTCATTGTTAAACGTAAACGCCAGGACAGTGAAAGTGAACAGTCGGCTCCTACTGCTTGCTTTAAGAAGCCAAATCTTACAGTTTCTCCCGGACCGTCGAATTCACCACATAAAGAAGACAAACGAAAGAAAAGAACATACCAGGGCAGTTACTTAGCGTATGGACTTAAGTGGAATAACAACGAGGAAAACCCTATTCCTGTGTGTTTAGTTTGTGGCGAAACACTTAGCAACGAGGCCATGGTACCTAGCAAACTGAAGCGCCATCTTACAACAAAGCATCCTAATGTGTCACAGAAAAGTGTAATGTATTTTTCACATATATTAGAAGGGGAGAAGAAAACAGCTGTGAGAATGGTAAAGAGAATGACCATAGGTGATACTGCTCTTGAAGCCTCATTTAAAGTAGTAGAACTGATAGCTAAAACAAAGAAACCTCATACTCTTGGAGAGGAAATCATTGGCCCTGCATGTCAAGTTATAGTTTCAACAATACTTGGCTAAGGAGGAGCTAATCAAATTTCGAAAGTTCCTCTGTCCAACAACACAATCAGCCGCAGGATATCTGAAATGTCATGCAATATCAACGAATAAGTCACGGAGAAAATAAAAACTTATAGAACATTTGCTTTGCAAGTAGATGAGAGTCTCGATATTGGTGACAAACCGCAACTCCTTGGTTTTATCAGATATATTGATGAAAAAGATATTAGTGAACAGTTTCTGTTCTGTAGACCGCTGGAGACTACAACCACAGGCCATGATATTTTCGTTTCTATTAATTCCTATCTCAATGACCATGATCTTTCATGGAAAGACTGTTGTGGTATATGTACAGATGGTGCACCATCTATGTCTGGGAAAATTAAAGGTTTTACTGCCAGAGCTCTCAATGAAAATCCATCCATTATTATAACTCACTGTTTTCTGCATAGAGAGGCATTAGTCGTGAAAGCGTGTAATGAGGATTTTGCTGAAGTGTTTAACCAAGTTGTGAAAATGGTGAACTATATGAAGTCTCGACCTTTAAAGTGCAGAATTTTTGAACAGTTATGTCGCGCAACGGATGCAGCTCATACCTCTTTGTTACTTCACACAGAAGTAAGGTGGTTGTCGCGGGGTCGTGTATTGAACCGGTTTCTCGAACTTAAAGAACAGCTAAAAACTTTTTTTAAGGATGAAAATCAAGACACATTTCATGAGCTCTTACTAAGTGATTCTTGGTGTTTTGAACTGTCGTATCTGGCAGATATTTTGCATAAGCTGAATGAACTGAATGTTTCGATGCAGGGTCGACATGAAACAATAATCTCCTCAACCAATAAAATGAAAGGTTTTAAAAGAAAACTTAGTTCTTGGAAGTCTGCAGTTCAAAAAGGAGATTTGTCGAACTTTCCATCTCTTCTTAATGTGGCAGGAGATAAAGATCTGGGTAAACTGAAAGATCGCATTTGTGATCACTTATCAAGATTGCAAGATGCAATAGATGCGTACTTTCCAACTATTTCCACTACGAATCTCGACTGGGTTGTCTCACCATTTGATTTCGTAGATACTGCAGAGGAAATAGATTTCACTGCTTGCGAACGAGGTGAATTTATTGGTCTTTGCGCTGATTCCACACTAAAAGGTAAGTTCACCAAGAGTGAGGCGTCGGTGGCTAGTTTTTGGCTTCAACGGAGAGAGGAGTAACCTAACTTAATGAAGAAAGCAATTAACGCACTTTTGCCCTTTTCAACATCCTATCTATGCGAGCAAGCCTTCTCTGCTATGGTGACAATAAAATGCAAAGCAAGAAATAGACTGAATAGCCTTGAGGATGATTTGCGTGTTTCACTGTCAACTGTGAGACCCAACATCACATAAGCATCAATCATTAATCGCACAAAATTTATTGATGTATTTTTACTCAGTGATTGTAGTAAAGTTTCCTGTATTATGTTAGGGTGTAGGTTATTATTATATAATATTTCAATAAATTAACATATTAAGCTTAATTTTCTTTTAATTCAAGGAAGGGTGCCCCTGGTGTTTAATGTTATTCCCAAGGGTGCCGTGAACTTCAAAAGGTTGGGAAACACTGCTCTAGAGCACTCACATGTATCCTTATGGAGGGATACACAAAATAGCCGCTAAAGATGTATAACTTTAGAAACTGTGAACAGAATCGACACACAGCCAGAAAGAAACTAGACGGGAAGTTCGGATACACTGATGATACATTTTATGAACATGTTACGGTTTTAAGAAATGAACGGTATACTTTCTGTAGATGCCGGTTGTTACGGATAATGAAAAGAACCGAAATTCCTCCACCCAGCCTCCATCCCGAACAAAAAAATTGGCATTGTTACTTGATGTAAACGTTTTCAGAATGCCTCTGCACCTGCAAATCTTTTAAGCAATATTATAATTCTTACAAAAGCCGATATTTTACGTTCTACTGCAACTACTTTGGTAATGAACAGAAATTGTTTAATATTATAATCATTAATTAGGTGCTTGTAAATTGCGCCTAAGAGTAGGACCGGAAGGGGTAACGGGGCAGCTTTCACTCCGCGCCGAGCGCAGCGGGCGTTCCATTATCTGCCTCCCTACGTCTTAAGGGCCATTCACATCGAAAATCAACCGTAGGCTCAGAAGCTGGCAGTCAATATATGTTTGGGCTCATTCACGGTGGTTACATTGACTTAAACATAACCGTAGTACGTTAACATAGAAGCTTGCATACGCCAAGATTTTGCGTCAAAGTTAATATGTAACGTAAGAATCAACCAATAAGAACCACTGCTCGATGTGTTAGTAAAATGGCTTCGATGATTCTCTCTTATTTCTCCTCGTTAATTCGTCTTTGATTAAGGACTAGAATCCACCATCGTCTGCAACGAGACAACCGCTCTTTAAAATATAAAACACCAAGAAAATTTGCTACTCTAGTCTGCATGTGCTGCCATACTCTCGTCTCTGCCAGCCATTTTACTCGCTAAGCGCAGTTCACTTGTTTTAATTTCTGATTGGTTATTACCTACGTTTACGTCTGTCATTGAGAATGCTCATGGTGCATTTAATTCTGGTCCTTTACTCTTCATGTAAATAGAATATTATATACAGAGCCAGGAAGTTCGTACCGTTCTCTGCTCAAGTTGCGACCGACCGTCTCGTCGCATCAAGAACGCAGGAGTGGAAAGGTAAACAAACCTGTTGTCAAGTAAACATACTGTTTCCAGAGAACAAAATGACCTATGAAACATTCGTATAAGCAGATCATTATGTACAACATACAAATTATTGCACATATAAGGGAGACCTTGGTTTCTATACATGCACATTATGAAAACATTCAAGCAATTATAAAACGGATTGTAATATTTACCTATCGAACGTTAAATAATATCCAAATAATAAAATGTATTTCTTATATATCTTCAGATTCGTATTAGATAATAACGAAAGCAGGAATTAAACTAAATCTTTACTCATCTGCAACTGTATTACTGAAAACTATATGTACTTCTGAAGCCTTTCAAATGAAAACCTCATTCTACATTCCGATAAACAATATTTATAATGCGAAAACGTTGATTCCACTTCGCATGATGTGATTGGGGCATATTTGAAATATTTTATCAGTTCCGTTTCAGTATCACCAAACAAATAGCATTTGTTGGGATTTAAAAGCGCTGCTTTTATATGACACATCACTCTGAACCCTGCATTCTTTTTATTTACACGTTTCATTTTCATCTTTATTTGAGGTAGGATACTTGTGGATTAGTAGATCCGTCTTCTACATGCCACACAGATTCAGTTCAGCTCTGGACTGTAACTGTGGGTTAACTTAAATTTGAAATTAACAATATACTTCTGTGAAGCTATTCTATTACTAGACGTTTGACAGTCTGTATACTAGAACTGCCATCGGTTTCTAAATAAGTATGTTGCTAGAAAACAGCTATGGTTATAATTAATTTTGCTCATATTTTAGCCGAACAAAGATGTTATTCGCACACCTTACTTCCTACCGTATGGTTCTGTGTTACACAGTGATACCTGTTTTGCAGTAATGGGTTGCACTTTACGTTGACCTTTGTTCGCATGAATAGTGCCGCATGGGATTGGCAAACCTCTTACTCTGCATAAGGAAATTGGTACCAACTTCTTAGCTCTGATTATATACATCAAAATAAATCTGTAATTTCAGTTACGATATTTACTTGGAATATTTTGGTAAATTTGGAAGCGAAATATTTTACGAACGAAAGACGATATATACGAAGTCTTATTTCATGAACTTTTGCAAGTATCTAATAAATTGCTATTGATAACTAAAATTGAGCTAGACCTGTTTTGTACAAGATAATCTCAGAAATAAAAAAGAAAGTAAAACAACGATTATGGTGTACAATAACGGAGATACGAGTGATCTCAAAAAGACTGGCAAGGGAGACTGACGTGATAAGCATCCCGGGAGAATTCTGGGGAAGTTTAGACACGAGTTATCACTTAACTGAAACTAGTACAACATTTCTAGGCATTCATTTCGAACCTGGTCAAGGTTGGCGTTCACATATTAATGATTTCGCCAACAAAGTAAGCAGAGGTGTATTTATGTTATGTGTGTTAAAAAATCATTTGTGTTTCAATGTTTTATTATCAGTTTATTATAGACAACTCCATAACCATTTGAGTTATGGTATTTTATTTTGGGGAAACCATGCTTTGGTTAAAAATAGATTTTTATTACAGAAAAAGGAAATTCGAATTTTATGTGGTGTAGCCCCTAGAACTCATTGTAAACCTTTATTTGTTAAGTTAGGTATTTTAACTTTGACTTCAATGTTTGCGTTTCACTGCCTCTTATTTGCTAAAGAAATAATTATAAATACAATCTATGTTCCGAAATCCACTTTCATCACACCAGAACTAGTTCCAATATTTACATAAATAGATGTAAATATAGTAAGATTCAAAATTCCTTTGAGATAATATCATTAAATCTATTTAACAAACTTAGTAACAGCATTAAAGCTCTCTCCGTTGAATCTTTTAAGAGGTCAGTGAAGCGCATTTTGATTTTAAATCCATTTTATTGTCTGCATGAATTTTATAACACTGTCAATTGTTTTTGAACTTACCTGTATTTGACGTTGCTACACAATGTGCTTTATTCTGGCAAATAAACTTGTCTGTCTGTCTGACCTACTGGTTAGGTAAAAGGCGGTTATCTGCTTGTGTTTTGGGTGACGCAAACCCGTAAAACAATTTAAATAACGAGTTATGTTTGTGGAATATAAAACAGAAAAATCTGATGTGTACAATTCACATGACTTTCTCCATATCCCTGCAACAAATTATTCTTAAAAAGCTTATACTTTTATTTATTTTATGCTAATCAAAAAAAAAAATAGCAGAAATAGTCTAATTACTCGCTTCCTTGTAAGTAGAAGCGAAATAAGGGACAACTGTAGGTTAAAGTGATAGTCAAAAGCTGGTTGCTATGTCAATGAAGTTCCTTTGTCTATATGGATAGGAGTTGACAAGTTCCTGTATGAGAAAAGTACACGTTTTTGATAGCAGAAACCAAAAATAAGGAATGTCACAAAAACGACGAACTCCACGAAAAAATGTATATGACATAAATTGTGTGTTTTAATGTGCTCTACATTTTTTGTGCAGTAAGTTTTTGTCCATCTCTTAGGGTTTAGCAGTTATTCAAAATTTAGTAAAATTCATTCAGAATAAACTACTCTTCAGAGGCTATTCCCAGAAAATATGTTTAATATACGAAATTTTAATCAAAATCGTTAGAGCCATTTTTGAGAAAATCAAAATTTTCGAAAAAAGTTCCATGTAAAGGGTAGTTGGGTGTGGGGGGATATTTCTCAAAATCTTCGTGTCGCATCCCTGGAAGATACTAAACTTAAATACCAAGTTTGGTATTTTACCGACTTTTCGTTTTTGAGTTATCGTGTTCACAGACACACGGACACACACACACACACACACACACACACACACACACACACGGACCTTTTTGTGAAAATGCTTTTTTGGATATTGGGGACCCTAAAACATATATTTCCGGTGAAATCTCGGTATCGAATTTTTTGGTGGAGTGCAATACTTTCTCTATACACTATGTACATAGTGCGTATGGAGAAAGTAAAAATGTGATCTCAACGCAGAGGTATTGCGGTCTCGGATTCAGAGCAGCCTACATACAATGAGCTAGCCCATACACCCTATTTGTGATGCCAAGGAGCACTGCGAACAATGCAAATCAATGGGAAATTAGTTCTAAGCAAGTCACACATTTTGAACACTGTTCTTATTTTCTCTTTTACTTACCTATATTAAATAGAGAAAGTATTGCATTCCACCCAATATTTGGATGCAATGATTCCACCAGAAATACATGTTTTGAGACATGCTGAATAAAAATGAATGTGTGTGTGTCTGTCTGTCGGTGAACAGCATAACTCTAAACAGAAAATCTGATGTGTTCTATTCCCATAACTTTCTCTAGCTGTTTTATATACAAACTGTAACACAAAAAATGAAGTCCTCGTTAAAATACATACGTTAGTCATATACATTTCTTTACGTGGAGCTTACCGTTTTTGAGGTATTCCTTGTTATTGGTTTCAATTGTGAAGTACTTATACTTTTCTCAGATGGAAGTGTCCGTTTTTCTTTTGTTCTACTCCTGGCCAAGCAAAGAAGCGATTTGCAATGACAATCGCATAAAGACAGCTTTTAAAACAGTTGCCTATCATTTTAGCTAGTGCATTCCCTTATTTCCCTTCTACTTATAAGGAACTAAGTAACAAAATTCTGCTAATGTTTGTCTCGATTAGCAAGGTGTAGAAAGAAGAATTATCTTTCGTAAGAAGTTTGTTTGCAGAGTAGCTAGAGAAAGCCATGTGAGTGTAGCACATCATATTTTTTTATTTATCATGTAAATATCCTTAATGTACTATTATAATTAAAATGGATAGGGGCATTTTTTAGGAAATAACTTTGACTTTTTTTCTCTATAAATGGTAGTTTGGAGTGGCAGCATTTTCTTGAAAATCTTCAAGTTGCATCCTTGGGAGGTACAGAACTTATATAACAAGTTTGGTATTTAACAGATTTTTCGTTTTTGAGTTATGCTGTCCACAGACATACACGCACTCACTGACCTTTTTTTTGGAATCAGGGGGTATCAAAACATATCTTTCCGGTGAAATCTCGGTATCGCATGTTTTGGTGGAATCGAATACCTTCTCTACCGACGCGCTAGAGTAATTGGCTGATAAGAAAAAAAAGTTAAACAGCCAGGAATCTCAATGACATTGCTACCACCATGGAGTGAGAACATTATGGATTATAATGACATATTTAATTGTTGCTTTAATCCAATCAAGTTTCCACGACATCATTTCAAATCTTGAGATCAGTAAAATGCATAACCGAAAGCATATAATTTAAAAGAGATTTTTTGTCCATTAGTAATGCATGATTACATAATCTGTGGTGAAGAAAATGAAATTCAATCCTCAGTTGGGCAAACAAAAACCTCTAACGATGCGTAATAAGAGAGTGTATTTTATGCATTTTATAACTTACCCTTTAAGATCAACTCAAAAGAAACATGGAAGGAAAAACCATGTCTCCGTAACAGTAAAAGCAAGCATAACTGACTTCGAAGCACTTTATAACAACTTACCTGAAGAACTACAGGTGATAATATAATGATGTCACTAGGAAAGCAACACACAGACACTTCATGATAAATTGAATGAAACATTACGTTAACGGTACTCCGCTAGTAAGGGTTTAGCTTATTACGAGCGTCCTTTTTGCAACCTCCCAAAAGCTATAAATAAAAGGCAAAAAAGATCTTCGTTGCTTTGAAAGTGCCGCCCTCCTAGCCACGTCTTCAGTTCAGGGAAAAGGGAAAGTCGCTGGGTGCCAGGTCAGGACTGTACGGCGGTTGATCGAAAATGTCCCATTGAAATTGTTCAAGCAGCCGATGGTTGTGCCAGCAGTGTGTGGACGAGCGTTGTCGTGGATCAACACAATTCCTGAAGTCAGCATTCCTCTTCGTTTGTTTTGAATGACTCTCCGCAAAAGTCGTAAAGTATGAAAATCTTCAAAACAACGTCAATGCTCATTTGAAACGGGCATTGCAAAGCTTGTGCACAGTTACAATAAATATCTGAATCTAACTAACCATAAGTGTATAACACTTTTAGTAATAAAATAATTGTTTTCTATGAACTTGTCTTTTATTTATAGCCTATCGGAGGTTGAAAATAGGCCCTCGTATATTCGGCAGATCGTCCAATTTTTGGGGCATTTAACTCTCTGTCAATTCCGTGGCCAAAATTGTCTTAAGGAACAGAAATGGTAATGGTAGAGGGAGAGACTAGATTTTTCAGTACCAATATAAACAACTGCGTTCCATTATGCATGTTTAATGTAACAAAGAAAGCTCGCCTAGGTTTAGAATTGAACATGTGCATGAGAAGGTAGGGAATTCCGTTAGAGTTTTCAGCCTGTATATACTCTTAACAAATACTGGCAACCTCGAAGAATGTTACGAATCGTTAGGTTCCCGTATCTCATAACAACATGCGTGCGTGCGTGCGTGCGGTAAAGCAAACAAACGCAAGTTATTACCGTATTCTTTTCACGCGACTGACTGCATATTATATATTCCATGTGTGTGTAGATTTTATTTTCATCTGCGATTGTTCCGACCGTTTTCCATTAGTCTTTGTCACGAAACTGTGACATAGATCAACTACAAGCTTCGGTCGAAACAGAAAACTCGACACAATGGAAATCCAACACAATCAGATTACGTAGCAAAAACTCGTGCACTCAGTTTCACAAATAAGACGAGTTGTTTTGTCAATAGCGCTGTCGGAAATGTCAATACTGCATTTATACTTCCGGAGTACGTTGATGTGAACGATCATGTTTTTGTGAAAGCTGAAGTGACCAAATGGTGACCTCATAATCAGAACCTCTCTTTAACACTCCAATCTGATGTTACAATGATTGTTACACAGAGAAAAAGAAACAGACTCAGAACTTTCTGAAAAGATATTTTAAGCAAGAACTTGAAACATTAAATGGGGGACATTACATTAATGTCGTCTTTTTACTTTCTTTGTGCAACTAGTGTATACAGAAGGTAAGGCATTCCACCCAAAAATTGATACCAATATTTCACCGGAAATATATGTTTAGGGTCCCCTGTAACCAAAAAAAAATGCATTTTCCAAAAAAGGACGTGTGAGTGTGTGTATGTGTCCGCGTGTCCGTGTGTCTGTGAACACGATAACTCAAAAACAAAAAAGTCAGTAAAATAGAAAACTTGGTAATTAAGTTTAGTATCTTCCATGGATGCGATAAGGAGATTTTGAGAAATATCCCCCTACCCCAAACTACCCTTTACGTGGAACTTTTTTTCGGAATTTTTGATTTTCTTAAAAATGGCTGTAACGATTTTGATTAAAATATCGTATATTAAAGATATTTACGAAACAAATAAAATGTATCTCTTGAATTTTCTGGGAATAACCCCTGAAGACTACTTTATTCTGGATGAATGTTACGGAATTTTCATAACTGCTAAAACCGTAAGAAATAGACAAAAACTTACCACACAAAAAATGTAGAGCACGATAAAACACACAATTTATATTATATACATGTTTTTCGTGGAGTTGATCGTTTTTTTGAGATATTCTTTGTTATTGGTTTCAGCATTGAAAATTTTATTTTTCTCATACAGGAATTTTTAAACTCCTGTTCAAACAAACAAAAGAATTTCAGTCACATAGCAACCAGGTTTTGACTATCACTTTAAGCTACGGTAATCCCTTATTTCTCTTCTACTTACAAGGAAGCAAGTAATAAGACGATTTCTGTTAATTTTGTCTCGATTAGCATGAAGTAAATAGAAGTATAAGCTTTCTAACAATAATTTGTAGCAGAGGTGTAGAGAAAGTCATGTGAATGGAAGACATCAGATTTTTATTTAAAGTAACACGTTTTTTAAAAAATAAAAAATCCAAAATGTATTTCCAGTAAATTAAAACGCTCTTTAAGTAATGAAGATTAACATAATAAAACTTATAAATAATAATGGTATTCTTTTAATTGGAATATATAATTCAATTATAATCAACGGTTCTTTTTTGCTTAATAAACCTCTCATAAAACGATCACATTTAACCTACAAGAATACAATATAATATTATTAACAACATTAAAATGAATTAACTTTATTTAATTATAATAATTCTTTAAAATTATCCTGCCGTTAACTAGCTGCTTCAGTGGTTACCTGTGTTCTTTGTCTCTCAGAGTAAACATGGGATTGAAATATCAGTTAAGTTTTCTGAGAATATTTAATGTAAGCTAGTAATTTATTTGTTTGGAACGAGTTGTCTATTTTTAAAATGAATAGCCAACTTTTCCGAATCTAAGCACAAGGAATTAAAACAACATCGTATTAAATGCACTAACTTCCAGAGTAATAAGATGTAAGTGTATCTCCATATGGGTATGGAACAAGATACAAATAGTGATCATAAGAAGCTGTAAATGAAGGGGGCAAGAGATTACTGCCATTCAATATAATAAGTGCAGTTTGCTTTATTTAATTTCGCTCGTGTTTTTAAAATTATATCGAGACAGATTAAATTACTTTGAAATGATTAGTATTGAATTATTGAAGTCAATCCACTCCTACTTTTATATTCAGGTCAAATATGTACAGTGGTCAATTTATCCTCATCAACCTATAGGAATTAAGCTAATCGTAAGTGGTGAATCTTTTATTTAATTTTACACAAAGAAAACTAAAACTTCATGGGAGGTATGTTTCTTACACATATTATACAGACATGGTGTTAGGCTGTAGATACAGATATTGTTTTATAAATTAGCTTCATGACTGTCCACTTTAAGTGTGTTAGTTGCTTTTCCTCTTCGGACAACAGTGTTCCCACAAACAGATCACACAATTTACTATCTACACAAATAGAATGAAGGAAGAAATGTTACCACATAGTGCAACTCCTCAGAGAGGTAAACGAGGAAGGGCACACTTGACATGTATGAAGTCAACAAACCCACGCAGAAGAACTTAAAGGATTGCAACAGCAAGGAAAGGCAACCACAGAACAACTGGAAGAAGGACAGAATAGAAGAACTTAAAGAATAGCAACAGCAAGGAAAGGCAACCACAGAACAACTGGAAGAAGGACAGAATAGAAGAATTTAAAGAATTGCAACTGCAAGGAAAAGCAACCACAGAACAACCGGAAGAAGGACAGAATAGAAGAACTTACAGAATAGCAACAGCAAGTAAAGGCAACCGAAGCAGAACTGGAAGAAGACAGAATAAAATAACTTAAAGAATTGTAACAGAAAGGAAAGGCAACCAAAGTAGAACTGGAAGAAGACAGAATAAAATAACTTAAAGAATTTTAACAGAAAGAAAAGGCAACCAAAGAAGAACTGGAAAGAACAGACTAGAAGAACTTAAAGAATTGCAACAAAAAGGAAAGGCAACAAAGAAGTACTGAAAGAGGACAGAATAGAAGAACTGAAAGAATAGGAACAGAAAAGAAAGGCAACCAAAGAAGAAGTGGAAGGACAGAATAGAAGAACTTAAAGAATTGCAACAGAAAGGAAAGGCAACCAAAGAAAGGTGGAAAACCTATAAAAATAAAAGTAAATGTTTTTGCATGATGTTAAATGCGCCGCGAAATAAACGACAAGATTATCCGCTTTGCTTCTAAGTTTTCATACCTTAATGAGCGACTTGCTGGCCTGGGTTGTGTGGGGTTATTGACCTCGAGAAAGCATGCGAACTCAGTTCCGTTACCGCGATGTCTACCCACTGTACTGTCATGCCTTCCGACACGCGCAATCGAGGAAAATAAACATATATGGTGTGAGTGAGTGTGTGTGTGTACCACACCAACTTGAAGATACCAACTAACCTAAAAACATACTACTTTTAATAAGTAAAATTACAAGTCCACAAATTAAGCAAATACATATGTAATGTTGTTCATTACATTGTCCTCAATTACCAATACACTTATACCAATAATAGCCTGTGTATGTATATATGACCACAGCTCTCTTTAACACATATGTGCTTATACTAGAAGTTTTAGGTTATCTTCAGATTTCGAAATACTCTGGTCCAGTATGCTCCTGATGCATTGCGAGCTAGAAGAAATCTTCTCATTGAATTTAATGTTAAATAGGATTAAATTATATTTCCAGTGTCAGATCCTGAGCTAAAAGAATAAAACTACGGTCACAATTATAAGAACGTATAAAGGAGATCATGTGCTGAACTGAGTATTTGTAATTCTCTTTAAATGCTTAGGTCCTAGAAAATAGTCACTCCCCAAACTTAAAGAGAGAATTTTAATGGCTGAGATGTCTACCGAAGAGGATTAAATAAGATGGGTAAACTAAGATCATGCCAGAAAGCCAATAAAAATGAAGCATTGATCTTACCTATTAAGTAAGAGGAGGAATTCCGCCCAAAAATTCAATATGGAGATCTCACGAGAAATAATACATGTTCTGAGGCTCCCAAAATTTATAAAAGGCATCATTAGAAAGAGTTCTATGTGCGTCTGTCTGTCTTCTGTGTGGCCGCCGAACTGTTGTCTGTAAACAGCATTATTCAAAAGAAGTTTAAATATGAAAAGTGGTATTCAGGCTCAGAGCAAAACACAAAGATTTTTCAAGCAAAATCATGTAACTCAAACTTCCCTTCACAAGGAAACATGTTCGTTAGCTCTAACGCTTTTGATTCAATAACTATACGTTTAAGATATTTGTAATGACAAAATGTATAGCTTGAATTTTCTGAAAATAGCCTGTAAGTTCCTGATCATTCTGGTAAACCGTGACTGATAGACATCTTACTAAACAAAAAATATAGGCCGGCCTTGGTAGTGTGGGGGTCGCGAGTTCGAATCTCGCTTAGGGTGAGTTATCGCATAAAGTTTTTTTTTTTTTTTTTTTGGGGGGGGGGGTTCCTTATACTGACCAGACGAATGCCGAGTACTATAAACTCCATGAACCCCGAGATCGCTTAAGCATCATTTTACCGATTACACTCTTCGTCCGATATACCAACAAGGTTAAAGGAAGCTAAGTAAACATATATACATATGATGTTAATGAACTGTACCGAGGTATATTCACAGAAATTGTAGATTACTTAAATAAGTAATTTCAGATAGGAAACTTATGGCCTGTTTATTGAAATTCCGAAGTAACGGCTATAAGTTTCTGAAGTGCCAGTACGCCACGTATCGCGGCACTTTGTCTGGAATGACAAAAAAATAATAATAAAAAAACAATTTACTTTATGACAGGAATTGAACTCATGACCTTTGGGACAGCAGCTTCCGCGTTACGCATTAAGCCACCAGAGCAGTTGAAAAAAAAAAAAAAAAAAAAAGAACGCCTCCAGAGTAGGTTACACAACTCAAGAACGTAGTTAATGAATGCTCAGTGTCGCACTGTCAAGTGATTACTTCGAGATTTTACAGATTTTTGCGACATTAAATCTTGAGAACGCTAGTAACGAGCTGCTAAAAATATACTCGGGCAGCAGTTTTAAAGACATTCTAAACCATTTTTTCATCCTGCTTTGCTCTAACACCGACTTATCAGCATCTGTTACCCACACGTTTAACGCTATGTAGCTGCGTTATGTTTATCCGGGGACCATTAATCGCCGATCTCAAATCAGTCACGTGCACAATCTCGCAAATTATTTTGGTGTAGTTCATTAACACTCTGTATATATGTACACACAGTCTGTGTCAAATAAATTATTTGTACTGTTAACCAATATTCCTTATTGTTAGTTTAAATTTTCAAATACATTTATACTTTTCTCAACGTTCTTGCTTTGCTATTTTTCGTGTTAATACAAAGAAGCCAGAATTTCTGAGTCATTCTATAGCAACCACCTCTTAAAAGGATACCGATATGGGTTACTGTTTTCTCCTTATACCTGCAACGAAATATATAACTAATGAAGGTATTAGCATGAAATAGACAGAAGAATAAGATATTGCGTGAAGAGAGAATTGTCCAAGAATAGGCAAAGAGAGAGAGAGAGAGAGAGAGAGAGAGAGAGAGAGAGAGAGTGTTAGATAAATGCAACAACACATTATGTTTTATGAAACACTGATTGTGTGTAGCGAAACTGCTAAAAATCTGATGTGTTCCATTCACATGACTTTCTCTACATCTCTGCAACAAATTATTGTTAAATAGCTTAGGCTTCTATTTACTTCATGCTAATCGAGAAAACAGTCTTATTACTTGCTTACTTGTAAGTAGAAGCGAAATAAGAGAGTACCATAGGTTAAAATATAGTCAAAAGCTGGTTGCTATGTCACTGAGGTACCTTTGTTTGTATGGACAGGAGTTGACTAATTCCCGTATGAGAAAAATATACGTTTTTTAAAAGCGAAAACAAAAACAAGGAATATCTCAAAAACGATCAAATCCACGAAAAAAAATGTAAACAACATAAACTGTGTGTTTTAACGTTCTCTACATTTTTTGTGTTGTAAGTTTTTGTCCATCTCTTATGGTTTAGCAGTTATGCAAAATTCCGTAAAATTCATCCAGAATAAAGTAGTCTTCAGAGGCTATTCCCAGAAAATTCAAGATGTACATTTTATTTGTCACTTATATATCTTTAATATATGACATTTTAATCAAAATCGTTAGAGCTATTTTTGAGAAAATCAAAATTTTCGAAAAAATTCCATGTAAAGGGTAGTTTGGTGTGGGGGATTTTTTTCAAAATCTTCGTGTCGCATCCCTGGAAGATGCTGAACTTAAATACCAAGTTTGGTATTTTACCGACTTTTCGTTTTTTAGTTATCGTGTTCAAGACACACAGGCACACTGACACACGGACACACACACGGACCTTTTTCTGAAAATGTGTTTTTTTTGGATACCTGGGACCCTAAAACTTATATTTCCGGTGATGTCTCGGTATGGAATTTTTGGGTGTATTACAATACCTTCTCTATACACTGTACATAGTCAAGTGCAGAAAAAGTAAAAAGGGAAATACGGAGCGTCAATTGCTTCTTACTAAACTTGGACAGGAAGAGGAGTTCCGTAATCGTAACAATAGCATCGGAAAATGAAAGTGGAGAAAACAAGGATTCGCAGTCGTTAATTTCGTATTCCTTTTCTTTTTCGCCCGCAAAACATGTGCGGTCTTTGTTGCGAATATACATTATGGAATATTTCGGAGTCGCCTTTTGACGTGAAAACATCTATAGTGTAGCTTGTAATTTAAGAAACTGCTTATTATTCTTGGAGAATCTATTCGCAATGCCTAGGAATATTAAACTCGTTTTAATTTGTCTATACAAAATGGAAATATCGATATCTTTTTTTGCTCACGAAGAATGTTAAAGAACATTTTGTCACGCTCCTCAAAATTTAAGTTTTACTTTTCATTCATTTTGTTGTTCACGTAATAAAACTGAAGCTACAGTTAGAGCAAAAGGAGTTGCTCCAGTTAATCTTACCAGTAATTCAGCAACGGTTCAATTTTACCTTCTCTAGAACGTATGCACAATGCACATAATAGATCTCAACAGCGAGATTTCACCGGAAATACATGTTTTAGGAGCCCTGCGTCCAAAAATAGGCCCGTGTAGGTCTCTCTCTCTCTCTCTCTCTCTCTCTCTCTCTCTCTCTCTCTGCGTGTATGTTCAGCATAACTCAAAAACAAAAAGTCCCTTAAATAATATACCTACATGATATTTAAGTTCAGTATCTTCCAAGGATGCGATATTAAGCTTGAATTTTGTTGGAAATTGCGCCTGAAGTTCTGTTCATAGCTGGTGAACAATACAGCTAGACACAACTAGAACACAGAAAATGTATATCTCTTTAAAAAATACAATTTTACATTATTTACAGTAACTATTGTTGATAGCGCTAAACCTTTCCCTGTTATTGGTTTCAATTTTAAAGCTTTTCTCAAGCGGGAAATTCTCGTCCGTTTCATACCGATTTTAATTTACTCCTGGCTATGGAAAGAGAACCTCATAGTGCATGCCTTAAAACATTTTTCTGTTGCTTTAGCTAGTGGAACTAAGTGATAGAGGAAACTAGTAATAGAACAGTCTCTGGCAATGATTATCATGTTGTAGATAAACAAATAATCTTTAATAACAATAACTTGTTGAAGAAGAGATAGAAAAAGTCATGTGAATGGAGCACATCAGATTGATAATAATATTGAAAATAAAACATTAAAAAATTTGTGTTACACTCACATGTTTTTCTCTAGCTGTTCTACAAACTTCTTACATAAGATTATTCTTCTTTCTACACAATGTTAATCGAGATAATCATTAGCAGAACGATCTTATTGCTTAGTAGGAAGAGAATAAGGGAATACACTAGGCTAAACCGATAGTCAAATGTTTTAAAAGCTGTCGTTATGCGATTGTCATTGCAAATCGTTTCTTTACTTGGCCAGGAGTAGAACAAAAGAAAAACGGACACTTTCTGTCTGAGAAAAGTATAAGTATTTCACAACTGAAACCAATAACAAGGAATATCTCGGCAAAGGTTACCATTACAAAAATGTAAAGGACATAAACTGTGTGTTTTGAAGAGATCTACATTTTCTGTGTCTAAGTTTCTGTCTCTCTCTTACGGTTTAGCAGTTAAGTAAAATTCGGTAAAATTCAGCCAGAATAAAGAGGTCTTCAGAGGCTATTCCCAGAGAATTCAAGATATACATTTTATTTGGTATGTAAATATCTTTAATATACGGGATTTTAATCAAAATCGTTACAACTATTTTTTAGAAAGTCAAAATGTTAGAAAATTTTTCCATGTAAAGGGTAGTTGGGGGTGGGGAGATTTTCATGAAAAGGGTAGTTGGGGGTGGGGAGATTTTCATGTAAAGGGTAGTTGGGGGTGGGGAGATTTTCATGAAAAGTTAAGTTGGGGTGGGGAGATTTTCATGTAAAGGGTAGTTGGGGGTGGGGAGATTTCCATGTAAAGGATATTTGGGGGTGGGGAGATTTTCATGTAAAGAGTAGTTGGGGGTGGGGAGATGTTCATGAAAATCTTCGTGTTGCATTCTTGGAAGATAGCAAACCTATATACCAAGTTTGGTATTTAACGGTGTATTCGCTTTTGAGCTATGCTGTTCACATACAGACAGACAGATAGACGCGCGCGCGCGCGGACTCTTTTCTGAAAATGCTTTTTTGGATTCAGGGGGTCCTAAAACATGTGTTTCACTTGAAATCTCGGTATCAAATTTTTTACTGGAATACAATACTTTCTCTATACACTACGTACATAGTACGTATAGAAACACTAAAAATAATGAAATATTGCATTGTTGTGAATGGATATAAATACATTCAATTTTAGGCCCAATGAATGATCTTGTATGATTTAGTAGAAAAAGGAGGGTGTTTTGTCTGGTTAAAATAGCCGTTTCTAAAATTACTGGAAGTAGGAGGTATTATTGAACTTTCAATTCGAAACAAAACTGGTGCGCTCGTATAGCTGCAGTGAACTCTACACACAATATATCCCAATAATCATCAGTATATAATCCTAATATTCCTGACCGACCTGCAAGCACGAAGGTTAGAGCTCCATTTTTAGTAGATTCATGGGAAATTCTTAATCACGTTTTTGGAAGTTTTTCGCCGGAATTTTGGGCAATAATGAAAATAAATCACGAAGTTATGCATTATTAATGGAATATAGATTGTTCCCGTATCTGGAAATCAGATCACTGTTTGTTAGGCACTGTTTGTCTTATTAGAAGCAGAGATAATCAGCGCCCGGATCACACCGACATGCCAACTTTTGATCAATCCTCACTGATATAAATTATAAATCATATTTCCTACTGCTAACTATATAATTTATAAGATAAGCATTTTGGGCGTTTTAAATAAATATCTAATGTTCTGTGCGTTTGATATTTATGATGTGTGGTGACAGAGAAAGAGAGTGTGTATTTGAGTGTGTGTGTGTGTGTGTGTGTGTGCCTGTGTGTGTGTCCAAAGGGAGGCTTATAATATATCCTAATAGTTATTTGCAGCTGTGTGATAATACACACAATTGATGTGTATTCGGGACAAACATCCTTGTTGCCTGCTGAGTAAAAAGCTTCTTCTACATGGCCTCAGTTGCGTAGTTGTTATTAGACCATCTAGTTTGTTGCTATTAGTTTAATCGGAGGATTAAACTGTTATGTATGTATTTATTTATATTTTATGTGATCCATTGACGGATGTTCTGTGTGAACATTCGCTTAGACAGCAAAATGCCAAGCAGCTGACCATGCACAATCACTTTACTGTTTATTTTATTTCCTTAGGTGTATATGTGAAACGTTAGGTAACATCGAACCTGGCCACCAAGGGAACCACGAAAACACTGGTTGGCACATGGGATTTGCACTTCCTTCTCGTTATCTATACCTTTCTGTCAATTTACTTATAGCAATAAATATACATCTTTATTCCCATGTTTATGGCATGTAAAACTGACAGTTTACTTACAAATTAAATGCTAATTGGACAGAATAATTGCTTTAAATTTGCGCTTATTGCCATCCTTAATCCTCTTGTTTAAGGGATTAGCCTCATCTCTGTAGAACCTACATGTCCAAGTTTTACAATGTAATGTGTTGGGTCAGTAACCTGTCGAATAGATAATTAACCCAATGCCTTAAATGGCGGTGAACAAGAACTTGCATTGCTTTCCTCCTTGATCGTCAGGTTTCCTGTATTGTGCCCAGGTAGAATAGACGATCTAAGTCGAGATAACATATGTTTACATTATAGGTATTTTTCATCTTCTTAACTCAAAAAAATCTGATGTGTTCCATTCACATCACCTTCTCTACATCTCTGTAACAAATTATTGTTAAAAAGCTTATTCTTTTATTTACGTCATGCTAATCAAGAAAAATTAGCAAAAATAGTCTTATTACTTGCTTCCTTGTAAGTGGAAGCGAAATAAGGGAGTACCATAGGTTAAAGTAAAGTCAAAAGCTGGTTGCTATGTGACTGAAGTTCCTTTGTTTGTATGGACAGAGTTGGCATATTCCTGTATGAGAAAGTATAAAATTTTCATAGCTGAAACCAAAAACAAGGAATATCTAAAAAACGATCAACCCCACAAAAAATGTATATAACATAATTTGGCTGTTTTAACGAGCTCTACATTTTTTGTGTGGAAGGTTTTTTTCTATCTCTTACGGTTTAGCAGTTATGCAAAATTCCGTAAAATTGATTCAGAATAAAGTAGTCTTCAGAGGCTATTCCCAGAAAATTCAAAATATACATTTTATTTGTCAGGTAAATATATTTAATATAATCGTTAAAGCCATTTTTAGAAAAACCAAATTTTCGAAAAAAGTTGCATGTAAAAGGTAGTTGCGGGTGAGGGGATTTTCTTGAAAATCTTCGTGTCGCATCCTTGGAAGATATCAAACTTAAATACCAAGTTTGGTGTTCAACGGTCTTTTCGTTTTTGAGCTATGCTGCCCACAGACACACACACACCTACACACACACCTACACACACCTACACACACACCTACACACACACCTACACACACCTACACACACCTACACACACACAGACACACACAAACACATACACACATACAAGACAGACAGAGACATTTTTCTAAAAATGCGATTTTTGGATTCAGGGAGTGTCAAAATTTCGGTGAAATCTCGGTATCAAATTGTTAGATGCATTACAATACCTTCTTTATACACTATGTACATAGTGCATATAGAGAAAGTAAAAAAAAAAAAGCTTTAAGTATTAGAAAATTTAAATCTAAACAAGCAATATCTCGGAAGTATTTAGCTCAAAAAAAAAATATTTGTCGTAAATTGGAGTTTTGATGAGACTTACATTTTGTGTGTAGTAAGTTTTGTCTATCTCTTACGATGTACCAATTATACAAAAGTAATTCAGAATGAAGAGGACTACTCCCAGGAAATCAATAAATAAATTAATGAATGTTATTTGTCATGTAAATGGCTTTAATATACGGTATATTAATCAAAATCCTTAGAGCCATTTTGTGCAAAAATCAAAATTTTTGAAACATTTTTCACGTAAATGATAGTTTGGAGCCGGTGTCACATCCTTGAAATATGCTGAACTTAAATATGAAGTTTAGTATTTAACCACTTTTCGTTTTTGAATTTATGCTGTTCACAGACACAGGGATACACACATACACCCCGAATGTTTTTTTGTTGCTTTTTTTCGTCCTCCTTGGTATAATGGTTACCGTGCTAACTTCAAATACCCAAGATCGCGGGTTCAAAACCGGCGGAGGACAATGGATTTTTCTCGGGTGTAATAATCCTTAGCATGGTTTCCTTCAAAAGGAAAGTAAAGCCGTTGGTTCCGTGTCGTAGATTTACGGCACGTAAAAGAACCTCAAGTCTGAGGCCTCTGAGCAAAATTAAGCGGTCTTTTACGCTCAACTTAGGATGGGACGCTGAGAACCACAGCAGTTAAAGAGCGTCCATAAATAACACGCCGTTGTACCGAATCTTTTTCTAAAAATTCTTGTTTGGATTCACAGGATTCTAAAAGGTGTATTTCCAGTGAAATCTTAGTATCGAATTTTTGGATGCAATAGTTTCACTTCCTATGTACGGAGTAGAGAAAGTAAAAATCAGCAAAACTTCACTTTCATTCTAATAGAAACAACATATGTGCAGTTAGGGTGTTTAACTCTCAGATTGTGAAGTTAGTGCCGAGCCTGGCAGTGTAGCCAACAAGGGAAAATAAAAATGCTGTTCAAGCGTCTCCCCAGGGAGGGGGGGGGGATGCTGTTGCGGCAGCAATATTGTGCTGAGGGGCAATTAATTACACAGCGGCGAAGGGGAGGGTTGCTGGCATAAGCCCAGCTATAACCGCTACACATTATTGTATTCCTGAGCTTGGCAAGCATACTAGACAATAGTAACTCTGATGTTTGCATTTACTCACGTTTCTGTAAAGTTTAATTCTAATAAATCTTAATCTTTTATCCACTTGTTAATACAGTAAAACCTTCTACACAAATTTACAATTTTGGTTGTAAGTCTATATATTCAAAAATGAATCGCCTAAATATATGTACGCGTATCACTTCCGAACGACTGCACCAAACTGAACAATTCGTTATTGTCACGACAAGGTTTGTGGAAAAGAAAATGTTTAAAAATAGTACTGGAAAGTATATGAATTAAAACAGTGTTAAGAGAACGCATTTCGGTTAATAGCCACCAGATGGCAGTGATATTTGTTGCTAAATAGTCGTAGTACTGCTATATTTTCACTCCCTATTAAATGTTAACGTAACGCATCAGTTAATCGACTCAACGACGCAACGCAGCAGTGAAATTTAAATAAATGTGTATATAATAACTGTCCTTTCCTTATTCCTATTGTTTAAAATAAAAAAAGCAAAGAAGCTTTCCTGGCGACTAATACCTTGAGTAAGTACCTATTTATTTGCCGCTAGATGGCCGAAGTAGTGTTTTCCCTCCCCATTCAATGTTAAGGTAACGCAACAGTTTATCGCGATGACACAGCGCAGCAGTGAAATTCAAATACATTGTTATGGATTATTTGTCCTTTCCTTGCTCCTCTCGTTCAAAATAAAGAAGCAAAGTAGCTTTCCTGGTGACGAGCACCTAGAGCAAGTACTTATTTATTTGCCACCAGATGACCGTAGTTCCTACTGCTCTATTTTTACTTCCCCATTCAATGCTAAAGGAAAGCACCCGGTTATAGAGACAAGGACGCAAGATAACTGTGAAAATAAAATATATTTCTTATGTATTAACTATCGTTACCTTGGTCACGGCGTTTAAATAAAGAAATAAGTATATTTTTGTTGTAATTCTTTAAAATAAACAAGTTATAAACTATGCACTAACCATTAACCCTTCTTGAAATCTGAAAATGGCGGAGAAATAACGGGATCCGTTTTAGGTTTAACTTCCTATTGCAGATGTTGATTATTTGACGTTATGTGGTACATGAGCTAGCTAAAGAACATGAAGATACCCGCGTCACCATCACACTACAATTGCGGTGCTCATAATACATTTGATCAAGTAATATTTGGGTCAAATGGGGAAATTTAATACACAAAGCTATCATCAAATAAAAGCTTATCAATTGCCCATCCACATCTACTTAATCTTATGTCATTGTTAGCCTTAAAAATGGCTATTTTGACATTGGAGAAAATAAAGAAAGAGATGGAAAACCTTAGAGGTAACATGAATGTTGCTTTATGACTTTCTCCTTAATAAAATTAATTACCTATTTCAGCGTTTACCCTCCACACTATGAAAGCGCTGTCATTATTATTATTATTATTATTATTATTATTATTATTATTATTATTATTATTATTATTATTATTTTTGTTATTATTAATATTATTATCATCATCATTGTTATTATTTTAACCTAGTTCGTCATATCGGACGATGAATGAAATTGGTGAAATGATGCTCAGATGATCTCGGAGTCCATGGAGCTTAAAGTTACTCAAAAATCGTCTTCAAAGGATAAGGGAAAACCCCGAAAAAAACCTTATCCGGGTAACTCACCCTAAGCGAGATTCGAATTCACGACCCTTTGAACGTGAGGCAGACACGCTGCCACCATGCTATCCAGACGGGCACTACCATTATTGTTATTATGCAAACGACATCCTTGCTTACCCACGCTGTTAACTGCATATGCCATCTTTTCCACATTACCTTATGCGTGCGTTGACTTCGTCCTTTTCGCAGTACCACTTATGTATGCTACATTGCACTTTGCAGATGCAAAGGTATTAATAGACATTGGCAATGGCAAAAATTCCTGTTGATACTTCTACTGGCTTCATTTCGTTCAACCAACTTTTTGTCACTTCACAACGTCAAAGGAAGAATTAATATCGAAAGTGTTCCCAAACATTGGGAACAAAAACTATGTATGGTTGAGCGAACGAGCCATTTTAGCAGCAACTAATAAGAATTTAGATGATTTGAATATAAAAATTCAGAGTAAAATTGATGGACAAATGCATTCATTTAAGTCGATCGATTCTATTACAGATCCAAAGCCGTCAATTACCTAACTGAATTCCTAAATTCATTGGATTTACCAGGAATACCGCCACACAATTTACAGCTCAAGGTTGACTCGGTGATAATTATGCTACGCGATCTCAAAAAACTCGCTGTTAAAAACATGATGACAAATTTGATTTAAGCTACTATAACATAGGAAAGTTCAAAGGCGAGGATATACTTATTCCAATAATACCACTAATGTCAACCTACTTTCTTTTTATTTTAAGCGTGTTCAGTTTCCGGCGCGCCTCGCATTCGCAATGACAATAAATCCCAAGGTCAATATCTTGAATTGTCGTGTTTTTCGCATGGACAGTTGTACGTTGCGTGCTCGAGAGTCGGCAAACCATCGGCACTATTTATTTTCTCTCCGGAACGAAAATTGTACATTACAAGGCATTACAGTAAAGAATTGTCATACTATTTAATTGTAATTTTATTTCATTGCATGGTCGTACTGTAAACGGAAGATTTTGTCTGAGTTTTTTTCATTACTTACACCATCCGAGCGAAGCCGGGGCGGGCAGCTAGTATAGTATAAGTACAGAGTAAGAATACAGTATGCTAAAAGGAAGTTAAATCATTTTAAAGGCGATCGCTACGCGATGGTTCTGAAATTGCGTTCTGTTTGCATGACCACGTGGGGAAATAATAGCGATATGCTGTTGAGAAACGTAATTATTCAAAAATTCAAGCCAATGATAATATTTATTTATTGAAAGGATAACAATAACAAATCCCCGTTTTACGAGTTGTCAACCAGAATAGAGTAAATCAACAAATTATAAATGAACTAGCTAAAGGAAAAAAATGTAATAAAATTGAAACTCTTCTATAAAGATAATGTAAAATTCATAGTTTTCGTACCAAGGTCGCGACTTCAAACCCGGCGGAGGACGATGGAAAAGATCCTTACCATGGCTTCCTTCGGAAGGGAAGTAAAGCCGATAGTCCCGTGTCGTAGATTTATGGCACGTAGAAGAACCTCAAGCTTGGTAGAAAGGCCTCTGATTACCCATGTAAAGGATGGTTTGAAATAGAAGTATTTTTTGAAAGAATTCGTGTCGCATCCTCGGCACACGTTAATCCTAAGTATTTAACTGACTTTTCATTTTTGGGTTATGCTCTCTCTCAGTCTTGCACAAACACACCTACCCACACCCAGACACATGCATATACCCACGGACCTTTATGTTTATAAATAAGTTTGCCTGGTTGACATGTATTCTTCCGCGCTCAAATTGCTTGTTTTCTCTGGTTGGCTAATGTACACCCTTGAATGGCGACATGCAATGCAAGGTCAGCCAAACTGTCAGTCGTTATAAAGTTGCATGTCTTTCGTCATCCTGACAGAGAAGTTTATAACGTACATCCATTTGTTGATAAGAGCTTGCATTTCCGAAGATTTAATAATATATTTGATTCATACAGTTATGAAAGTATGTACTTTACAATTCCTTTCAAGTATATGAGAGATGTGTATTGCACAACAGCCAATGAGAGATGAGTGGTACACAAGACAGTTAAGAGATGTGGACAAAGTTCCTGAAAATGCAGAGCCGTTTTGCGTTCAGCCTTTTTACTTTCTCTACACGTACTATGTACATACTGTATAGAGAAGGTATTGTATTCCACCCAAAAATTCGACAACGAAATTTCACCGGAAATACGTGTTTTGGGTCCCCCTGAATCCGAAAAAATCATTTTTGGGAAAAGGTCTGTGTCTGTGTGTATGTGCGTGTGTGTGTGTCTGTCTGTCTGTCTGTGTGTCTGCAGACAGCATAGCTCAAAAACGAAAAGACCGTTGAATACCAAACTTAGTTATCAAGTTTAGTATCTTCCAAGGATGCGCAAAGAAGATTTTCAAGAAAATACTCCCACCCCCAACTACTCTTTAGATGGAATGTTTTTAGAAAATTTTGATTTTCTCAAGAATGGCTCTAACGATTTTGATTAAAATATCGTATATTAAAGATATTTACCTGAGAAATAGAATGTATACTTGAATTTTCTGGGAATAGCCTCTGAAGACTACTTTATTCTGGATGAATTTATCGGAATTTTGCACAACTGTTTTGTGGACAAAAACCTACTACACAAAAAATGTAGAGCACGTTAAAACACACAATTTATGTTATATACATTGTTTTTCGTGGAGTTGATCGTTTTGGAGATATTCTTTGTTTTTGGTTTCAGCTTTGAAAAACTTATAATTTTCTCATACAGTAATTTGTCAACTCGTGTCCATACAAACAAAGGAACTTCAGTCTAATGTTGTTAAGATATTTAAAATAGATTTGTAGCTAATATTCTAAATTCAAGTATTTTTAGACAGCATAAACGGTCACGCGACCCATGTGATTGTGTGGCGAAATATTGTATTATAGTAAAGTTAATAAAATACTACTTCAACACAATCGATTCATTCTGGTGTCGCAGTGAGTGAGGTGTCCCTCTCCGTTGTAATTTCCTATAGCTTACGTTAGGCTTACTATTTTCTGCCAGGGTGTTGAAGCATCACTGCTCTCAATAAACAGAAAACAGAGAGTGGCCATCACTAATGCATCTCAATTTAATTGTCTACATTGAACTTGAGAGTGATATACAGTGCTTCCTCGGTCCTAAACAAAGAGCACAGAAAGCAAACATTAAGATAAACACAAGTAAAACGCAAATGCAAAATGAAAATATACATTATCTCTCATCACATGACGCAAAATGTCGTGAAGCACCAAGTCCATTAAGCTGTCCGCCTGTCTAGCTCTTGTCACTAACATTACTTCTTCCTGGAGAAAACTCTGCTTCTATGTGACTCTGCACTTTTCCATATACTTTTTTCCAATCTTTTGTCATTAGATCTAAAAATTCTTAAATGCAACCAAATTAGAGGAAATATAGTTTCTCGCGTTAGATTGCGAAATGGTAATTTATACTCTGAAGTTGTGTAGTAAGGTTTTCAGAATCGAAGTAGAGTTCTGAAAAGATCGGACAAGCTGTTTTTCTATGTATATGTTTCGTTATTCAGTTCTTTATTCACTTATTCAAAATTCGTAGCAAAATTATCTGGTAGTGCACAATTTTAAGATTGACTATAATTAAAACTAAATTCAATGTTATTTGTGGACAGTCTGCGTCCCATTCTATTTTGGGCGCGAAAGACCGCTTATATTGCTCAGAGGCATCTTTATCAGGCATGAGGGGTTTTTTTACGTGCCGTAAATCTACGACACGGTATCAATGTGTGTAATACTGAGGTCGCAAGTTGGAATCTCGCCTAGGATAAATAACCCAGATAGGGGTTATTAACGATTTTACTTCCCTTATGAAGGAAGTGATTTTTACGCCTGAAAAAAAATCAGCCGGGTTTAAACTCGCGACCTCGAGAACCAGAGGCTAGCATGTTAGCCCTAGATCACGGATAAAACAGACTAAAATTAGTGGATACTAAAAGTTATCAGTAGAAATGAAATGCTAATTTGTGTATTAGCACTAACTTTTCTGTTTGTAGTTGAAGTCCATCCTTTGATCCTTTGCTTGAAAAAATACTTCGATAGCTCTTTGATTTAAGTCAGAAACTGAACGCGACACGTTCCGAGCTTCACTGTTCACCATATGTCAACAACATTGTCAAAGAGTGAAATGCTGCAAATTAATGCACAGCTGGTCCTAACAGCTTATGCACTTGAGTTTAAGATTTCAGTCTTCAATACTACTTTACACAACTTTAATAGCTTATGTATGTGAATTACAACGTTCACGATGTTTCTTTTCACAAACGAAGCTCGCTTTTCTCTCAGAAAATTATGGAAACTACCCTTAAAGTAAAGTAGATCGCGATCGTGATATTAATGTCTTAAGCATTTTCTTTATAAACAATTGTATAGTTTACAAACCATTGCCTAACAGTGTTTAGGAGTTTCCCTCTTAAGCCAGTTTCTTTGAACGCTAGCAACTGCTAAATCGACATATCATTCTGCAGTTAATTTCACCAAATTATTCTCCAGCGCATTCGGATTATGTTTCATTAACACCTGAAATGAAATACTTCAAGGCACTGTTTCATCACTTATCAGTTTACTCTTAAGGTGGATTTTGTAACTCAGCACTCATTTTCAAAACACTAGCCACTAATCACCTCTCGCACGTAAGGTCCATTTTACTGTTTGTTCACGTCCATAATTTCAATAGCTATTGGTTATTTGACCTTTTCCTGTTTTCAAGTGAAGCTTCAACTGTATCGTGAATCTATTTCCTAGTAAACTTAGGGTAGTTACACAACACACTGATTGTACGCATTGAGCGTTGGCGCGCGAGCGTACCTTGTCGTCTGCTTGGTATCAAGTACCAACATTGTAAATTTTTACCACATAAGCATCTTTTTGTATGTTTCGTTCGGGAGGTTTATAGATCAACATTGTTTTAAAATAAGAAGACATTCAAACTTAAGAAAATTGTCTTATTATTTACTCTTACACGTGAAGAGATCTTTGGCTAAATATTTTTGTCAGGGATTTGACTCAAACTTTAATTTTTGCTTATTGTCGGTTGTTATCTTCTCTTTGCGCATGCGTAGCAAATGACCTCAGAGGCTTTCGTGTCCTATGAGAACCTTCCCCTCTCGGCTCCTTGAACCCCGCACCAACAAATTAAATGCATCTCTAAGCATTGAATTCTTCTGCGCTTGCACATAGGATGACCACAAAATCGCTTGTGTCCGACAATGCGGCCGGTTACTATTTCCGACAGTCATCTTCACTACAACTGTCCAGTGTACATAGTAGGTTTAAATTTATACATAATGCGTTATAGCATTTTACCTAATAATATAATGGAGAAATTATTGTTTGAAATTGTTGTAGGGAGGGCACGTGCCCCTGTGCCCCTAAAGGGTGGCCGCTACTGTTATTCACTGATGCTTTCATCTCGGTCTTCCTGGATATCGCCCTCATGAGATCTGTGTCAGCCTCTAGATATAACCAGCTCTCTTGGGACGCTACACACCGATCCCTCAAATCTTTACATCGAAACAATTTCTTCAGTTTTATTTTAAAAGTATAAGTATTGGAAAATTGAAATCAATAACCAAGAATATCTCGATAATGTTTAATACCATAAACAATTTTAATTGGGATAAATCGCGTGCCTTAATGAGATCTACATTATATGTTTAGAAACGCTTTATCTATTTATTACAGTTTATCAACTATACAAAAGGATAGAGAAGATTGCAACAACCCAAAATAACGAAAAGCTTTCCATGTAATGAGTAGTTTGGAGCGAAGGGGGAATTTTCATAAAAATCTTCGTGTGCCACTCTTGGAAGATGCTGATCTTGATTACCAATAACTTCTTTTTTAATAATGCTGTTCGCAGAAAAAACACAGACACATTCTCTTACACACATGCACATGGAGCTCTTCTAAAGTCCTTTTTTATAGTATTTGCTTTATTTATTCGGGTATTTTAAAATCGTATGTTTTCAGTAAACTCTGTGTACAGAACTTTTGTGTGGAATGCTATACTTCCTCTTCTTACTATAGTTAGCCAAGCCAGGAGCTTCCTTTGCTACTGGCATTCGATTCCCGCTCATCTCTGTAAACCATATTTGTTGTTTCTTTCTTTTTGAGTCACAATGCGAATCCTGAGAAGGTTTCTTCATTCAAAGTGACAAAAAGTTGGTAGTTAGAAAAAGTTTTGTGTGACTGCAAACATATTTGTTCCTTTGCCCCGAGCCTTTCCTTCAATCAAAATCGAAATTCTGAATTCACCTTAATATCTTAATGGTACAGGAACGTTTCTTTACTTTTTTCTTACTTTTTTCTTTCTTTCCTCCACTAATTACCCTCGTGTATATAGGGTTTGGCTCCTCAGTTCCTACAAGCCAACGCCTGGAATCAGGTGCAGGAATGATAATTAATCAGTTAAAAAACCTCAAAAATATCTACTCGTTTTATAGGAAAATGATCAGTTGAATGACATCTCTTCTGCATATTTTATGAGGAACAGAGGCTTGGATTAGAGAGAAACAGGCCGATATACCTGATATTAAAGCGAGGAAGTGTATGATATCAAATTACGGCGAAGGCGATGAAAGAAAAGATGATTGGAATGGATGGTGGGAGAGATTGGAGAACCCTGAGAAAACCCGCCCAGACATGCAGGGATCGAACCCGGGCTGCCAAGGTGAGAGAAACACGAGTTTTAGCAATAACTGTTTCCCCAGAGCGAGGAATGAGTATCCCACGGCATTCCTGAGTGACCCGGAGCACGTACTCTGCTGTAAACAGTGCGGTGAAGCAGTTTAGATGTCGCGCACGACCGCCTATACAAATCCCCGTGAGAGACTCCTACTCGATGGGAGAACTAGCTCTCTTCATCCTGGCCCGTAGCACGGTCTTGCGCCGATTTGACTCGCACGGAGCAAACCAGGCGGAAAAGTAAATTCTTGTTGGAAAGAAGCGTGAACACCACAAAAACTTGAGGCTGCTGTTCTTGGCACCTCACACATGCTCGTCCTTCAAACGAAACTTTAGAAAAACTTCCACATGTATGCCTGCAAACCACGGGATTACGTAAACTCAAAAACGTAACTGAGTCTAACACATTGTATTAAATGGTGATATTTAGGGCCGACTTAACATGACTTGACATAACGTAACTGAAAGTCTAACATATTGTATTAAATGGTGATATTTAGGGTTGACTTAACATGACTTGACATAACGTAACTGAAAGTCTAACATATTGTATTAAATGGTGATATTTAGGGTTGACTTAACATGACTTGACATAACGTAACTGAAAGTCTAACACATTGTATTAAATGGTGATATTTAGGGTTGACTTAACATAACGCGACGCAACTGAAAGTCGAACACATTGTATTAAATGGTGCTATTTAGGGTTGACTTAACATAACGCGACGTAACTGAAAGTCGAACACATTGTATTAAATAGATATATTTAGGGTTGACTTAACATGACTTGACATAACGTAACTGAGTCTAACACATTGTATTAAATGGTGCTATTTAGGGTTGACTTTACATAACGCGACGTAACTGAAAGTCTAACACATTGTATTAAATAGATATATTTAGGGTTGACTTAACATAACGCGACGTAACTGAAATTCGAACACATTGTATTAAATGGTGCTATTTAGGGTTGACTTAACATAATGCGACGCAACTGAAAGTCGAACACATTGTATTAAATGGTGCTATTTAGGGTTGACTTAACGCGACGTAACTGAAAGTCGAACACATTGTATTAAATGGTGCTATTTAGGGTTGACTTAACATAACGCGACGCAACTGAAAGTCGAACACATTGTATTAAATGGTGCTATTTAGGGTTGACTTAACATAACGCGACGTAACTGAAAGTCGAACACATTGTATTAAATGGTGCTATTTAGGGTTGACTTAACATAACGCGACGAAACTGAAAGTCGAACACATTGTATTAAATGGTGCTATTTAGGGTTGACTTAACATAACGCGACGTAACTGAAAGTCGAACACATTGTATTAAATGGCGCTACTTAGGGTTGATTTAACGTGATGAAACTCAAGAGTCTGGTGGTGTAAAACTTTTCCTTCCCGTTACATTAAATTGCCTTACTAGTAATTAGAACCAATCGGCGTGAAGCAGTATCATGAACTAATAAAAGGACAATTTCTCTAACGCAAGTTAAAGGTAGTGATGTTAGTAGCGAGTCCAATTGCTAATGTTGCAGGTCGATTAATGTTCCCTACGGTTGTTTCAATACATAATCACGTATTTCTCGATTAATGTTACCTACGGTTGTTTCAATACATAATCACGTATTTCTCGATTAATGTTACCTACGGTTGTTTCAATACATAATCACGTATTTCTCGATTAATGTTACCTACGGTTGTTTCAATGCATAATCACGTATTTCTCGATTAATGTTACCTACGGTTGTTTCAATACATAATCAGGTATTTCTCGATTAATGTTACCTACGGTTGTTTCAATACATAATCAGGTATTTCTTGATTAATTCCCAAAACTGATATTCCTTTGATATTTCAGCTCTTTATCTAGCAGCATTTCTTAACTTCAGGTTGCGTCCCGGTTAAGTAAAGTTCATTGCAATCCCGACTTGAGTAAAGTTATAGATTCACTTAAAATCAAACGAATCAGCTATTATTGATGGATTCTTTTGATGGCGGCTTCTACCTAAAAATGTTCTTTACTGGGAATCCTTCTTCTGTTTTTCAGGTCTCTTGACATTTAATTTAATATTTCTATCATTTAGTCCCTCTCTCTCTCTCTCTCTCTCTCTCTCTCTCTCTCTCTCTCTGCTGGGCGTTTATCCTATTCGTTCCAAGAATCCCTTCTCTAGCAAAGAGATTTTCTGGTCCAGTTGCTGCAGGCAGTTTCCTTACCTTAATATTTTTGAAAATAGCTCAATTATTTATTTTATCGTTCATTTCAGAGCCTTCACATTCACGTTTGAAATGTTCAAGGTCAAATCGTGTACGCTATACTAGTATAAGGTCTTACTTCACAGACTTCTACCTAAAAATGTTCTTTACTGGGAATCCTTCTTCTGTTTTTCAGGTCTCTTGACATTTAATTTAATATTTCTATCATTTAGTCCCTCTCTCTCTCTCTCTCTCTCTCTCTCTCTCTGCTGGGCGTTTATCCTATTCGTTCCAAGAATCCCTTCTCTAGCAAAGAGATTTTCTGGTCCAGTTGCTGCAGGCAGTTTCCTTACCTTAATATTTTTGAAAATAGCTCAATTATTTATTTTATCGTTCATTTCAGAGCCTTCACATTCACGTTTGAAATGTTCAAGGTCAAATCGTGTACGCTATACTAGTATAAGGTCTTACTTCACAGACTCTCTGCTTATTGAGTGAGATACCTCGCGTTTATAAGTAAGGCTCGCATTCGGTTCGCCTGGATTCTATTCCCTATGACCTTGAGGTTTTTAATGGTTTTCTTAGTTCGGTAGGTGAATTCTGCGGAGATTCCTCTTTTATAAGGCATTTCATGGTTCCATCATTGCCTTTAATCTGGATTGGAGGACGGCGATTTGTACCAGGACGATGACTGTTGTCCTTGCGTGAAGATTATCTATAGCCCCGCCGCTGAATCCCTGCACTTGACAGTTCGGGTGGTTTTGCGTAAGGTTGGCTATGCTGTCTTTGCGGCGTTGCCAGAGTAACTAGTAAACAACAACAGCTGATTACAACTGTCTCTGTCGTGTGTAAAGACGAATATAAACAGTGTACATAGTAAATGAATGCCGATAAATAATGAAATTAATTCGTTATTTATTATTGATGTTAATTTAAAATAACAGTGATACTATAACGTATGTAGGTTGCACACATTACGTATTTACGACAATATAGAACAAATTAATGCAAAATATCTTGTTACAAGGACAGAAAGGTATAACAAAGTGATTTTTACCAGTTTGGAATTTTAATGGCTCAATTACATCCAAGTTTCAGTCGTCATCATTCTCGGAAACATCGTCATTATCATCATCAACATCATCTTCGTCACCAAGACATGTTATTAGTGGTTCACACTCAGTGGTGATTCCGTCTAATTCCTGTGCTTTTGGTGTTATTTTGTGCACATGATTCACTTTCTTCTTCCATGAAGCAGCGTCCACTCTCGCCACAACTTCCCGCAAAAGTCTATCCATCTCTGTAATTGTGAAAGTCTTGTTATGTTCCCTCACGTACAAACACCAACAATAACAACAAATACAAATAACAATGAAGAATATGCATCTTGTACAGAACAGCTCAACGCAAGGGTTAGGAGTTCACAAACTGAGCAAGTTCAAGGATTCAGCGGCGGGGGTAGAGTCCATGCCGCTTGGCTCTGGGGCTGAGACGTGTCACTCCTAGACGTCTACATTGAAATGGCTAAGGCGGTTTCAGGATTGGTGTTATTCTGGAATCTTTAGGATCCCAAAATTGTTGGCGCGCAATGTCGGCCGTACTTGTTCGCCCTTCACTTCTTCCTTTTATCCCTTCTTCTTAGAGGTCATTTTGGAATCACAAAGGGCCATCTGCGGCCTACTTACATTGCTGTGTCCAGTAATTGTCTGGCTAATTCTAATCGCCTTCCACTTTGTGCTTTTTTCGAGAGTCCAGAGAAAATATTTTATATCTATTAAAAAGCTTCTAAAATACTACTATTTTAAGATTTCTTGACAATAGCTCATTTAGCACTTAACGTAAATACCAAAATAATAAAGTGTCCACTTTCTCGTGTCAAATTTATAGACCAATAGTTCTGCTGTGCACCGGCTTTGAAGCACTGCTTAAATTATGTTGATTTGTTGCGTTCTTTCCTTTAAACTATTTGAAAATGTTCTGCACTTTTGAATTCTTCTGTCAGTATCACACGGATGGCCTCATGATTTTCGCTCGACCAAAGTATTTTTAAAGCTTAATTGATATTTTGCTGATTAAGTTGCTTAAGAATAATAAAACTAAGACATCATTTAATAGATGTTTCAGATATGGAAAAGTATTCCACAAAATAAGTAAAGGCAGTGTTCATGCTAGGCCCGGCCGGCATCTTAGAGACCGATGACTACAACTTGACTGCAATATGCTTTATAAAATGTTGGCACTAGTCAGAAGTTGCTACCTAAGGGATACAGACACGAGAGTTTTGTCAAAAGGGTAGTCCACCTGATTGTGTTGTGTTCAACCCCATCCGTCCTGAAAATTACAATAAGCGTTTTAATCAAATGATGTAAGCAGGATCTGAACGAGTAATGTTTAAAAGCCAATTGCAACATCCAGAGGTGTCATAATTGTCTTCCGTCAATTCAAATAAAGCTACATCCACTCGCAAGAGATTTCAAACAAAATGTCCATTTTAAAGGTCGTGCATATAATTAATTTGTTTTAAAAATATATGATGTATTCCATTGACATAACTCTCTCCACATTCTATAACAAATTATTGTTAAAAACATGAGTAAGACCCAAGATTTATAAAACTGAAAGCAATAATAAGGAATATCTCGGAAATGGTCAACTTCACGAAAAACATGCATATGACATAAATTGCGTGTTTTAATGGTTCTACATTTTCGTGTAGTAAGTTTTTATCTTCTTACGGTTTACCAATTATGTAAAAATCATCCAGAATAAAGAGGTCTTCAGAGGATATTTGCAGAAAATTCGACACATATATTTTGTTTTTCATGTAAATATTTCTAATATATGGTATTTTAATCAAAACTGTTAGATCTATTTTTGAGGAAATAAAAAGTTTCGAAACTTTTTCAGTGTAAAGGGTAGTTTAGGGTGGAAGGATTCTCTTGAAAATCTTCGTGTTGCATCCTTGGAAGATATTGAACTTAAATAACAAGTTTGATATTTTAGCAATTTTCCATTTTTGAGCTTTCTTGGTCACAGACCAACGCACATTTTTATACAGGGGACCCTGAAACGTGTATTTCCAATGAAATCTCGGTATCAAATTTTTGGCACTACTTAATTTAATAATTGAAACATAAAAATCTTAATTTATTCCAATGAATAACAATTTCCTAAAAGCTTTAAACATGTGTTTTGTGTATATATTATCATTACGTCATTATTTACATCCATTTTTCCATGCAGTGGTCATAATGACAAATAAGAATGTTCAAGTATTAAAGACAATATGAGTGAAAATAAAGTTGAATTGTTGGAATTAGGCAGATGACAAACCGCCCTTATCCCTTGGACAGCCGCATGGCGTTTTCACTCACTACACTGTATTTACCTGCTGTCAGTTATCTACCTTTATTATTTTCACATATGGCTTGGGTGTAGATAATATAAAGTCAACTGCTCAAGAAGTCCAAGGCCTCCTAATAAATATACTTCGAGATTTTAACTAAATCAGAGAAGTTCTCTCGTTAGTGAATCTATTATCTATAAAATCTCAAGAATTGCTATTACGAGGGTCGGTTTTTTTTTTTCAACATCCGATAGGCTATAAATAAAAGACAAGCTCATAGAAAACAATTATTCTATTACTACACATTTTGTACACTTATGTTACTTTTCAACATAATCACCGAAACGATTGAGACATTTATCGTACCTGTGCACAAGCTTTGCAATACCCGCTTCGAAAAATGTTGCCGCCAATGACTTCAAATGAGCATTGACGTTGTTTTGAAGATCTTCGTACTTTACGTTTGAGGAGAGCCATTCAAAACAAACGAAGAGGAATGCTGACTTCAGGAATTGTGTTGATCCATGACAACGCTCGTCCACACACTGCTGGCACAACCCATCGGCTCCTTGAACAATTTCAATGGGACATTTTCGATCATCTGCTGTACAGTCCTGACCTGGCACCCAGCGACTTTCACCTTTTCCCTAGACTGAAGATGTGGCTAGGAGGGCAGCACTTTCAAACCAACGAAGATCTTCAAAACAACGTCAATGCTCATTTGAAATCATTGGCGGCAACGTTTTTTTGAAGCGGGTTTTGCAAAGCTTGTGCAGTTACGATAAATGTCTCAATCTTTTCGGTGATTATGTTGAAAAGTAACCATAAGTGTACAAAGCTTTTAATAATAAAATAATTGTTTTCTATGAACTTGTATTTTCTTTATAGCCTATCGGAAGTTGAAAAAAAAACCGCCCTCGTATATTACGCGGAAATGCTGCGTAAATAAAAGTAAATGTACCACATTTACATGTACACAAAAATAATAATTTTCAAAACTAATTACATATAGTTTGACAATACTACAAAACATTAGCTAATACTCATTAGTATTTATAATTGCTTGTTTTTTGTATTAATTATTCAAATTAACACTCAGTAATTATCATGGCTATACATGTCTACAAGGTCTGACTCGCAATAAATAATAAGAGACGTAAACTTTATTTTATGTGACGACAGATAGTCATTGAACAATTGACAACACAACAGCTACATAATACAACAAAAGACTCAGGCTTAACTTACGCTTGAAAGAAATTATAATTGATGTTTACATACACACAGACACACACACACACACATACACAGACACACACATATATATGTGTTTCCGGTGAAATCTCGACATCGAATTTCTGAATGGAATACAATACCTTCTCTATTACTATGTGTAGAGAAAATAATAAATCTAGCTTAAATATGTGTTTGTTAAATTAAACCTGTGATAAAAATGTATTTTACTAAAATAGATGCATTTACCCAAGTACCAAAATACAGTGTCATGATAGCTTGTGTTTTATGCTTTTTATTGTATTTTAAAAACACAAAGATAATTATGAATGTACGAGGTTTTTTTTTTCAACCTCCGATAGGCTATAAATAAAATACAAGTTCATAGAAAACAATTATTTTATTACTAAAGTTTTGTACACCTATGGTTACTTTTCAACATAATCACCGAAAAGATTGAGACATTTATCGTACCTGTGTACAAGCTTTGCAAAACCCGCTTCAAAAAAACGTTGCCGCCAATGATTTCAAATGAGCATTTACGTTGTTTTGAAGATCTTCGTTGGTTTGAAAGTGCTGCCCTCCTAGCCACGTCTTCGGTTCAAGGAAAAGGTGAAAGTCGCTGGGTGCCAGGTCGGGACTGTATGGCGGATGATCAAAAATGTCCCATTGAAATTGTTCAAGGAACCGATGGGTTGTGCCAGCAGTGTGTGGACGAGCGTTATCATGGATCAACACAATTCCGGAAGTCAGCATTCCTCTTCGTTTGTTTTGAATGGCTCTCCGCAAACGTCGTAAAGTACGAAGATCTTCAAAACAACGTCAATGCTCATTTGAAATCATTGGCGGCAACATTTTTTGAAGCGGGTATTGCAAAGCTTGTGCACAGGTACGATAAATGTCTCAATCGTTTCGGTGATTATATTGAAAAGTAACATAAGTGTACAAAATGTGTAGTAATAGAATAATTGTTTTCTATGAACTTGTCTTTTATTTATAGCCTATCGGAGGTTGAAAAAACAATGGCCCTCGTGTTAAAAGAGCATGAATATGTTGATGGCAAGGAAGGCTTTGTGCGTTTGAGAGGCAGTGTTAAGTAACGGCTTTAATCAAAGGGTTTTCCCGAGGCCAACATACCCGGTTAGCCGCGCAATTGTATAAAACCAGCAGCCACACTGCCACAATAAATTAGAAATTCTTATCTACTTTATTTATCACCTACTCTGCCATCCTCCAGCATTAATCCCGCAAAGCTCACGCCACGTCTTGGCAGAACTTAGCGACTTCAAGTTAAGGCTGTGTGATAGTGGTGACGCTATTTATTATTCATAATCAGCCATCCATCTTGCTGGTCACCTTAGCCCTAGGATGAGATATTAATGGGAAACAAAAGCAAATGGCTACGACGACGTCACTTAACACAGCATTTGTTTCCTCAAGCGAGTTGGTTTCTTTCTCTGCATGCAGTTTGCGATATGTATTGGCGCTGTGGCCGAGTAGTTAGACCTCTCGCCTCCCACCTAGGCGGCCCGGGCTGGATGGTAATGGACGAAGCAATGTCTAGGCGGGTTTTCTCCAAAGTTGAAGTGAACTTTCTGATGCTCAAAATGTATACTATATTTTAATGAAGTTAAGAGGATATAATCAGTGATTTCAAATTAATAATTTAAAATATTATTTAATTATTTTTACTTTCTCTACACGTACTATGTGCATAGTGTATAGATAAGGTATTGTATTCCACCCAAAAAATCCATACCGAGATTTCACTGGAAATACATGTTTTGGGTCCCCCTGAATAAAAAAAGAAGCATTTTTGGAAAAAGATCTGTGTGCGTATCTGTGTGACTGTGGACAGCATAACTCAAAAACGAAAAGACCGGTAAACACCAAACTTGGTATCTTCCAAGGATGCGACAAGAAGATCTGTGTGACTGTGGACAGCAAAACTCAAAAACGAAAAGACCGGTAAACACCAAACTTGGTATCTTCCAAGGATGCGACAAGAAGATCTGTGTGACTGTGGACAGCAAAACTCAAAAACGAAAAGACCGGTAAACACCAAACTTGGTATCTTCCAAGGATGCGACAAGAAGATCTGTGTGACTGTGGACAGCAAAACTCAAAAACGAAAAGACCATTAAATACCAAACTTGGTATCTTCCAAGGATGTGACAAGAAGATCTGTGTGAATGTGGACAGCATAACTCAAAAACGAAAAGACCGTTAAATACCAAACTTGGTATCTTCCAAGGATGCGACAAGAAGATTTTCAACAAAGTCTCCCCACCCCCAACTACCCTTTACATGAAACTTCTTTCGAAAATGTTGATTTTCTCAAAAATGGCTCTAACGATTTTGATTAGAATATCTATATTAAAGATGTTTACCTCACAAATAAAATTTATATTTTGAATTTTCTGGGAATAGCCTCTGAAGACTACTTTATTCTGGACGAATTTTACGGAATTTTGTATAACTGCTAAACCGTAAGACATGGACAAAAACTTACCATACAAAAAATGTTGAGCACATTAAAACACATAATTTTTGTTCTACACATATTTTTCGTGAGGTTGGTCGTTTTTGAGATATCCCTTGTTTTTGTTTTCAGTTTTGAAAAACATACTTTTCTCATACAGGAATTTGTCAACTCCTGTTCACACAAACAAAGGAACATCAATCACATAGCAACCAGCTTTTGACTATCACTTTAACCTATGTTGCTCCCTTATTTCGCTTCTACTTACAAGGAAGCAAGTAGTAAGACTATTTCTGCTGATTTTTTCTCGATTAGCATGAAGTAAATAGAAGCATAATCTTTTTTTAACAATAATGATGATAATCAGCATTTATGCTATACAGGCCATAGATAACAAAAAGATTAAATACATTAACATTTGAGGTTGACCACATTGGCTCCTCTAACATAAACAAAAATAGGTATTAGTACAGAAATGATAATATAAATTTACAAATAAGTATTACAATTGAATAAAAGTATAAGTAATAACAATAATAAATTTAAAAAAATGAAACTACATGAAATGAAATTTATGAATAATTATTAGCAGGAGTCCTCTGTGTCACTGGTTAAGAAATGTTGTGGTAGTTTTCTTTTCAGCCTTTTATGTGGAGTTTTGATATGCAGGTTAAATGCTTGAGCACTAGTAACGTTGCTTAATTTGTTGAAGAATGTCTTGGAGAGGTTTTTCTAATACTGTTCTATTGGAAGAGCTTAAGTTCGTGTTGAAGTTGCGTTAATTATTTTTAATTATGTTTATTTTAATAATATTTATAATTTATTCAAATATCTTATATCAGAGTATAACACGTCCTCCGGCTTTCCCGCCATTCATTCCATAAATTGCTCCATCACCACCTTTCCTATCACCCATTTCGCTTGCATTTCAAATCATCCACTTCCTCACGCTCATACCTATGACACTCGTTCCAGGTTCTCCATTCTGTGGTTTCGTACCGTTGGCTCCCGACAGGCCTCTGACCCCTAGACATTCGATTGTAAATCCTACGGGTCTGTCAGTCCTAAATATTGGAAGAGTAAACTCATTACGAAACCCTTTTCTAGATCTTTGAGGAACGGGGGTAGATAAAGATGAACAAGTTTACATTTTCCGCTTTCGATAAATATTCCTTACTCACGCATGTGCATGTTTATTTATCTTTACTTTCTGTACTACTTGTCTCTAGTAAGTAAAGGAAAGTAAAGAATTCTATACCCCGGCCGCTGAATCCTTGCACTTGACAGTTCGGGTGGTTTCGCGTCTTTGCGGCGTTGCCAGAGTAACTAGTAGCTGATTACAAATGTCTCTATCGTGTGTAACGAGAATATAAACAGTACACATAGTAAATGAATGCCGAAGAATAATGAAACTAATTCGTTATTATTGATGTTAACTGAAAATAACAATGATCCTGCAACGCATGTAGCGTACATTAGGTATTTATAGAACAGATTAATGCAAACTAGCTCGTTACAATGACAGAAAGGTATAACAAAGTGCTTTTCACCAGTTTAGAACTTTAATGGCTCAGTTCCATCCAAGTCTCTGTGTCATCATTCTGGAAAGCATCATCGTCATTGTCATCATCAACCTCGTTGTCGTAACTAAGACATATCATTAGTGGCTCAAATTCACTAATGATTTCGTCTAATTCCTGTGCTTTTCGTATTATTTTGTGCAAATGATTCACTTTCTTGTTCCATGAAGCCGCGTTCACCCTCGCCACTCCTTCCCGCAAAAGTCTATCCACCTCTGTAATTGTGAAAGTCTTGTAATGTTCCCTCACGTACAAACACCAAAACACTATCAACAAATATAAATAACAACGAACATTACGTATCTTGTACAGAACAGCTCAGCGCACGTGTTAGGAGTTAACAAACTGAGCACGTGGTTGGACATAGTCAGATATTGCAACGGTGCGGTATCTAGATGCGTTTCCCTTGTCTGACCGACCGACCGGAATGTTTCTTTGTGATTGGTTCATAAAGTCAAACGGGTAAAGCTTTTCATCTGTTTTCTGTGGATGTACCAACTTAACTCCTAATGTCAAGTGCAAGGATTCAGCGGCGGGAGTATACTTAAAACTTCACTTCCGAGATTTCAGCGCAATTACCTACATATTTTGAGACTCCCTTAAAAAACAAACAGGTATTTCAGTTCAACTTTTTCCAATGATACACATGAAAATGTTCAAGAAAGTGATTTGTTTGATTTTGTGATCACAGCAAGCAGTCACGTGACAGCAGAGGTTGTCTGTCTTCCTTTTACAGTGTGTCGTGTGTCAATTTATAATGTTGGGACAGAAAGCCATCCAATAGGTAAATCATTTCCTCCTATGTATAAGCCTGCTTCGGAGGAATCTTTATTATTTATAGAAAGTAGCGGAATAAGTATTTATTTTGCGGCAAAATTTAGCACTCAGAAAAGTCATTATGAACCATGTAAGTACAGCAGTACCAAGGGGAACAACGTTTCTTTCGAATTGTATTCGATACCAGTTAATTACCAGATATCTGTTCATATACACTGCTATAACTGTGAAAGTTTTCGTTACAAATTAATGATCATACTACAGTGTATTTACAATGTCGTTAACCTAGCTAATGGACATTATTGTAATAGTTGCTATTATTTTTTGCAGTATTTATGACACAACTACCAATTACCACTAAAATATGTGTGTTCATATCCTATGTATTGTGACAGTGCCGTCTTATTCAATGGTTCTCACGTTTGCCTTGGTGTGTGAGTCATCACAGTTGGGATGCGTAAACAACAGGATGAGCGGCACAACGTAATAAAAACCTTCGGAACGCAGGTCTTTTCTCGCGAAAACGTGACTCTTCTCAATTCTTCTCCAAGCTTCAGCTCCCAGAAGCTTCCAGGAAGTTCTGTGGCGCTATTTTCTAGCTATAAAAGCAGAAAGAATTGCAGTGCAGTGTTGTGAATGGTACTGAATCGTAAGTGACTGAAGTGTAAGCGCAAGCCATGGATGGCGTACAGCCGTAAACGGTCTACGCGTCGAAATGTTAGGTGAATTATTTGCAGCAGCGAATATAAGACTATTTGTAAACAATTTAAGAGTCAATACAAACATTTCTTACAGTACAAATGCTAATGCAACTGTAAAAGCAATTGCATAATAGAACAGTGCCACAGCTCTGAAGGAATTTATGTTCTTGCTTTCCGCGCAGTTGGTCACACAGTGCTCAGTATGCAATTCGCAGGAGTATCGAGCAAAGTTCCTCTTTCTACTTTATTCAATGGGCAACCGGTTGTTGACGCCTGGCCTAAACTACCTTCACATGGAAAATGTTTCGTTATTTATTTTCACAAAAACGGCTTCAATTATTCTCATTCACATTATATTTGTTTAAGATATTCAATAACAAATAAAACGCGTATCTTGACTTTTGTGGAAATAGCTAATGAAGTTGCTCTTCATTCTGAATGTCTTTTGTTTAATCGGTAAGCATTATAATGATGTATGAAATACCTCCAGTAATATGCTTGTTAATTCGATAAATGTATATATAATCTGTTCCCTTAAAACCACTCGGAGATAAACCTAGAAATAACCCTGATTCAGCTGACAGGAATAAATGTTGTATATTCTTTAATAATTTCTTCTAACGCGGCTATAATGTAGCAAAAACCAAACCTTTCATTGGTTGCAGTAATGACAGGGTTCTCACCGCAGAGCCATCTACCGCTGGGTTACAGAAAGCTGAGATTTTCCACGTGGTTGTGCACGAAACCACAAAGCTACACAAACAATAAACCGCGATCCCTAGTCCCCCCTGTGCTACTTTGAACCAACTCAGGAATATCTTCAAAGAAGGCCACGTACCCTCACGCACGTTAAAGAAATGTTGCTTTTATGTTCAAATTGGCTGTATTTCAGGGGTGCATTGTAAGTGAATAAGTGACTAGCTTTTTCTTCTTTCGTTGCTCATGGTTTATATTCTTTTGTATATTTTGTTTAGTAAATATTAGTATGACGGTACACTAAACTCCATTTCGGGCCAAAAGTCACGTATACTTTAGCTCTATACTGGGTCGATGTCACGGTATGCCTATTTTCAGGCCGGAAGTCATGGTATGCCTACCTCTATACTGGGTCGATGTCACGGTATGCCTATTTTCAGGCCGGAAGTCATGGTACGCCTAGCTCTGTACTGCGTCAATGTCACGGTATGCCTATTTTCAGGCCGGAAGTCATGGTACGCCTAGCTCTAAACTGGGCCGAAGTCACGGTATGCCAATTTTCAAGCCGGAAGTCATGGTACGCCTAGCTCTATACTGGGTCGAAGACACGGTATGCCTATTTTCAAGCCGGAAGTCATGGTATACCTACCTCTATACTGGGTCGATGTCACGGTATGCCTATTTTCAGACCAGAATTCATGGTATACCTACCTCTATACTGGGTCGAAGCCACGGTATACCTATTTGCAGATCGGAAGTCATGGTACGCCTAGCTCTGTACTGCGTCAATGTCACGGTATGCCTATTTTCAGGCCGGAAGTCATGGTACGCCTAGCTCTATACTGGGCCGAAGTCACGGTATGCCAATTTTCAAGCCGGAAGTCATGGTACGCCTAGCTCTATACTGGGTCGAAGACACGGTATGCCTATTTTCAAGCCGGAAGTCATGGTATACCTACCTCTATACTGGGTCGATGTCACGGTATGCCTATTTTCAGACCAGAATTCATGGTATACCTACCTCTATACTGGGTCGAAGCCACGGTATACCTATTTTCAGACCGGAAGTCATGGTACGCCTAGCTCTATACTGGGTCGAAGCTACGGTATACCTATTTTCAGGCTAGAATTCATGGTATACCTAGCTCTATATTGGGACGAAGTGATGGTACCCTATTTTCAGGCTAGAAGTCATGGTGCGTTAGATGGTCGGAGTCATGGTATGCCTATTTTTAAGCCGGAAATAATGGTACACTAGCTTTTAGTGGGTTAAAGTCATTGAATGCCTATTTCAGGCTGGAAGTGACTAGGAACCACGTTTGTAGTTAAGTTGGCAGATTTGTTAGCAAATAAGTGACCAAGAACCACGTTTATGGTTAAATTGGCTGTATTTATATCTCTTCAGAGGTGAATGTGAGTGAATAAGTGACTAAGAACCACGTCCCAAGTGCCATGGGATCACTGACTCGAAAGAGCCGATGAAAGTGTGTGGTCCTTAATTTTTATTCGGGGTATTTATTATTTGAATTAAAAGTTTTACATGTTGAATATTTAAAATAAAAATTAGCCCAGAAAACTCAATTAAATCATTACAAGTTTATTATCATTGATAAGCTTCTACAGAAAAAAATTGATTTTCCTCAGAATTTGGGAGAAGATATTTTCCTGACTCTGCGGGAATTCCCAATACTTGTACGGTAAGAAAGTTGCACAGGCAAAGTAACACATATAATGAAACTGCTGCTATTACACTTAGCAAGCACCATTCTTGTGTATTTCATAACAGAGTTATTATACGCGATAACTTTAAGGGGGTGTGATGTAATGAACTCTCGATGCTCATCTGCCTATGCATTACCACGAAAAAGCCGACATTTACTGCCGTATGGTCATTGCTTTTTAGGATTCTCAAATAATTACTCTCCTGAATTAATTGAAGAAAACAAAACAATATAACACATTATTTTGCCTACCCTTCTGACTCTTTAAAAAGCGGGGCAGAAATACAGATACCCAGGGCTAAGCAGCTAGACAGCTCTCTCCCTTCGATGCCAATCCACTAAATTCTCTTTTTAAGACCGCTCATAGCTTCCCTGCTGAAGGAATCATGGTGACCGATACTCGACATGTACTCGATCTATGTCTCATGATGGGAAGTCAAGAAAGTAGGTTAGTTTCTAGGTTAGCAGTTCTAGCTTTTTGATTCGTGCAGCACTTTTAGAATACATTTCTGTGGTGAGGCAATGACAGTAACTTGTAAGCCATAGAGTACCACTTCTACGTTATGTTTCTTATTGTTTAATTCGATTCTGGAGCCGCAGCGGAATCCAACGCCAACATTGTGCGAGCAGTCGTGCTACTCCCATTGCGATTAGCAGAATCCAGTTTTATTGCAAGGAGCCCCTTTTATACAGAACAATAGACCAGGAATCAATCCTTGACAAACTTAGAGGAACTCTTTTTTCACATATTTACCATATAGCCCTGCTAGACCTCAGAATATAGTCCTGTATTTTATACAGAACAATAGACCAGGAATCAATCCTTGACAAACTTAGAGGAACTCTTTTTTCACATATTTACCATATAGCCCTGCTAGACCTCAGAATATAGTCCTGTATTTTATACAGAACAATAAACCAGGAATCAATCCTTGACAAACTTAGAGGAACTCTTTTTTCACATATTTACCATATAGCCCTGCTAGACCTCAGAATATAGTCCTGTATTTTATACAGAACAATAGACCAGGAATCAATCCTTGACAAACTTAGAGGAACTCTTTTTTCACATATTTACCATATAGCCCTGCTAGACCTCAGAATATAGTCCTGTATTTTATACAGAACAATAGACCAGGAATCAATCCTTGACAAACTTAGAGGAACTCTTTTTTCACATATTTACCATATAGCCCTGCTAGAATAGTCCTGTATTTTATACAGAACAATAGACCAGGAATCAATCCTTGACAAACTTAGAGGAACTCTTGTTTCACATATTTACCATAAGGCCTGCTAGACCTCAGAATATAGTCCTGTATTTTATACAGAACAATAAACCAGGAATCAATCCTTGACAAACTTAGAGGAACTCTTGTTTCACATATTTACCATTAGGCCTGCTAGACCTCAGAATATAGTCCTGTATTTTACTTGTTTTAGAGTTATACTGTTCACAGACACACGTGACCTTTTTTTGCTTTCTCTAGCACGTAACATCGCTGTACATAATAGTTAGAATAGGTATTGTATTCCACCCAAAAAATCTTATGTGTTCGATTCACACCACTTTCTCTACATCTCTGCAACAAAGTATTGTTAAAAAACTGATGTTTCTATTTACTTCATGGTAAGCGAGAAAAAAGTTAGCTGAAATAGCTTTATTACTTGTTTCCTTGTAAGTAGGAGCGAAATAAAGGAGTACCATAGGTTAAAGTGAAAGTCAAAGGCAGGTTGCTATGTGACTGAAGTTCCTTTGTTTGCATGAACACGAGTTGACAAATTCCTGTATGAGAAAATTATAAGCTTTTCAAGGCTCAAACCAAAAACAAGGAATATCTCAAAAACGATCACATCAACGAAAAAAAGTATATAAAATAAATTGTGTGTTTTAATGTGCACTACATTTTGTAAGGTAAATATCTTTAATATACGATATTTTAATCAAAATCGTTACAGCAATTTTTGAGACAGTCAAAATTTTCGAAAAAAGTTCCATGTAAAGGGTAGTTGGGGGTGGGGGATGTTCTTGAAGATCTTCGTGTCGCATCCTTGGAAGATAATAAACTTAAATACTAAGTTTGGTATTTAACGGTCTTTTCATTTTTGATCTATGCTGTCCACAAAAACACAGCCACACGCACACACATGGACCTTTTTCTGAAAATGCTTTTTTTTTAATTCAGCGGGACCCAAAAAATTGTATTTCCGGTGAAATCTCGGGAACAAATTTTTGGGTGGAATGCAACATAGTACGTGTAGAGAAAGCAATTAGATGTCGAGATTTCACCGGTAATATGTTTTGAGGTTCCTTGGGTCCGAGAAAAGCATTTTCAGGCAAAGGTTTGTGTGTATGTGTCTGTGGACAGTATACCTCAAAAACGAAAATAATGTTGAATCCCAAACTTGGATTTATGTTTAGTATCTTTCAAGGATGCGACACGAAGATTTTCCCTTTACATGGAGAAATGTTTGAAAATTTAGTTTTTCCCAAAAGTGGGAGAATGATACCGCGTTAAGATGCCGAATATTTACATCAGAAATAAAATGTATATTTTGAATTTCTGGGAACAGCCTCTGAAGGTCTGTTTATTCTGGATGACTTTTGTATAACGTTGAAACCGTAAGACGTAGACAAAAGCTTACTACACAAAAAATCTGGATCTTGTTAAAAAACATAATTGATGTCATATTCGTTTTTATTGTAGAGTTGGCCGTTTCCTACTTTCTCTAGCCCCGTAGGTACAATGTACATAGGGATAGAGAAGTATTGTATTCCACCCAAAAATTCGATACCGAGATTTCACCGGAAATACATGATTTTAGGACCCCCTGTATCCAAAAAAAGCATTTTCAGAAAAAGGTCCATGTGTCCGTGTGTCTGTGAACACGATAACTCAAAAACGAAAAGTAGCTAAAATACCAAACTTGGTATTTAAGTTTAGTATCTTCCAGGGATGCGACACGAAGATTTTGAGAAAAATTCCCCCACCAAAAACTACCCTTTACATGGAACTCTTTTCGAAAATTTTGGTTTTCTTAAAAATGGCTCTAACGATTTTGATTAAAACAGCATATATTAAAGATATTTACCTAACAAATAAAATGTATCTCTTGAATTTTGTGGGAATAGCTTCTGAAGATCTGTTTATTCATGGATGAATTTTGCTTAATTTGGCATAACTAGTAAACCGTAAGAGATAGACAAAAACTTACTGTACAAAAAATGTAGGTCTTGTTAAAATCCACAAGTTATGTCATATACATTTTTCTCGTGGAGCTTACAGTTTTCGAGGTATTCAGTGTTATTAGTTTCAGTTGTGAAATACTTAAACTTTTCTCAGATGGGAGTGTGCAGTATTCTTTTGTTCTACTCCTAGCCAAGAAAAGAAAGGATTTGTAATGACAATCGCACAACGACAGATTTTAAAACATTTGACTATGCCTTTAGCCTAGTGTATTCCCTTATTTTTTCCTACTTATAAGGAACTAAGTAATAAGAACATTGTGCTAATGAGTACCTCGATTAGCAAGATGCAGAAAGAAGAATAATCTTATGTAAGAAGTTTGTAGAACAGCTAGAGAAAGTCATGGGAGTGTAACACATCAGATTTTTACTTTCTCTAGCCCCATATGTACAATGTACATAGGGATAGAGAAGTATTGTATTCCACCCAAAAATTCGATACCGAGATTTCACCGGAAATACATGATTTAGGACCCCCTGTATCCAAAAAAAGCATTTTCAGAAAAAGGTCCATGTGTCCGTGTGTCTGTGAACACGATAACTCAAAAACGAAAAGTAGCTAAAATACCAAACTTGGTATTTAAGTTTAGTATCTTCCAGGGATGCGACACGAAGATTTTGAGAAAAATTCCCCCACCAGAAACTAACCTTTACATGGAACTCTTTTCGAAAATTTTGATTTTCTTAAAAATGGCTCTAACGATTTTGATTAAAACATCATATATTAAAGATATTTACCTAACAAATAAAATGTATATCTTGAATTTTGTGGGAATAGCTTCTGAAGATCTGTTTATTCATAGATGAATTTTGCTGAATTTGGCATAACTAGTAAACCGTAAGAGATAGACAAAAACTTACTGTACAAAAAATGTAGGTCTTGTTAAAATACACAAGTTATGTCATATACGTTTTTCTCGTGGAGCTTGCCGTTTTCGAGGTATTCATTGTTATTAGTTTCAGTTGTGAAGTACATATACTTTTCTCAGGCGGGAGTGTCTGTTTTTCTTTTGTTCTACTCCTGGCCAAGAAAAGAAGCGATTTGTAATGACAATCGTATAACGACAGCTTTTAAAACATTTGACTATCGGTTTAGCCTAGTGTATTCCCTTATTTTCTTCCTACTTATACGGAACTAAATAATAAGAACATTGTGCTAATGAGTACCTCGATTAGCAAGGTGCAGAAAGAAGAATTATCTTATGTAAGAAGTTTGTAGAACAGCTAGAGAAAGTCATGTGAGTGTAACACATCAGATGTTTATACATTCCTTGTTATTGTTTTCAATTTTAAACTGCCCTAACTTTTCTCAAACGGAACCATGCTAAGCGAACCGAACCTCAATTGTTTTACTCAGCGACTGGATTTTAAAAGATTTGACTGTCGCTTTATTCTAATGTATTTCTCTTTGTTCCTTACTACTTACAAGGAAGCATGTAATAATTTTACTAATGTTTATCTCGATTAGCATGAAGTAGATAAAGGAATAATTTTTACTTTCTCTATGCGTAGTATGTGCATAGTATATAGAGAAGATATTGTATTGCATCCAAAAATGAGATACCGAGATTTCACCGGAAATATATGTTTTGAGACCCCCTGAATAAAAAAAAGAAGCATTTTTAGAAAAATTTTCTTGTGTGTGTGTGTGTGTGTGTGTGTCTGTGGGCAGCATAACTCAAAAATGAAAAGACCATTAGAAGCCAAACTTGGTATTTAAGTTTTGTATCTTCCAAGATTTTCAAGAAAATTCCCCCACTCCAAACTACCCTTTACATGGAAAAAAGTTCGAAAATTTTGATTTTCTTCAAAATGGCTCAAACGATTTTGATTAAAATCTCGTATATTTAAGACTTTTACTTGCCAAATAAAATTTATATCTTGAATTTTCTGGGAATAGCCTCTAAAACTATTTTATTCTGGATGAATTTTACGGAATTTTGCATAACTGCTAAACCGTAAGAGATGGACAAAAACTTACCAGACAGAAAATGTAGAGCACGTTAAAACACATAAATTATGTTATATACATTTTTTTCGTGGAGTTGACCGTTTTTACGATATTCCTTGTTTTAAGTTTCAGCATTGAAAAAAAAACTTTTCTCATACAGAAATTTGTCAACTCCTATCCAAACAAACAAAGGAACTTCAGTCACATAGCAACCAGCTTTTGACTATCACTTTAACCTATGCTACTCCCTTATTTCGCTTCTACTTACTAGGAAGCAAGTAATAAGACTATTTCTGCTAATGTTTTTTTCAATTTGCATGAAGTAAATAGAAACCTAAGCTTTTTAATAATAATTTGTTACAGAAATATAGAGAAAGTCATGTAAATGGTACACGTCAGATTTTTTATATACAAATTGTTTGTATATGGAACAGCTAGAGAAATGTATGTGAATGTAACATATCAGATTATACAAAAATGTAAATATTTATTTACTTAGTCACTCATTAATTCACGGGACTTCAAAATAAGCATCATCAATGAACTTTCTGTATCGAACGAAATTTGAATGGTGATTCCTCCCCTACTTACTTAGGTGGAGAAAGTAATAAACTTGTCTTTTCACCAAACATCCCAAACAACTTCTGTGTCACCCGAGAGCAAACAAAAGACAGCTAAGTGCAGGAGGAAGAAGGCAGAGACATCAGGAGAGTAATCAGTGAGTTAACGAGTTGCCTTAAGAATGCAAATTAGTACGTAAAACAGGAAATTACGAGACGCAGCTCATCCCCTGGGGTCGTAATTGCCATTTGTCGGTCTGGGAGCGACAACAAAGCGCTATAATGTGGCCACTGCAATACCCGGCCATTAGAACTTCCTTCTGGGCGAGAAGATCACTCTTACGAACCAGTTAATTAACCTTGGCAGACACCAAGTTCCTATTCTCCGTGAGTTCTCTTGTCCATGAAAACATTATTTACTAAAGGCCTTCAACGCGGCAGGAAAAGATTGAAACTGAAAATACGTTTCAAGTTCTTAGCATCCCTTCTATATTGGGTGTAAAAAACCGGAAATCTTGGTTATAGTCCTCTATCAGGCTTGAGGTTCTTTTATAGCTGGCGCAACAGATTTAATGAGAACTAGGAAGCGAGTTGTACTTTCGGATAAGCAGCTCACCAGTCGATTCATGCCTGTCACAGTCAATGTCAAATGTCTGTCATCTCTTATCCACCTGCACTGATAAACATGTTTTTCATATGTATATTCACATCCACAAAACATCTATACAAATGGCCTACTACATAAAAAATGTCAATCAATCGTCTGCCTCCAGTTCTTCCACACCTGACAGTCCTTTGTCTTCGCTCATGTCACTGTCATCATCAGCGCTATCGCTACTTTCTGCACCAATTATCTTGGATTAAAATTCTTTCTATTCAACTTTCTACAATTCTTTCTAATGATTTTCAATGTTCTCCGCATGTCGACATACTTTTTACCATTTTGGCCTGCCAATTTCTGCAATTCGCTGGCGACACAACTGTTCCACATCTTTTAATTTAAAAGTTATATATTTAACTTTAATTTTTTCTTTCTTTCTTATCTTTATGAACCCTGGAAACGGAACTCTGCGAAATACCAATTGCCTTGGCTATTCTTTCATTCACTTTCTACAGGCTTTTGGAGAACTCGGTTGAACATACATTTTCTTCCTTCATCTCTGCCTCTTGTTTCATGAAGTCAAGGACATTTACAATTATTTCTCTGCTCTAAGTAATACCTTGCCACTAACTTGAAAAAGTAGGAGTCATGGCTATACAAATAAAATAAATAAAATGAACACTATTTTCTGCCCACTTTGAATTCAAAATATATGAAACACTTAAGCTAGGCTCGATAGCTGGGTTGGCGGTCAGGGTCACGATTCCAGAAGTTTTGCGCCGGCAATCATGCCATAAATCTCTACACGGACCACCAGCTTTACTTCACTTCCGAATGAGTTCACGCTAAAAATATTTTACGCCAGAAAAATGTCCATCTCCTTCGCCGGGTTTGAACCCGCGACCTCGGGGACTAGAGGATATAGTTCGTGATTGAGACATGAACAACCTTGTAAATAGGGAAAGTTGTTTTCCTTCCCTCCCTCTCTGTAGCGGCGGATAGGAGAAATATAGGTGCGAATGATTAAACACAACCATAACAGCGTGCAGAGGTAACATGAAAGTAATAGTTGGCACATAACTAAGTTATAGCGAAATCATTTCGTAAGTTATAAAGCAAAATTTTATAAATCTATAATGTATCAGTAGCAATATGTAGATCATGAGACGGAAAATTTTGCTTGAAGGAATGTCGATTAGGTCGATCTAGTTTATCATAGAATGAGTTGGCAACCATGAACATAGCAACATTATTGTACTCACCACATGTTTCTACAGCCCAAGCCCGCTCTTTGTACCAGCATCTTCTCCTCGTAACCAGCATCACTATGGATATCGTCAGCATCGCATTCTTATTCCAAGTTAACCATAATCTCCTAGTATTTATTTGCTCAAACACTAAAGAATACTGCACTAAAACTAGCGCACTCCACTCCTTCGTGGACAGAAACGTAATGACTTCTGCGTATACATGTTGGTGTAACTTCTCCCAAAATCAGGCCTTCAGGTAAGGAGCTGCCACTGCGCAACTTAGGGTTTTGCTCTTGTCTCATGACAGGATGACAGGATATACAAGTGTATGTATAAGCTTGGAAAACCAATATTTTACCAATGCCTTTCTTACTTCAAAGTATCGTCCTTGCAATTATTTCTGTTTTTTCTTCGCACTCAGCTGTCCATTATTCATAACATTTTTTTGTTTTTTGTTTTTACTTTACCTTACTAGGGTCTTCCTATAACTCGAAGGTATGTTTTGGTATGGCAATTTAGGAAGTTTTATTTGGTCCTTCGACATCGATTAAGTGTTATTTCTAATAATTTCGATATTGTTGAATTTTATCATGTATAGAATATATCTGTTGCTCTTATTTCGTTAGTGATCTAGTGATTTACAGCTATTAGTCCTTCTCAAGAAATACTCTGGTTATTAGTTTTATTATTCAGCACTCTAGATATTAATGTTAAAAAAGTAAATGAACATCCCTTTTTAGAACTTCACTCTTGTATTTTTCATGGTATATAAATTGAACCACGTCCTTGTTGAAATGTCGATAAATTATGTTTTATTTTTATTGTTACAGGTTTTCATCATGTTTGTTTGGATAACTTTTCGTGCGAAGACAATCGTTTGTTCTATATTTTCTTCTTCGCTGCATAATTTTATATTCATCGCAATTTATATCGTTGTTCCTTATATGGTTTTATAATTTGTCTATTGTGGCAATCTTTGTTTTTTCCCTAGAAGAATTTGCATAAGCGAGTATATATGATTTTTAATCTAAGGTTTTCTCCTTCATTTCAACCTTACAAAACATGCATTTAACGACTCGTGTCGATGCAGGTAATTAGCAGTGGTTTAGGTTGGTAATAAATGCTAAATTACCTCTGTCAGAACAGTTACCATCCGTTACCTGGTTCTAATATTCCGATTAATGTTTCGCTTACCCCCTCTTTATCGTTTGCTGCTGACCCTGAACCCCGCCAGTTGTTTATGGATATCTGTTAACGTTTGAGTGACGGACTTTTGACATCAAACCAATACGGGATGGACTCAATCACGGGTTGGTTGTGAAATGTTTCCTTTCGCCACTCCTAGAGCTGGCCTTTGTTCAAATACTAATTAGTGTGTCTTGGACACTCAAACCAATATACTTAGATTAGTTCGCCCAGGAGTGTTGTGGAATGTTTCCTTTCGCCACTCCTAGAGCTGGCCTTTGTTCAAATACTAATTAGTGTGTCTTGGACACTCAAACCAATATACTTAGATTAGTTCGCCCAGGAGTGTTGTGGAATGTTTCCTTTCGCCACTCCTAGAGCTGGCCTTTGTTCAAATACTAATTAGTGTGTCTTGGACACTCAAACCAATATACTTAGATTAGTTCGCCCAGGAGTGTTGTGAAATGTTTCCTTTCGCCACTCCTAGAGCTGGCCTTTGTTCAAATACTAATTAGTGTGTCTTGGACACTCAAACCAATATACTTAGATTAGTTCGCCCAGGAGTGTTGTGGAATGTTTCCTTTCGCCACTCCTAGAGCTGGCCTTTGTTCAAATACTAATTAGTGTGTCTTGGACACTCAAACCAATATACTTAGATTAGTTCGCCCAGGAGTGTTGTGAAATGTTTCCTTTCGCCACTCCTAGAGCTGGCCTTTGTTCAAATACTAATTAGTGTGTCTTGGACACTCAAACCAATATACTTAGATTAGTTCGCCCAGGAGTGTTGTGAAATGTTTCCTTTCGCCACTCCTAGAGCTGGCCTTTGTTCAAATACTAATTAGTGTGTCTTGGACACTCAAACCAATATACTTAGATTAGTTCGCCCAGGAGTGTTGTGGAATTCAGAGGATAAGGGCTTTCTGCCAACATCAAATAAAAAACTCTATAGGAAACCGAACACATCAGAACGCTTCTAAGAATTAAAACAGGACATCAAATGGAATATAGAATTATTTATTTATTTATCCTGCTTGGAGTTAAGCCTTCTCTTCCACTCTACCTGACAATACATTAAATGCAACACAGCAATGATGCAATGAATAAAAGAATAAAGAACAAAAATACTGAGTGATTTATGTAGAACTGACACATTTCTTTCTTTAATTATTCCGTTGGAAATTCATTCAATGACCCAATTTTAGCACCAAATTAATAAGAATGTTCTGGAGTTTCGATTCCTTGTCTAGATTCGCAGATGTTTATGTTTTATTCCTAATTGCATTGTTGGCAGCTATTTCGACAGTTTTTCTTGTAGTCAACATGAAAATGCAGTACGAAGCTGAGCTGAGTCAAGGATATTTCCAGCAAGATGGCGCTACATGCCATACATCAAACGAATCCATGAACCTAATTGCAAGTTTCTTTGCGACCGGATACTTTCCAGGAACCTGTGACCACCGAGATCTCCGGATTTGACATCGCCCGACTTCTTTCTATGGGGTTACTTAAAAGACAGGGTTTACGTCACACGTCCCCAGACATTGGACGATCTGAAGCACATTACAAAGGAGATTCAAGCTATTGACATCAGAGTCCTCCAACAAGTGCCTAGTACGACGTGTTGAGTTGTGCCTTATGCAGGATGGAAGAAATTTTCAACATTTGTTATAAAGGTAAATAATCTCCCAAAATTCCTCTATAATTTAGATATAATAAGTTGTCGCTAGCATAACACGTTTTGAAACAATTAATGAAAGAAAGGTGACAGCTCTATATAAATCACCCTGTACAATTCTATAGAACTTAATAAAACACATATAAAAGGTGCAAAAAATATACTGAAATGAAAAAAAAAAAAAAAATATTTTGAGAGAGATATTCATGTAGGTCGAAACACACCCCAAATGTTTTAGGTTTTAATGTTATATATTATTCATATAACACTTTCATAGAAACGTCTACGTTATTCCTTTAAGGCGTACTAGAAATTTCTAGAACATTCCGATTAATCATTGCCGAAAAACCTACAGAGGTAAACCATGGGGTTTATACAAAAACAAAGGTGGGCGGTGCCGTTTCCAATTTGTTAAGTGACACCTAATCACAGAGCAGGCAGTTCCCAGCGTTTCACTAAACTCCCAATTTGTTTTTCCTTTCTTCGCGGAACCAAGCGGGTGAGGAACACAACCACAGGAATGCTGTGCTCTCTGATTGCCTTTTCTTGCCAAGGAGGAATGTTTTTAGAACGTGCCTTCCAACACTCTCTGCCGCAACACAAGGTAGTACATCAATCTGTACGTGACGTATTAATTGTTATGCAAGTACGTGCTGATATTTTTACTTTCTCTGCATATACTATGTACATAGTGTACATATTGCACTCCACCCAAAAATTCGATACCGAGATTTCACCGAAATATATGTTTTAGGGTCCCCTGTATCCAAAAAAAGCATTTTCAGAAAAAGATCTGTATGTGTGTGTGTCCGTGTGTCTATGAACACTATAACTCAAAAACGAAAAGTCGAAAATACCAAACTTGGTATTTAAGTTCAGTATCTTCCAGGGATGCGACACGAAGATTTTGAAAAAATCCCCCCACACGAAACTACCCTTTATATGGAACTTTTTTAAAAAAGGTTGATTTTCTCAAAAATGGCTCTAACGATTTTGATTAAAATATCATATATTAAAGATATTTACCTGACAAATAAAATGTATATCTTGAATTTTTTGGGAATAGCCTCTGAAGACTACTTTATTCTGGATGAATTTTACGGAATTTTGCATAACTGCCAAGCCTTAAGAGATGGAAAAAAACTTATCAGACAAAAATGTAGAGCTGTTTAAAACACACAATCTATGTTATACACATTTTTTTCATGGTAAAAAATCTATGAGGTATTCCTTGTTTTTGGTTTCAGCTTTGAAAAACTTATACTTTTCTCACATAAGATTATGTCAACTCCTGTCCATAAAAAAAAGGAACTACAGTCACAAAGCAACCAGCTTTTGACATCACTTTAACCTATGGTACTCCCTTATTTCGCTTCTACTTGCAAGGAAGCAAGTAATAAGACTATTTCTGCTAATTTTTTTCGATTATCATTAAGTAAATAGAATAATAAGCTTTTTAACAATAATTTGTTACAGATATGTAGAGAAAGTCATGTTGAGAATGAAACACATCAGATTTTAAGTTCTGTCTTGTATTTTAATTTCATCTTCGTAATCGGCATGTTCGTGATGAGATTCTCACGGCGCCGACCCGAGTTCATTTTCCGGACAAGTTTTGTTAGAAGTGCAGACTTTCCCAGGTATATCTAGCAGTTGTTCATGACTTCAAAGGTATCAGCTGAAAGACTCCTAGAGGCAATAAATCGCTGTGCTATTTGAAAAATCTTGTGCTTTCCATTCATATGACTTTCTCTTCATCTCTGAAACAAATTATTGTTAGAAAAGCTAATGCTTCTATTTACTTCATGCTAATCGAGAAAAACTTAGCAGAAATAAGGGAGTAGCATCGCTTAAAGTGATAGTCAAAAGCTGGTTGCTATGTGACTGATGTTCCTTTGTTTTTATGGACAGGAGTTGACAAATTTCCGTATGAGAAAAGTATACGTTTTTTTAAAGCTGAAACTAAAGACAAGGAATATCTAAAAAACAATCAACTCGACGAAAAACATGTATTCAACATAAATTGTGTGTTTTATATGTTCTACATTTTTTGTGTAGTAAGTTTTTGTTTATGTCTTACGGTTTAGCAAAATTCCGTAAAATTCATCCAGAATAAAGTAGCCTTCAGAGGCTATTTTCAGAAAATTCAAGATATACATATTATTTGTCAGATAAATATCTTTAATATACGATATTTTAATCAAAACCGTTAGCTATTTTTGAGAAAATCAAAATTTTCGAAAAAAAGTTCCATGTAAAGGGTAGCTGGGTGTGGGGGGATTTTCTTGAAAATCTTCCTGTCGCATCCTTGTAAGATACCAAACTTAAATACCAAGTTTGGTATTTAACGCTCTTTTCGTTTTTGAGCTATGGTGTCCACAAGCACACACACACACACACACACACACACGCGCGCGCGCGCGCTTTTTCCAGAAATGCTTTTTTATGGATTCTGGGGGATCCAAAACATGTATTTGAAATCTCGGTAACGAATATTTGTGTGCAATACAATACCTTCTCTATACACTATGTACGTAGTACGTGTAGAAAAAGTAAAAAGTAGCTGTAAACTTTCTGTTTACCTACCTTGTAGATGCTTACCTAGTAGTAGGAGTAGAACAGGGGATCCAACAATTTGTGAGTGTTACAACACAATAATAATAATAATAATAATAATAATAATAATAATAATAATAATAATAATAATAATAATAATTGAGTTATTTTGAGTAAAGGAAAAGTGTTATTTTCTTTCTCGTGTAAAAAAGGTAATATGTGTTGGAGGAATTTGAAAGCTTCTCCTTAAATACTTAATCACGTCTATCTCAAATATAAAATTTGTTATTCCGACTTTTGGCTTTCCTGAAAATACCATCCACAGATACTCTTGTAGCGTTTTTCTAAAATATGTTTTTTCTTTTGTGTGTCTGTGTGCGTATGTGTGGGGAGGAGCGGTTTCATCGGAACACAAAAATCCGTTGAAATAAAATATTGAGTTTTTGGGCGAAATATAATACTCTTCTAACACTTTTCTGCAGATAGGTGGCAGAAAAATTTAAAAAAAAAAAAAAAAAATCATCGTTACTAGCAACATTATTTTGGTGAAATGTAGATAATCACTTTAAAATATAAGCGCCCACATGTGGGATTTGTGGTGGACGAAGCTGCGTCTGGGCGAGTTTTCGACGGTTTCCCCCGCCACTCATTCCACCAATTGCTCCATCATCACCTTTCCAATCATCAATTTCGCTTACATTTCATATCATCCACTTCCTCATGATCATGCCTGGCTACGGGCGACCCCTCGTAATACGTTTTTCATTCTGTGGTTTCGTGCCGTTGGCTCCCCGACAGGCCTCTGACCCCTAGGCATCCGCTAGTAAGTCCTGGAAGATGGGAGGGTGTGCCGATATAAAATATTAGAGGCTTAATGAAACACAGATCTAACATAATTATTCCATAACACATTTCCCATGAATAGCGTTTCAGAGAGGCAGGTATCTTAATTTCCTCTTGCTCATCCTCCCGCTTTTCCTGTCCCTGAATGTTTGAGTGCCAGACATTTCAAATCAAACCAATACAAGAAGGACTCATCCAGGAGCTGGCGTAGACCGTCGTTGTGAAGCTCGCCTTCCAATCACTCAGTGCTTTCGATGCTCACCTATTTTCCATTCACTCTTAGGTTGATCCGCACCAAAACGGATCCACGTGGTCAGTGCACCGCGGTACAGTGCGCGCAACAATGTAATCCCATGCTAACAATCTAAATTACTGAATGATTTTTTTTTAAACTGTCCAATATTCTGTACAACTGCCAAAGAGTTAAATTGATTTGTACCATTAAACAGAGCTACATGTCCCAACATGCTGCTCGTAAGAGTCGCCTGATTTCCGTAATATTGTTTACACAGTAACGGTCGCTACTGTTTACAACCGTCAGTTTTCTCTTGCAACTTTCGAGTTACATAAGTTGATAAACCGTTGACTAGTGGTCAACAAACTATAGTGTTGAAAATGTATGGTAAGTTTTGTGAGAAATATCCGATACTTACCATGAAAGAAGTGATGAAATTAACTTCTGAGTTCACCAGGCTACAAATATAAACGTGATCATAAAGAAAAACCTGAAAGCGTGTGAAATATACGAAGCAAGAATGTGATGATTTTGTGAAGTATATAATTTGGTAAAGGTGCACAATTTCTGTTTTAAAAATGAACCGCAACAGTTAATAAAGTGCTACAAGTAACAAAAGAAGAAGCGTATTTTGGGAGATGGATAGTTTAAGTGACACCATTGTTGATAACCTGGTTAAGAACCTTTGAGAGGAAATCAGCAGCACAAATATTTCAGATGACCATTCTGATCTGAGGGAATAGAGCCGCTTCCGAATAAATGTAAGTTATCGCATACATGATACTTATTTTTTCGCTCGTGTTTTTAGAGTTAAGTATTACATGTGTACCTACTTATTTCGTTATGACTATCAATGTTATCACCATTATACCTAATGGAATATTATAGTCACCGTTTAAGTTGTGGGAACAAGGGCTCTGTTCGTTTTACATTACAATATGCCACGTGTGCGCGTAGAGTGGTCGTGAAAGTATGACTACTTCTGGCGCGAATGGCGGAAGGTTACATTATAACGGTGCGTTGGTCGCCTGGGTTATGTTTTGGCGAGGATCAACTTAACATTGAATAGGCTTTAGGTCTGTACTTCGCCCTTAGGCTAATGCGTGTTTTGTCGGATTTGAATCAAAGCAATAAGAGATTGTCTCACCTATGGAACACAAGTGACAAGGAGATTCCGCCGACATTAAAAAGGAAACCAAAAGAATCGGTACGTTTCCGTGAGCTCGAGCTGAACATGAATTAAAAGAGTGATCAATCTCTTGGGTGATGGGAACAACGGAGTCACGGAGTAAACCATATTCTGACTAATCCGCTTTGGTTCTGAACAACAGGTGTGTATTGCAATGTCATGAATCATGTTGTGGGAATCTTGAGGTTCTGGATTAGTAACCGCGGCTTTTTTAACACTTACATGTCTTAAATTTCGTCAGGCAATCCTTCATGTTTCTGCTCGCGTTACTGCAAAATCAGCTGCACCAGAGAAGGGAGGAGATTCCATTACCGCTGAGACTTTGCCGTGTTTTTACTGTCGCTTCAGAATCCTATCCCAATTTACAAGAACATGAAAATAGATATAACGTTGTGAGTAAAATAAAAAAGACGACGCAGGAAATAAAATCTGAATGTACAAACAAATCGTCAGAGCAGTTACAAAACGAAATAAAAATTGGGTGCGCTAAAGAAACATATATGTTAAAATTGGATATGAAACAAAGGATGGAAATAGCGTGGCTCAGGTTGGGAGGGTGGAAAACACGTAAGGTAGTTGATGAAGCTGGTAGGTGGATTTGCCCATTATGTGGGGATCAGGTTGGGAAACCGTAAGGTAGTTGATGAAGCTAGTAGGCGGATTTGCCCATTATGTGGGGATCAGGAAGACTGGACTCATATTTTGGCAGATTGCGCTCAGGTGGAGGATGCTAGGAAAAAAATATTGCCGGAAGTATTGTTAGCTTCAAACAAACGAAGGTCAGCATTGTGGGATTTGTTTCTAAACAGCCAAAACTGGCCAAGCCTAGGCACATACTTAATGGAAGTTCAGGCACTAAGAGATAAAATATTTGTGTAAATATTGTATAGACTTATTTGGTGTTTGAGTAATCTATATATATAAATACGTAGTGTAGTTGTGAGTGCAAGTGTGTGTGTGTGTGTGATATCAGAGTTCTTTCCTTTATTGTTCTGTGGTTCTGTTGTCGTAGTGCGCGCGCGTGGGTGGGTGTCTGTTTGTGTGTATTTCCAATGTTGTTAAGAGATATAAATTATATATGTAGGTAATACTCTAAACTCAAGTATTTTTCGACAGCATGTACGATCACCCGACCCATGCAACTGTGTGGAGCAAATATTGTATTATTGTGAACTTAATAAAATACTACTACACTTAAGTACCTGATTAAAAAAATAGCTTTTTACGTTCCTGCTCCCAGCGATAAGTAAAACTGTTTTAGTCCACCCAAAAATTCTATATAAATATTACACAAAAATATGCAATCCAGACAAGCATTTTTCTTTTTGTTTACTGCAAAAGTGCCGTGTGTTTTTTTTTTTTTTTTTTTTTTTTTTTGGAGGAGAGGAGAGAGTTTGTGACAGACAGAGAGAGAAAGGGAGAACGATTTCTATTTTTAAAGCTGAAAGTCGGATGAATACCTAGTCATTGTCTTCATACAAAACTCAACCAGCCAAAACTACCTGCTACATGGAAACTAGTAGTATAGTTTTATTTGTTTATTTATTGCTTAAAGGGTTTAAATGGCAATATGTAACTTATTGACACTGAATGCTATGTAAATTGTGTGCCAAATTCCATTTATTTCCTTAAATGTTTATAACGTTATACAAACACAAAACCATAAGAGACCATAACTTCTCTCATTAGAATGCGTCATTTGTGTCAAATAAAATTTGTTTTCGAAATATTTCATGTAATAAGTTTACACATTACCTAAATGTGCCAAATCCAATCATATGGTTCCGATTCACCATTTCTTGCCCTTTCATTGTAAGAATTTACTCCGAGTAATTATTTGAATATTGTTTTCACGTGTATTCAGTTTGAAATAATAACTAAACATATAGCATTATAATAACGTAATGTGGATAGAAAAAGCACTTTTTTGACAAATACTACACTATACCACAGATATATGTAAATTTGTGGGGACTGTCATGCAATTAAGAATTTTAAAAAAAGGTCAGCATGCACACCTGTGCGCCTATTAGTGTAGCTTACCTTACTATACCCCTGCCGCTGAATCCTTGCACTTGACAGTTCGGGTGGTTTCGCGTAAGGTTGGTTGGCTATGCTGCCTTTGCGGCGTTGCCAGAGTAACTAGTAAACAACAACAGCTGATTACAAATGTCTCTATCGTGTGTAAAGACAAATATAAACAGTGCACATAGAAAATGAATACCGATGAATAATGAAACAATTCGTTATTATTGATGTTAAAAATAAGAGTGACACTACAACATATGTAGCATAAATTACGTGTTTACATATAGAACAAATTAATGCAAAATATCTTGTTACAATGAGAGGAATGTATAACAAAGTGATTTTCACCAGTTTAGAATTTTAATGGTTCAATTCCATCCAAGTCTCCGTCGTCATCATTCTGGATAAGATCATTGTCATCATCATCATCATCGTAACCCAGACATGTCATTAGTGGTTCATATTCACTGATGATTCCGTCTAATTCCTGTGATTTTCGTGTTATTTTCTGAACATGATTCACTTTCTTGTTCCATGAAGCCGCGTTCACCCTCGCCACTCCTTCCCGCAAAAGTCTATCCACCTCTGTAATTGTGAAAGTCTTGTTACGTTCCCTCGTGTACAAACAAACACCAAAACCTATCAACAGATATAAATAACAACGAATAATATGTATCTTGTACAGAACAGCTCAACGCACGTGTTAGGAGTTCACAAACTGAGCACGTGGTTGGAAATAGCAGATATTGCAACGGTGCGGCATCTAAATGCATTTCCGTCGTCTGACCGACCGGAATGCTTCTTTGTGATTGGTTCAGAAAGTCAAACGGGTAAAGCTTTTCACCTGTTTTCTGTGGGTGTACCAACTTGACTTCTAACTGTCAAGTGCAAGGATTCAGCGGCGTGGATATAAAGCCTGCTGAACATCAATTGCATACTTTAGTCAAGAGAATTTCCCTTTGCCCGAGCAAAACAATTAGTATACAACAAAATAATCGTTATTTCTCTTTTTCCTAAGAATTTTTCTAACTTCCTAGTGTTTTCAATTGTTCTATTCAAATATAATATAATTAAATATTAATGTTACAAATAAAGTAATCTCTCATATCTTCTATGAATAGCTTGTGAACGTCTCCTAATCATTACAGGCTGAATTTTATGTGACAAGTAAATAATAAGTGATAGTCAAAAACTTACTGTATAAAAAAATCTGATGTGTTCCATTCACATGACTTTCTCTACAGCTCTGTAACAAATTATTGTTAAAAAGATTATGCTTCTATTTACTTCATTCTAACCGAGAAAAAAATAGCAGAAATAGTTTTATTACTTGCTTCCTTGTAAGTAGAAGCGAAATAAGGGAGTACCATAGGTTAAAGTGATAGTCAAAAGCTGGTTGCTATGTGACTGAAGTTCCTTTGTTTGCATGGACAGGAGTTGACAAATTCCTGTATGAGAAAAGTAAGGATTTTAAATGTGAGACCAAAAAGCAGGAATATCTCATAAACGATCAACTCCATGAAAAAAATGCATATAATATAAATTGTGTGTTTTAAAGTGCCCTACATATTTTTTTAGATAAGTTTTTCTCCATCTCTTCCGTAAAATTCATCCAGAATAAAGTAGTTTTCAGAGGATATTCCCAGAAAATTCAAGATATACATTTTATTTGTCAGGTAAATATCTTTAATATACAATCTTTTAATCAAAATCGTTAGAGCCATTTTTGAGCAAATCAAAATTTTCGAAAAAAGTTCCATTTAAAGGGCAGTTTGGGGTGAGGGGATTTTTCTCAAAATCTTCGTGTCGCATCCCTTAAATACCAAGCTTTGGTATTTTACCGACTTTTCGTTTTTGAGCTATCGTGCTCACCGACACACGGACACACACACACACACATATATATATACGGACCTTTTTGTGAAAATACTTTTTTTGGATACAGGTGATCCTAAAACATATATTTACGGTGAAATCTCGGTATCGAATTTTTTGGTGGAGTTCAATATCTTCTCTATACACTATGCACATAGTACGTGTAGAGAAAGTAAAAATTAGGGATTAGTAAAATACACTTAACAAAATATTCCTTCGATTAGGTTTATTTCGTAGCTTCATTTTGAAAATATTCCATATTACATATTTATCCTACTCCGAGAAAGTCGGGGTTCAAACCTGGTGAAGAGCTTTGGATTCAGGCGTAAAAACATGTTAACATGGCTTCCTTCGGAAGGGAAGTAAAGACGGTTGTCCCGTACAGTAGATTTGTGGCACATAAAAGAACCTCAAATCTGATAAAGAAATCTCTGAGTAAAATTTCCAGTATATCAAGCCATAATCTAAGACAGTTAAAAGTTTTCCATGAATATAAATACAATTTAATTGTTCCTAGTCATCTGATGGAGATGTTTGATAGTTGGGGATTCTTCTGTTTACTTTATCCAGTGTTAGAGCCGTGTTTCTAAAAATTACTCTAACGATTTTCATTCAAATACCGTATATTTAAGATATTTACATAATAAATAAAATTATCACCAATTGTCTAAGATTTGCCACATCATTCTAAAGGACTCATGCATAACTGGTAAACTGTAAGAGATAGACGAAAACTTACTCCACAAAAATGTAAATCTCCTCAAAACACACCATTTATGTTCTTTACAGTTTTGTTACGGATATAGCCGTTTCCGAAATATTCCTTGTCATTTAAAATAAGAGTTTTCTCATACAGGAAGTCGCCCTGTTTCTTTTGTTTTACTTCTGACCAAGCAAAGAGCCGAATTTCAATAATATTGGCATAGCAACAGCTATGAAAACATTTGACTATCGCATTAGCATAGCGCATTCCTTTAGTTCCCTTCTATTTACAAAGAGCTAAGTAATAAGTATACACTGTTAATGCTTATCTCGATTAGCATGGTGTAGGAAGAAGAATTATCTTTTGCAAGAAGTTTTTAGAATAAAATAGAAGTTCGTAGAGAAAGTCATGTGAGTGTAACACATCAGAATTTGTTTTGTATTTCCACCGCATGAGCTAGTTGCTACCACTAACAATTGGAATGTTATTTCCGCATAGCGAGAATCACTTTTGTTTTAATATATAGACAGTAATATGGATGAACTTATTATCGGTACAGGAAGCCTCGAGAGCATTTGCATAAGATTTTTTGAACTTCCTGAACAAACAAAGCACTTATAAACAAAGTTTAATGTCTTATAATCACATGACTTTCTCTAACCATTCTTCACCAAACTTCTTTACAAACGTTTATTCTTCTATTTATTATTCTTCTATTTATCAGTGATCCATTTAGGAAATGGTTTTATCTATTACATACATCCTTGTACTAGAATCAAAATGCGTAAAAAAATCTGATGTGTTCCATTCAAATGACTTTCTCTACATCCTGCAACAAATTATTGTTAAAAAGCTTATGCTTCTATTTTCTTCATGCTTATCGAGAAAAAAATTAGCAGAAATGGTCTTATTGCTTGCTTCCTTGTAAGTAGAAGCGAAATAAGGGAGTACCATAGGTTAAAGTGATAGTCAAAAGCTGGTATATGAATGAAGTTTCTTTATTTTTATGGACAGCAGTTGGCAAATTGGCGTATAAGAAGAGTAAGTATTTTAAAACTTAAACCAATAATAGGAAGTATTTAAAAAACGGTCAACTCCAGGAAAAAAATGTATGCAGCATAAATTGTGTGTTTTAATGTGCTGTACATTTTTTGTGTGCTAAGCTTTTGTCTATTTCTTACGGTTTAGCACTTGTGCAAAATTCCGTAAATTTTATCCATAATAAAGTAGTCTTCAGAGGCTATTCCCAGAAAATTCAAAATATACATTTTATTTGTCAGGTAAATATCTTTCGAAAAATGTTCCATGTAAAGGGTAGTTTGGGGGGGGGATTTTTCTGAAAATCTTCGTGTCGCATGCTTGGAAGATACTAAACTTAAACACCAAGTTTGGTATTTTAGCGACTTTCGCCCAAAATTAAATTTTTAAGAACAAAACAAACCATTGGTTCCATTACCAATACTTTGAGTATATTTTTTACTGTGAATTCCGTAGGCTTGAGTCCTAAAAGCAAGAATAATTGCCTGCTGCCGTAATGCATGTGACTAATGTGATATAAATACTGCAAGTTAACTCGGGTTTACAACACAAAAATGGTTCGTCAGAAATGGAAAGAAAACGCATTGTCTAATCCAGACAGTTACAGCTTAGGTACGTAGCAGAGAGCACCGGAGTACTCAGGAAGTGAGAAAACTGAAAAGAGTGTTGGAATGAAATGGCAGGGGTGCAAACACTTATGCTATGACCTTCGCCCAGTTATGTATTGATTATTACGCTCCCCTTCCAGGTGCACTGAGAATGTTGTTGCTGGGTACACGCGAGTATTCAGACTCGGCCGAGGAAAATTGGAATAGCCTGGTGTAACCCTTGGTAATTGTGACTGAATGGATGTCTGTAGTCGCCCCCAAGAAAAGAGATGAATAGTTTGGAATCTTGGGGTAAACATACATTTATCTTATTTATTTATTGTTTATATTCTAAATCAGAACAAGATATGTTAGACCACACGCTGCATAAGTCTCTCTCACTCGCGTCCACCCAAATACGAGATCGATACGCTAAAACTAAGTGGTAACTAAAGCCTATTCAGCCTTAAGTTGATCCTCGCCAAAACAAAACGCAGGCGACCAGTGCACCGTTATAATGTAACCTTCCGCCATTTGCGCCAGAAATAGTCATACTTTCACGACCACTCGACGCGCACAAGTGGCATATTGTAATGTAAAACAAACAGAACCTTTGTTCCCACAACTTAAAGGGTGACTAAAACGTTATGTTAGGTATAATGGAGATAATATTGATAGTCTTAACAAAATAAATAGTTACACAGGTTATACTTAACTCTAAAAAGCACGAGCGAAAAAATAAATATCATGTATGCGATAACTTACATTTATTCGGAAGCGATCCCTTAGATCAGAATGGTCATCTGAAATGTTTGTGATGCTGATTTCCTCTCAAAGGTTGTTATCAACAATGGCGTCACAAACTATCCATCTCCCAAAACATTTTGTTACATGCAGCACTTTATTAACTGTTGGTGGCACATTTTTAAAAGAAAATATTGTGCACCTTTACACGAATTGCATACTTCACAAAATCTTAACATTCTTGCAACGTATATTTAAGACGCTGTTTTTCCCCCCGGGTGCAACCACTTTTTCCGTTTCAGGTTTTTTCTTTATGAGCACTGTTTATATTTGTAGCCTAAACACCGGTGAACTCAGAAGTTAATTTCGTCACTTCTTTAAGGGAAGTGTTGGATATTTCTCACAAAACTTACCATAAATACTCAACATTATAGTTTCTTCATCACTATCAATGGTTTACCGGCTTATGCTTTATGTAACTGGAAAGTTGCAAGAGAAAACTGACGGTAGCGACCCTCCTCCGTGATTCTAACAGCAGCGACCGCTACTGTGTAAACAACATTACGGAAATCAGGTGACTCATATGGGACATGTAGCTCTGTTTAACGGCACAAATTGGCGTCAATTTAACCCTTTGGCACTTATATAGAATAATATACAATTTTAAGGATAAATTCATTCATGGATTACATTCTTGCACGCACTGCTACTGTGTTGTACCGCGGTGCACTGACCACGTGAATCTGTATTGGCGCAGATCAACCTAAGAATGAATAGAAAATAGACCATTGCTGATACACATATCTACTGTCTGGGTTAGCGCATTGGTGTTTGAGTAATCTATATGTATGAATACGAGGTGTAGTTGTGAGTGCAAGTGTGTGTGTGTGTGTGTGTGTGTGTGTGTGTGTGTGTGATATCAGAGTGCTCTTTCTTTTATTGTTCTGTGGTTCTGTTGTCCTAGCGCGCGAGCATATGTATGTGTGTGTGCGCGCGTGTGTGTGTGTGTGATATCAGAGTGTTCTTTCTTTTATTGTTCTGTGGTTCTGTTGTCCTAGCGCGCGAGCATATGTATGTGTGTGTGCGCGCGTGTGTGTGTGTGATATCAGAGTGCTCTTTCTTTTATTGTTCTGTGGTTCTGTTGTCCTAGCGCGCGAGCATATGTATGTGAGTGTGTGTGTGTGTGTGTGATATCAGAGTGCTCTTTCTTTTATTGTTCTGTGGTTCTGTTGTCCTAGCGCGCGAGCATATGTATGTGAGTGTGTGTGTGTGTGTGTGATATCAGAGTGCTCTTTCTTTTATTGTTCTGTGGCTCTGTTGTCCTAGCGCGCGAGCATATGTATGTGAGTGTGTGTGTGTGTGTGTGATATCAGAGTGCTCTTTCTTTTATTGTTCTGTGGCTCTGTTGTCCTAGCGCGCGAGCATATGTATGTGAGTGTGTGTATTCCTAATGTTGTTAAGATATATGAAATAGATATGTAGCTAATATTCTAAATTCAAGCATTTTTAGACAGCATGTACGGTCACCCGATCCATGCAAGTGTGACGAAAATATTGTATTATTGCAAACTTAATAATAATAAAATACTACTAATTAAAAAAACAACAACATAAATTTGTTCTGCTGATCAACAGTGTTTGTGTTGCAATAAACGAATCATTCAGATAACAGTAGTATTTTCATAGAACGATTTGAATTCATAACAATGACGGTAACACGTTGCATCCCGTTATTTTATGATTTAAACAACACCTTAAAAAGTATCCATTTTTCAGAACCTTACAACACACCGTTTTCGTTACATATGCATGACTAAATGAAGCAAAATTTTGGAGATAATTTTCAATTTTCTCCTTGTTAACAGGGTACTTTTGGTTACAGCCGCTGGTAGCGATAGCCAATTGTTTCTTTATTGGCATGGAATCAAACTGGCCGGGCTGAGACGCTAACGAAGCATGGTGGAGGTCACGTAGAGGTCAACCCAAAGATTAATGACATTGGTTCGGGACGTGCTGTAAATATTTTGACACACACAAGTGGCTTGCTGACTCATTCGCGAGCTTCTTATTGGCTCGAGCGATTTCCTTCCTTTTTATTCCTCAAGAGTCAGCGCTTTTGCTGAACAATTGCATGGCGTCCTCTATTTTCTTATTTTCAACGTGATTGGAAACGTTTAAAGTTCAGCCTTAATGTATCATTTGTACGCACGTTCCGTTCTGGAACACGAGCCATGCGCAGGCGCAGCAACAGTTGCTGGACATGCTTGACGTATCAATTCTAAATGCTCATAACACTGTGCAGAATTATTTCCATTGTAAAGTGTCTTGGGAGTTATTTGCATTACAATAAGAGAGCGTGCTGTTTTGTTCAAGTAGTAACAAGTCGGCCATATGGATCCTCTGGCAATAAGTTCAACCCTGGTTGGGGGTGAACTCCCGGTCACATACGTAATCCTTTATTGCTAAAATGTGCAGAATAGGTATTAATAACACTTTTAAAACATTTATTCACTTATTACTTTCTCTAGCACGTACGTATATACAACATGTTAAATAAAATAAAATAAAAAAGATCTGATGTGTTCCATTCACGTGACTTTCTCTACATCTCTGCAACAAATTATTGTTAAAAAGCTTATGCTTCTATTTACTTAATGATAAAATAGTCGAAATATTCTTATTAGTTGCTTCCTTGTAAGTAGAAGCGAAATAAAGGAGTACCATAGGTTAAAGTGATAGTCAAAAGCTGGTTGCTATGTGACAAGTTCCTTTGTTAAAGCTGAAACCCAAAACAAGGAATATCTAAAAAAAAAAAAAAGATCTACTCCACGAAACAAATGTATATAACATAAATTGTTTATTTTAACGTACTCTACATTCTTTGTGTAGCAACCATTTCTCATCTCTTACGGTTTAGCAGTTATGCAACACCACGTAAAATTCATCCAGAATAAAGTACTCTTCAGAGGCTATTCCCAGAAAATTCAAGATATACATTTTATTTGTCAGTATATGGTATTTTAATCAAAATCCTTAGAGCCATTTTTGAGAAAATCATAAATTTAAACATTTGTTCCAAGTAAACGTAAGTTTGGGGTGGGGGGGCGGGTTTCCTCAAAATCTTCGTGTCACATTCTTGAAAGATGCTAAACTTAATTGCCAAGTTTGGTATTTTACCGCCTTTTCGCTTTTGAGTTATCGTGTGCACAGATACACGTACACACGATACACGCGCGCGCGCACGTACTTTTTCTAAAATGGTTTTCTTATGTATACAGGAAACCCAAAAAGGGGTATTTCCGATGGAATTCTGGGTGTAGTGCAATACCTTCTCTACATATGTACCATGGAGATCCCGTTGATACACAGTTTTGTTGTGTAGGTAACCGTTTCCGAGCTATATTCTTGTTACTCGTTTCGATTATTTTACAATACCTACTCATTCATTGTTATATGACTGACTCTTACTTGTATATATTATTTTGACCATTCTATTGCACTAATGTACCTAATGACTATACAAAGAAATACTAAATACGAGGAAATTGCTCGTTTTCCTTTTGTTTTACACTTGGCCAAGCAAAGAAACGAATTTTAATGACAATAACATAGTAACAGCTTTTAAAATTTCTGACTATCACTTTAGCATAATGCATTCCTTTAGTTCCATTTTACTTATAACGAACTAAGTAACAAGAACATTTTGTGAATGCTTTTCTCAATTAGCATTATGTAGATAGAAGATTAATCTTTAGTAAGAAGTGTGTTTGTAGAACAGCTAGAGAAAGTCATGTGAGTTTGACACATTATTATTATTATTATTATTATTATTGTTATTATTATTATTATTATTATTTGTACCAGCAGTTTTATAGCCAGTTTTACTCAGTAAAAATTTAGTTATATATTCTTCATTTTAAAGATTATGCTTTTATCTTGTTCCGAATTCGCAAAGATTTCTTCCACGCTTCCTTGGTCTTCGCTGGTCTCGACTTCCTTTTTGATCTATAAGGTACAGCTGTAATGCATCCTTTCCGAAGTAAGAAAAGGATAGTTTGCCGTGGGGACCTTTATATCGCATCCTTGAATAATTTGTTTGATAATTAACTAAATTTCGTTTTTGAGTTATGCTGTCCATGCGCGCGTACCTTTTTCTAAAAATGCCTTTATTGGATTCAGGGGTTTTCAAAACGTGGGATTTCCGGTGATTCTTGGTATCGAATCTATGGCTGGAATACAACACCGTTTCTATTTACTATATTCGTTTATAGTACTAGGTAGAAAAATCTCGTGTTCCATTCGCTTGACTTTCTCTACATCTCTGCAACAAATTATTGTTAAAAAGCTAAAGCTTCTATTTACTTCATGCTAATTGAGGAAAATTATCAGAAATTTTCTTATTACTTGTTTCCTTGTAAGTAGAAGCGAAATAAGGGAGTACCATAGGTTAAAGTGATAGTCAAAAGCTGGTTGCTATGTAACTGAAGTTCCTTTGTTTGTATGGACAGGAGTTGACAAATTCCTGTATCAGAAAAGTATGCTTTTTAAAGCTGAATCCATTTGCAAGGAATATCACAAAAATGATTTACTCCACGAAAAAATGTATATAAGTTGTGTGTTTTATCGTGATCTACTTTTTTTATGTGGTAAGTTGTTGTCTCTCTCGTACGGTTTAACAGTTCTGCAAAATTCCGTAAATTCCATCCAGAATAAAGTAAGAAATTGAATATATACGTTTTATTTGTCAGGTAAATAACTTTAATATGCGATATTTTAATCAAAATCGTTAGAGCCATTTTTAAGAAAATCAAAATTTTCGAAAAAAATTTCCATGTAAAGGGTAGCTTGTGGTGGGGGGATTTTTCTCAAAATCTCCGTGTCGCATCCCTGGAAGATACTAAAATTAAATACCAAGTTTGGTATTTTACTAACTTTTCGTTTTTGAGTTATCGAGTTCACGGACACATGGACACACACACGCGCGCGCGCGGACCTTCTTCTGATTTTTTTTTTTATACAGGGGACCCTAAAACGTATATTTCCGGTGAAATCTTGGTATCGAATTTTTGGGTGGAGTGCAATGCCTTCACTATACACTATGTACATGGTACGTGTAGAGAAAGTAAACATCAATTTCAGGCCTATAAAAAACGTTTACATCTTTTCATTTAAAGTTAGCTGCCTCCCTTTGAAAAGATAAGTGAAGTTACCCGTGTTGAAATTAAGGGCACACCATGGAATTTGCAAGTTGCACAAAGAATGAGCACCTGAAGGTTAACAATAAGTGAGAACTTGGCCATCAAAACGGGCTTCTTTACGCTGTGTTTACTAGAGCATGTGAGGTAGTTTCATATGCGCTTCACACGCAGGGGAACAAAATTAAATTAAGATGAACAAAATGCATGCGTTGGTAACCTGATATTTCTTGGATAATTGCGTTTCCTGTATTGCTCATTCACTTTTTCCTCTAAAGCCAGTGGCAGAGCCAGAAAAGTATTAAGGGGGCGGGGGTTATGCGGAGACCCGTTTTTACTTTCTCTACATGTACTATGTACATAGAGAAGGTATTGCACTCCACCCAAAAATTCGATACCGATATTTCACGGGAAGTATATATTTTAGGGTCCCCTATAACAAAAAAAACATTTTCAGAAAAAGGTCCGCGCGCGCGTGTGTGTGTCCGTGTGTCTGTTAACACATTAACTCTAAAACGAGAAGTCGGTAAATACCAAGCTTGGTATTAAAGTTTAGTATCTCCGGGGTTGCGACACGAAGATTTTGAGAAAAATTCCCCCACCCCAAACTACCTTTACAAGGAACTTTTTTCGAATTTTTGATTTGTTAAAAATGGCTCTAACAATTTTTATTACAACATCGTATATTAAAGATATTTACCAGACAAATTAAGTGTATATCTTGAATTTTCTGGGAATAACCTTCGAAAACTACTTTATTCTGGATGAATTTTACAGAATTTTGCATAACTGCTAAACCGCAAGACATGGAAAAAAATTTATCACACAAAAAATGTAAAGCACCTTAAAACACACAATTTATGTAATATACATTTTTGCGTGGAGCTGATCATTTTTGAGATATTCCTTGGATTTGGTTTCACATTTAAAAAAAGTATACTTTTCTCATGCAGGAATTTGTCAGCTCCTGTCCATACAAACAAAGGAACTTCAGTGACGTAGGTCAGTGGGTCAATGGCCTTGTAGAAACCACTCAAACTCAGTTCCGATACTACATTCGCTGTAGTGAGATCCACCCACTCAAGGTTAGGCCTTCCGACCCGCGGCATCAAGAAAAACAATCACGTATGTCATGTGTGTGCCACGCCTACTTGAAGGTACTAACCATTCCGAAAACACTCTACTCTTAATAATTAAAATTATAAGTCCGCAAATGAAGCAAACATTTATGTTCGTTACACTGTTCTTAATAGCCAATACAAATATCTGCACTTATATCGTTAACATTCTGTATAGGTATTGCTTGAAATGAAATATCCGCGCCATTTATCTTATTATACGTGTATATTTTCTGAAGTGACAATAACTCTTTTCTGCTCCATGACGTTCTCGACTAAAAGTAAAACCAAAGCCTTTGCTGGTTCCACTCTATTCGTATTTAAGTACAAAGACTTTTTAATCGTTTAGTAACTGATGAACTGAACCAGGTGTCACGTGTACAACTCTAATTTGGGAGGTCCCGGGTTTAAACCCCGGAGCCGACCAACTTGACCAAAGGCATCTTTTGCGATTTGAATGATCCGCAAATTTTCGTCTCATCCCTTTCATCATTAATTTCATTTCCTTCCTGGATGACAAGCTACTCAATCAAAGCCAAGGTAGGTAAGTCCAAAGTAAGTCTTGCAATGAGGAGAAGAAGAAGTAATTTATGAAATGAAAATAGAAATTGTTTTATTATCCCATCTGTCAACAATGTCTGGGCTTTTGAGTGGTGAAAAGATTATCCAAAATCGGTCGAGTGGTTTATTAGGTTACCTTACACATCCACACACTTCAAATTTTCGCGCTTTATAGATAATATTAATATAGACAGATTTTCTAATTAGTATCTATACCTAGAGTAAGTTTTGTAATGCCAGCATTTTTGCGCAGAATATATTTAACAGAACAACTGAATGCAAAATCCAGAATGTTTTGAAATTTCCAACCTCAGAAGCATGATACAGTAGGTATATGTTTCAGAAAGTTTGTTTAAACCTTACAGGATTCAGAACGTTCATCTGCATGTTTTCTCAACTATTTTGCTCACGTATCACAATTTGTATACATTTTACTTTCTCTACACGTAATATGTACATAATGTATAGAGAAGGTATTGTAATGCACCCAAAAATTCGATACCGAAATTTTACCGGTAATATATGTTTTGGGTCCCCCTAAATCCAAAAAACGCATTTCCGTGTGTGTATGTGTGCGTGCGTGTGTTTGTGTGTGTCTGTGGACATCATAGCTCAAAAATGAAAAGTCCGCTAAATACCAAACTTGGTATTTAAGTTTGGTATCTTGCAAGGTGCGACGCAAAGATTTTCAAGAAAATCTCCCCACACCACACTACCCTTTACACGGACATTTTTTCGAAAATTTAAAATTTTTCAGAAATGGCTCTAACGATTTTGATTAAAATATCGTATATTAAAGATGTTTACCTGACAAATAATATGTATATCTTGAATTCTCTGGTAATAACATCTGAAGACCACTTTATTCTGAATGAATTTTACGAAATTTTGTATGGCTGCTAAACCGTAGAAATGGACAAAAACTTAACCACACAAAAAATGTGGAGCACATTAAAACACAGGATTTATGTTATATACATTTTTCGTAGAGTTGATCGTTTTTAAGAATTCTTTTTTTTTTTGTTTTTTTTGTTTTTTTTTTTTTTTGTTTCAGCTTTTAAAAGCTTATACTTTGTCAACTCGTGCCATACAAACAAAGGAACTTCAGTCACATAGCAACCAGCTTTTGACTATCACTTTAACTTATGGTACTCCCTTATTTCAGTTCTACTTACAAGGAAGCAAGTAATAAGACTATTTCTGATAATTTTTTTCGATTAGAATAAAGTAAATAGAAGCATTAGCTTTTTAACAATAATTTGTTGCAGCGATTTAGAGAAAGTCATGTGAATGGAACACATCAGATTTTTGTAGATATCACATGTAAAGCTTCATGTATGAGGTACATTAAGACAAAATAAAGTGTTGTATTTGCAATTCTATAAGGTAAGTACAAATGCCTTCTTTGTTCATAACCATGCTACAATCAGATAAATGGTCTCTTTGTTAGTTTCCACATTAAATTTAATGGCAGGAACATTAAAACGGATAATCTTGAGAATAACTTTTGATAGTGTTTGACAACAATACAAGTACCATGTTTTTCAAGCAACAAGCATAATGAATTGCAGCTGTCCGTAACTATAATGATAGTCTTCATTTGTTTCTCTATGTACTTTTTGCTCTAGTTTTGTGTTGTTGTTTGTTTTTGCAGAAGCTCGTCAGTAGCACGAAAGTCGCACATATAATTGCTGTGCAGGGTTAGCTAAAAGCCGTCACACTAAAACCTCGCCTATCCGAAACGCTACAGTGAGAAAAAAGTGAAGCAAGAGTTAAAACAAATCTGATGTCTTCCATTCATATAGCTTTCTCTAGCTACTCTTATAAACATTGTTACTACATCATACTAGGGGAGATGCAGGGAATGACGGTCGCTTAAGAGTTGCAGTCCCCCCCCCCCAAGGAGTGGTTGGTTTTTTCTGTAAATTGATATGTTGTTATTAGAAGTATTTACTAACTGTGTACACAAATTTACGATGCTAAGTTATTGCTAAGTAGTGTTAATAATTGAAAATTAATATAATTACACTGACCGTTATTGCCAGCTTGTGCAGGTCGCTAAGATACAGTAACGTAAAATAGAGAAGCTAAACATTTAAACCGTATCGTTCTTCTTTTGTTAGAACATTTCTTAAAGAAATGAAGTTAAATAAAAAAAAGTGCCTCTACAAGTTATCAAAATTATGAAAACGGAAAATTAAGTCTTGAAAATTAAATTATTGAAACCCGTGTTTGCCGTATAGGTGCGCTAACCAAGTGCAGCAGCCGACAGAATTAATCGTGCTATTGCCCACACCGTTCCTGTTCACATTTAGTGACATCAGACTGTATAGCCTACGAGGTTATTGCAATGTAATGGTTTAAATTACTTTTAGGGTCTTTAGCGGACATTTTTCATCAGCGTAAGCACTGTTATTAGTATTGTTAGAAGATTTAAATAGTCTTATGACAAATAATAATAATAATAATAATAATAATAATAATAATAACAAAAACAACAATAATAATAATAATAATAATAAAATAATAATAATAATAATAATAAATGCTGAATTGAATTTGAAGGAAATGACTGTCGCATAGACCGCCATTACCTTCACGAACAACGTTACAGAAAATGCTTCATAACCAAGAAATTATTCCAATAATCAGCAATAAATACACTACTCGTTTTTTAAAAGATTGAGTAAATTTAAAACAATGAAATATAGTAACAATGTCTTGATTTTCTGGACGAAACTACAAGAAAACTGCCAAAAACACTTGTAACCTGGTAAACTTACAACTCAGCGAACAGGGCGCAGAACACGAGACATTTCTATGTCCTTATGAAGTGATATTACAGCGATGACCGCCATTCCCTGCGTCTCCCCCGCCCCTTTTTCTGGTAGTATTTAACGCCCGCTTTTACAACTTATGGCAATGCAGGCGGTGACACTGGTGATAGATGGAATGAAGATGGAGCACCGGTGGAATGCGATGGCGGGGGAAACCGGAGAAAACCCGCCCCTGCTCCGCTTTATCCACCACAAATATCACATGCGGTCGCTTGGGCTCTAGGTGAGAGGCGAGTGGTCTAACTGCGCGGCCGTGCATCTCACCTAATTGAGATAAAACATTAGCAGAATAATTGGTCTTATCACTTGCTTCCTTGTAATAGAAGAGAAATAGGGAATAAATTAGGCTAAAGTGATAGTACTAAAATCCTTTAAAAGCTAGTTGCTATGTGGAACAATTAAGGTTTGGTTCGCCTTGCCTGGTCCCATTTGAGAAAAGTTAGGTGGCTTGGTAATTCATAAACTAGCGAGGTGTAAAATTGAAGCCATTAGCAAGGAGTATCACGAAAACGGTCAGCTGTATAATAAAATTATATATGATATAAATTATGCATTTCATCGAGAATTACATTTTTGTCTATTGCGGTTTAACCGTGATGCAAAAACTGGTCCAGAATATGGAGGTCTTCAGAGGCCCATTCCTAGAAAATTCAAAATATACCTACATTTTATGAGTGATGTAATTTTCTTTAATATACGTTATTTTTAATAAAAATTTTTAGAATCATTTTTAGAAAAACATTTTGCATGTAAAGAGTAGTTTTAGCCGAGGAGGGGGGAGTTCTTGAGAATCTCCGTGTCGCACCCTTGGAAATGCTAAACATAATTACCAACTTTAATATGTAACGGTGTTTTAATTTTTGAGCTATGCTGTCCAGACATACACACACAGAAACACTTTCTAAAAATGCTTTTTTCGGACTCAGTGAACCTCAAAATATATATTTCCGGTGAAATCTCGACCTCAAATTTTTGGGTGGAATACAATACCTTCTCTATGTACGAGAAAAAGTAAAAGCAGGAGATACTGAAATTTTATTTTGCCCCAACAGCAGGTACTAACTGCAGTTAATCTTCACCCACTACCCCTCATTTCAAGGAAGTGTTGCTCCCTGTGGTTTGTTTGTTTTTGATGACAGGGCTAAAGCTGGTGAGGTAAGAATGATCAGAAATCATGTTCAATACTGAATTACGGCACTATCAATAACAAACACAGCCTGATTAAAAGGCCTCTGAGCAAAATTAAGCTGCTCAACTGATACGCTGAGAGCTACAGCAGTTAAAGAGCGTCCAGAAATACAGTTTAATTTAATTTAAAACATTTAATGTTGTTTACACGTTTTTGAATATAATTATCTTATTTCTTTCATTGCTTACAATGATTACTATCGATTATCGAAAAAATACGCTATCCATACGAAACCGTTGTTTTCCCTTTGATTCGATTCAGCAAGGTTGTGCTGTATTTGAAAGTATGAGTAAACTTTAACGTAAAATGGGTTAGTTAAACCACAGGATTTAATGTGTGGCTTCTTTTTATACAACGTCCCTCATTTCACATTTTGATAGATCACAGTAGGCACTCATACCTTAAAACAGCATTTTTCTATAGTTCCAGATTTCTGTCGTTATAAAGTTGGTTCCCGTAAATTTGAACAGTCATAATCGAAACTGGGACTTAATCATTTTACTTTCTCTACACGTACTATGTACATAGTGTATAGAGAGGGTATTGCATTCCACCCAAAAATTCGATATCAAGATTTCACCGGAGACACATGTTTTAGGGTACCTGTATCCAAAACAAAAAAAGTATTTTCAGAAAAAGGCCCGTGTGTGTCTGTGAACACGATAACTTAAAAACGAGCAGTGCTAAAGCACCAAACTTGGTATTTAAGTTTAGTACTTTCCAGGGATGCGACAGAAGATTTTGAGAAAAATCCCCCACCCCAAACTACCCTTTACATGAACAAATTTCGAAAATTTTGATTTTCTCAAAAATGGCTCTAACATTTTGATTAAAATACCGTATATTGAAGATATTTATATGACAACTAAAATGTACCTATATCTTGAATTTTCTGGGAATAGCCTCTGAAGACTACTTCATTCTGGATGAATTTTGTGGAATTTTACATAATTACTAAACCTAAGAGATGGAGAAAAACTTACCACACAAAAAATTTAGAGCTCGTTAAAACACACAATTTATGTTATATACATTTTTTTCGTGGAGTTGATCGTTTTTGGTTTCAGCTTTAAAAATCATACTTTTCTCATACAGGAATTTTTCAACTCCTGTCCATAAGGAACTTCAGTCACATAGCAACCAGCTTTAGACTATCACTTTAACCTACGGTACTCCCTTATTTCTCTTCTACTTACAAGGAAGCAAGTAGTAAGACTACTTTTTCTCGATTAGCATGCAGTAAATAGAAGCATAAGCTTTTCTACAATAATTTGCTGTAGAGATGTAGAGAAAGCCATGTCAATGGAACACATCAGATTTTTTATAATTTCTTGCGCTCAATACAATGGAAAATTCTTTTTGCACTAAATGTCAGGCAAACATTTTACCGCATTGAATAATTTCTTGGCTTCACTATTCGACTTGTGGCCTGCCCTTGCTTAGGTAGGATTGGAATAACAGAAGCTCATCAGCAAATGCTAAATGGCCGCGCGGTTAGACCACTCGCCTCTCACCTAGGCGGCGCGGGTTCGCTCCCAAGCGACCGCATGTGGAATTTGTGATGGACAAAGCGGCATAGGGGCGGGTTTTCTGCGGTTTCCCCCGCCATCACATTCCACCAGTGCTCCATTTTCATTCCATGTATCATCAGTGTTATCGCTATGGTGTCGGAGTAGTAAAAGCGAGCTTTAAACACTAAAAAAAATGCTAAATTGTGGTAGTGCACTTCAAGTAAACACTGATTAAGTAAATCGTGTCCTACTCATTATTATTGACAGCGTAACACTGTGTCGAGATAGACACGTGTCCTGGGAATAAGAAGTAGTGAGGGAATCTTAATACAATTGTAACATTTTATTTTCAACCAATGAAACAAAAGAAACACTGAACCTCGCCCAATCACCGCTGTTTGTGTAATCAAATTATTATTTTGCTGCCCATGCAAGATCGGTATTCACCGAAATGTTAAGAGCGCATGTTATTAATGTAATAATCTCAAAACACCACGGACGGTACCAATTTCTTTTCACAATATTTCAATTAAAGTATTTAAAGTTGTTAATTACAGATTCTGTCAAGTTTTCGTGTGTGTGTGTGTGTCTGTGTGGTCTCTGTGTGCGCGTGTGTGAGTGGGTGGTGTGCATAGGTATATAGTTTCCATGATGGTAATATTGTGATACAAAATATTCAGGTAGATATAAAAATCTGGATGTTTTACACTTAAAAACAGTCGAGTGGTCAGTGGTTCTGTGTTCGATTCCCGGCTGGGGCGGGAAATTTTTCTTTGACTAGAATTTCAAAGTTTGAAATTATGTATGTGAGAGCGAATATGTTTGTGTGTGTGTGTTTTTTATTAGTATAATACTAAAAAACTAACGTCAATAAACCCAACAGAAATGTAAATGGCGTGTTATTTATGGACGCTCTTTAACTACTCTGGTTCTCAGCGTCCCATTCTAAATTGGGCGTGAAAGACCGCTTAATTTTGCTCAGAGGCCTCTCTATCAGGCTTGAGGTTCTTCTACGTGCCGTAAATCTATAACACGGGACCAACGGCTTTACTTCCCTTCCGAAGGAAGCCATGCTAAGGATTTTTACACCCGAAAAAATCTAATGTCCTCCGCCGGTTTGAACAATAAACCCAACAGTTTCGCAAAAAAACACCAGCAGTTGCTTCTAAAGCAAAGCCTCCGATGTCACCATAGAAGTTAAATGAAAAAGAAAATGTACCCCCCAATTTGCATTTGCTGGTTCAAAATTAAAATAATTTTACTACAATGATTATATTTATACATAAGGCCGCAATAGTCTACCTTCCTCCAATTTACGCTACGCCTAATGGCCAAACAATGTGTACACTGGCGGGTAGAAAAGTTGGATCGCAACAGTTCTCCGGGACTGACCCTTGATTTCACCGAAAGAATTGGTACTGCTGTTATTATTTTTCTATGTGACATACCTGAAAGATAATTCAAAGCCATATAACGAACCAAACAACGTTGATATTAACGCCTCTATGAAAGTGTTTCCCCACTTCTGATACACACAAAAAAGCTTAACTAATCCCAAAATAATTCGGCCAGGCAAAGGAAGAGATGATTTGTTTGGATGCATCGTTAAACTGGGCGACAGCTATGATATCTATTTATGAAAGTTTTCATCAGCACGTTATTGTTTTGTTTGTTGTTTTTTTGGCCAAAACTGAATGAAGCATTGCTATAACAATACTGGAAAAGTTACTACATTGACAACTAGCTTGTATATTTTTGGGGAGTAAAGAGGTCTAGTTGGCAGGGGTGGGTTACATTTGTTAGTACCAACTTAAACAGCCAGTCACATTATGGGCCACATTTTATGCACGTCATTAAGGTGATGCATCCATGAAATTTGGAAAATCGACAATATTAGAGATATCTTATTGAAACGTATGTTGTCATACGCAATGAAATATTTGCCATGTATCAAAATTCTAACTTACATAATTCTTTAAATAATCATTTTTACAATCTTAATTCGCTGTTCTAACAAAACTGAGCTACGTGATGCATTTTCAAAAAAATCAAATACAAAAATTCAGCTTTACAACAAATGAGTTTAAAAATAAATCTACCATATTGTTTTATATTAGCCCTAATAGTGGTGAAAAATTACCTTCCGTGCTCTCCAAAACTATTGATTTTTCAAAATATAATAATTTATTTAGAACATTTGGAGGAAAGTAATATAACAATTTTAATGTGTTTTTGAGAGGCAATATTACGTAATACAATTTAAACAAAGTAGTGAAAATTTGCGTATGGAAATATTGGAAAAAAAGCCTATGAGAAAATAAGGTATAAGTTGGAAGTGTCTATTAGTAAGCATGCGCCTAGCCATCTGTAGTCTAAAGTACTTGCAACATTGTAAGTCGCCATTGGAGTTGTCATCTCAAAATCATTTGAGAACACCTTGTGGTTTACCGGGAAACATGCGAGTCAGATGAGAAATTCAATGCTATGCCGGCATGTTGCCACGGTAGCTCTGTGGCAGAGCAGCCGGCTAGAGATCGGGAGCTCCGTGGTTCAAATTCCGGCTATGGCTTTGAATGTTTCAGTCTGGCTCTACCTATCCAACTCCTATCCTACACACGGCTTGTCTGAAAAAACAATTAATCCAACATTCATCTATAGATTTAGTTAATTGGTGGCTAAAAGTGTGCCAAATGCGAAAAATAATATATTTTCTTAAATTTTAGAATTCCTACCTATCATTTCATTATAAAACAACATAATGTTTTAATTTTTCACAATATTTGGTCAAATTTCACAGATAGATCAATTCCTGGAAGAGGAAATATATGAAAAGGCTTGGTTCTAAGTAACACGCAAATGAATATGTACTATAAAGTCTAGATAAAGCCGATAAACAAATTGAAGCACGAGCCAAACTGTGAAAGGAAAAAGAGAAAGAAAGCAGCTTTATCATAGTATTTAAAACAATTTTGGGGGGCAACGGATGGAAGAGGTTTATCTAGGAAAATCTTAAACTGTTACCTGAAAGGTGCCAGGTGAAAGGAAGGGCAACAAGCATGGATGAATGTGGTAATGAGAGGATTATAAATCATGAAATCACAAATAAAGACTCAGCGGAAACAAAAGCGCAAAGTCACGGCCTGCTGTTATTATGTGTTCTGAGCTTCTGAAAGGCTACCCCAAAAAGGAGCACTTGGAATAGACAATTCATTAAACTAAATAAACTTATTAAAATTAAATTAGGTGTAGAAGAAATGTTGATATGTAGAAGCATTACTTATAATTAATTTGGAACAATTAGCAGTATAACACATACAATACTTTGTGAAAAATGTGATTATTTGCCATGATTTATGACCATTCATTATCTTAAATTCTGTTTTAAGTTTTCATGAAGAAAACATATACAGTTTTATTTTAAATGCTTTTTTTTACTTTCTCTATACGTACTATATACATAGTGTATAGAGAAGGTATTGCATTGCATCCAAAAATTCGAAACCGAGATTCCACCGGAAATACATGTTTTGAGACCCACTGAATAAAAAAAAAACATTTTTAGAAAAATGTCCGTGTGTGTCTCTGTGTATTTGTAGACAGCATAGCCCAAAAACGAAAAGACCGTTAAATACCAAACTTGGTATTTAAGTTTGGCATCTTCCATGGATGCGACACGAATATTTTCGAGAAAATCCCCCCACGCCCAACTATCCTTTTACATGGAACATTTTTCGAAAATTTTGATTTTCTAAAAATGGCTCTAACAATTTTGATTAAAAATCTCTTACATTTAAGATAGGTAGGTATTAATGCGACCAATAAAATATATATTTTCAGTTTTCTGGGAATAGCCTTGAAGACATGTTTATTCTGAATGATTTTTATTGAATTTTGCATAACTGGTAAACCGTAAGAGGTACACAAAAGCTTACTACACAAAAATATAGATCACAATACACAATTTATGTCAAATACATTTTATCGTGAAGTTGATCGTTTCTGAGATATTCCTTGTTTTTGGTTTCAGCTTTGAAAAACTTATACTTCTCTCATACAGCAATTTGTCAACTCCTGCCCATACAAACAAAGAAACTTCAGTCACATAGCAACCAGCTTTTGACTATCACTTTAACCTATGGTACTCCCTTATTTCGCTTCTACTTTACAATTTGTTCTCGATTAGCTTGAAGCAAGTAAAAGTATAAGCTTTTTAACAATACATTGTTACAGAGATGTAGAGAAAGTCATGTGAATGGAACACATCAGATTATTTTAATTGTTTCTTTCATATAGCCCCCTTGAACATCTAAGGTCATATCGGGGGCTTTGCTTTAGGAATAACTCGTTGACTGTAGGTTTTTAACATTGACTTTTAACCATTTTCTTCTCTTCATTTACACAGACACACACACACACACACACATTCACTCTTACATATGCACTTCCAGGCTCTGTGGTTGGATAGGAAATTCCCCGCCTCACCCAGAACCTCCGGGGGAGAAGTCTATTCGTTGACCACTTGACTTCGTAAGCAATCTCAACGCTTTTTATTTGACTCGTTTATATTAATGTCTGTGTAAGCCTAATTACTTTCTCTACACGTATTATGTAAGTACATAGTGTACAGAGAAGGTATTGTATTGAACCCAATAATTCCATACCGAGATTTCACTGGAAATATATGTTTTAAGGGACCCTTTATCCAAAAAAAAACATTTTCAGAAAAAGATACGTGTGTGTGTCCGGTCGGTAAAATACCAAACTTGTTATTTAAGTTTAGTATCTTCCAGGGATGCGACAGCAAGATTTTGAGAAAAATCTCCCCACCCCAAACTACCATTTACATGGATTTTTTTGTTGTTGAAAATTTTTATTTTCTCAAAAATGGCCTAACGATTTTGATTAAAATATCGTATATTAAAGATATTACCTGGCAAATAAAATGTATATTTTGAATTTTCTGGAAATTGTCTCTGAAGACTACTCTATTCTGAATGAATTTTCGGAATTTTGCATAACTGCTAAGCCGTAAGACATGGACAAAATTTTACCACACAGAAAATGTTGAACACGTTAAAATACACAATTGATATCATATAAATTTTATTCGTGGAGCTCATCGTTTCTGAGATATTCCTTGTGTTTGGTTTCAGCTTCAGAAAATTTACTTTTCTCATATAGGAATTTGTCAACTCCTGTTCACACAAACAGAGGAACTTCGGTGACATAGCAACCAGCTTTTGACTGTCACTTTAACCTATAGTACTCCCTTATTTCGCTTCTACTTACAAGGAAGCAAGTAATGAGACTATTTCTGGTTATTTTTTCTCGATTAGCATGAAGTAAATAGAAGCATACGCTTTTTAACAACAATTTGTTGGAGAGATGTAGAGAAAGTCATGTGAATGGGACACATGAGATTTTTTGTCTATCTCTTATGGTTTAACCATTATGCAAAATTCTGTAAAACTAATCCAGGATAAATATGTCTTCATTAAATATCTTTAATATACGGAATTCTATTCAAAACGTTTGGAGTTATTTTTAGAAAAACAATCGTTCTAAAATTTATCTGTGTAAAAGGTAGCAAAGACGGATTTTCTCGAAAATCTTCGTGCTGCATCCTTGGGAGATACTAAACATAAATACCAAGTTTGGTATTTAACACTCTTTTTGTTTTTGAGCTATGCTGTCCACAGACAGATGCACACGCACATATATTCACTCACTCACACGGACCGTTTTCTAAAACTGTTTTTTTTTTGTACTCAAGGGACCTCAAAATATATATTTTGGATGAAATTTTAACATCGAAATTTTTGGTGGATTACAATACCTTATCTAGCTACTATATATATTGCATGCAAGTACATACGAGCTAGAGAATCAACAAATCTGTCCTCATAAACAGAAAATTCAAATTAAAAGCGAGGTTGTTTGTATCAATTTTAAGACTTTCGTCTATATATTATACTGATGCACCGAATGCTGTTATCAGATATCGACCCGCTGTCTGCCGGCATACCAGACAGTAATTATACCCATTTCTGAGGCTCTTACACAACACAATAGGTAATATCGATAGCAAAAATTACTCCTGTTAAACCTAAAGCTCATATTGATACAGGTCTAAAAATATGTGTTCCATTCACATGACTTTCTCTACATCTCTGCAACAAATTATTGTTAAAAAGCTTATGCTTCATTTACTTCATGCTAAGCGAGAAAAAATTAGTATATATAGTCTTATTACTTGCTTCCTTGTAAGTAGAAGGGAAATATGGGAGTAGGTTAAAGTGTTGTCAAAAGCTGGTTGCTATGTGAATAAAGTTCCTTTGTTTGTATGGACAGAAGTTGACTAATTCCTGCATGAGAAAAGTGTAAGTTTTTTAAAGGTGAAATCAAAAGCTAGGAATAACTCAAAAGCGATCAACTCCACGAAAAATATGTATATAACATAAATTGCCTGTTTTAACGTCCTCTACGTTTTCTAAGTGGCAAGTTTTTGTTCATCTCTTACGGTTTAGCAGTTATACAAAACTCCGTAAAATTCATCCACAATAAAGTAGTCTCCAGAGGCTATTCCCAGAAAATTCCAGATATACATTTTATTTGTCAGGTAAATATCTTAAATATACGATATTTTAATCAAAGTCGTTAGAGCCATTTTTGAGAAAGTCAAATTTTTTTAAAAAAGTTCCATTCAAAGGGTAGGTTTGGTAGGATGGATTTTCTCAAATTCTTCATGTCGCATCCCTGGAAGATACTAAAATTAAATAATACCAATTTTGGTATTTTAGCTACTTTTCGTTTTCGAGTTATCGTGTTCACAGACACACGGACCTTTTTCTGGAAATGTTTTTCTTGGATACAGGGGACCCTAAAACATGTATTTCCGGTGATATCTTGGTATCGAATTTTTGGGTGGAGTGCAATACCTGCTCTATACACTATGTACATAGTACGTATAGAGAAAGTAAAAATAAAAAAGCTGCACGCATTTTGAGAAATTAACAATAGATATTACATGTGATAGACCCTTAAGATTTAGATATTAAGTTTTTCGTAGTAAAGCCCATTTCTTCGGTACGACCTTGCAATAAAATCACTGGCACATTTTGCTGTAGCATCACGTGCGAAAAAGAGATCACTATTTACAAAAGAAATACTGCAATAGTCTTATCGAAGCTCCATAAAGTGTTGCTTCACTTACAGCTATAGCGAAGGAAGATACCTCTAAGGTTGTTTTGAAAATCATTTCTAATAATCATATATTGCAAATAATGTAAAAAATATGTCCTTATTAAGTTTTCTCCTCATAAAATAACTATTGTATAATTGAATGTATTGCATACATATGAAATTCAAAATAAGCAAGACACGTGTTATCCAACGATTAATTGTTTATAATTAATTATTAGTATATCAACTATAGGTATCTATATGAGCATGTGCCAGCATATCTAGCAATTAAAAAATAAACACTAATATTTATTTCACTCTCCTGAATGGCAAAACAATCGTTACAAAGAATTAATTTATCAATAAAAATATTAATTACAGTTTATGAGGGGAGATGCAGGGAATGGCGGTCATCCCTATAGCGATAGCTTCGCAAGGACATAGAAATGTCTATCGTGTTCTGTGCTCTGTGCGCAAAGAGAGAGAACCATTTCAATAGTAACTTCATTGCTGAGTCGTAAGTTTACGAGGTTAGAAGTGGTTTTCTGTAGTTGGCAGTTTTCTTATAATTTCGTCCAGAAAATCAAGACATTGTAACTTTATTTCATTGTTTTAAATTTTCTCAATCTTTTTATAGAACGAGCAGCGTATTTATTGCTGACTATTGGAATAATTTTTGTTTTGAGAGAGAACACACTATTTGTTGGTTATGAAGCATTTTCTGTAACGTTGTTCGTGAAGGTAATGGCGGACTATATGACAGTCATTTCCTTCAAATTCAATTCAGCATTTATTATTATTATTATTATTATTATTATTTCTTAAGAATTCTTAACAATTTAAATCATTACATTGCAATAACCTCGTAGGCTATACAGTCTGATGTCACTAAATGTGAACAAGAACGGTGTGGGCAATAGCACGATTAATTCTGTCGGCTGCTGCACTTGGTTAGCGCACCTACACGGCAAACACGAGATTCAATAATTTAATTTTCAAGACTTAATTTTCCGTTTTCATAATTTTCATAACGTGTAGAGGCACTTTCTTATTTAACTTCATTTCTTTAAGAAATGTTCTAACAAAAGAAGAACGATAAGGTTTAAATGTTTAGCTTCTCTATTTTACGTTACTGTATCTTAGCGACCTGCACAAGCTGGCAATAACGGTCAGTGCAATTTATATTAATTTTCAATTATTAACACTACTTAGCAATAACTTAGCGTCGTAAATTTGTGTACACAGTTAGTAAATACTTCTAATGACAACATATCAATTTACAGAAATAATCCATCCTCTCCTTGGGGGGGGGGGGGACTGCAACTCTTAAGCGACCGTCATTGCCTGCATCTCCCCTACTGTTAGAGCGCAGTAGGTAATGTCATTCTTCTCTTTCTTTCTGTTACTAACTTATTACTTTCTCTGGCAGGTATGTGCACAGTAGCTAGTATCCAAACATTCGATACCGACATTTCACCGGAAATATATGCTTTGAGGTACCCTGAGTCCGAAAAAAAGCATTTTTAAAAAAAGGTTCCTGTGTGTCTCTCTGTCTATCTTGGATAGCATTCTTCAAAAACGATTACTCAGTTAAATACCAAACTTGGTATTTAAACTTGTTTTAGTCGTCTTTTCGTTTTTGAGCTATGCTGTCCACAAACACGCACACGCACACACGGACCTTTTTCTAAAATGATTTTTGTTTTATTCAGGGTAACCCAAAACATGTATTTCCGTTGAAATCTCGCTATCGAACTAATGCAATACCTTCTCTATACACTATGTACATAGTACGTGTAGAGAAACGGATGGATATAGATAGATATTTTACTAAATGTAAAAATAAAATAAAAAAGAAGTAAATAAATAGAAATAAAAAAAGTAGATGTGTTCCATTCAATAACTTTCTCTTGCTGTTTCTCAAACAAATTTTTCTTACAACAGATTATCAGTTTATCTACGTCATGCTAATCTAAACAAATATTAGCAGAATTTGTGTTGCTTCCTTGCAAGTAAAAGGGAAATGCACTAAGCTAAAGCGATATTCAAATCTTTTAAACGATCCTCCTTATATTACACAATTGAGATTCGGTTCCCTTTGCACAGTCCCGTTAGAAAAAAGTAAATTAGTTTGTAATTGAAAACAATAATGAATATCTTGACAACGGTCAACTATACAACAAAAACGCAATGACATAAATAATGTGTTTTAGCTAGCTCTACGTTTTTGTACACTACGTTTTTGTACACTACGTTTTTGTCTATCTCTTACGGTTTAACTGTTTTACAAAATTCTGCAAAACTCACCCAGAATAAAGAGATGTTGAGAGGCTATTCGCAGAAAATTCAAAATATAGTAAATTTTATTTGTCACATGAATATATTTAGTATACGTATGCCAAAGAGAAAATCGTCATCCATATTTGATACCTGGCCATGAATTTCAAAGCCAATCGAATAGAGCCATATTTTATAAGATTTGACTGTCGCTTTAGCCCTTATTTCATTTCTACTTACAAGGAACCTAGTCTGCTAATGTTTATCTCGATTAGCATGAAGTAATAAGTAAAAGAATAATCTTTTGCTAGAATTTTTACTTTCTCTACACGTACTATGTATACATAGTGTACACTCCACCAAAAAATTCGATACCGAGATTTCACCGGAAATATTTGTTTTAGGCTCCCCTGTATCCAAAAAAAAAATTTAAAAAAAATATTTTCAGAAAAAGGTCCGTGGGTGTCCGAGTGTCTGTGAACACGATAAGTCAAAAACCGAAAAGTCGGTAAAATACCAAACTTGGTATTCAAGTTTAGTATCTTCCAGAAATGCCACGCGAAGGTTTTGAGAAAAATCCCCCATACCTCAATCTACCCTTCACATCCAGCGTTTTTCGAAAATGTTGATTTTCTCAAAATAGCTCTACGGTTTTGATTAAAATATCGTACCTATATTAATGATATTTACCTGACAATTAAAATGTAGGTATGTTTTGAATTTCCTGGGAATAGCCTCTCAAGACTACTTTATTCTGGGTGCATTTTACGGGGTTTTGCATAACTGTTAAACCGTAAAAGATGGACAAAAATTTACCAAAACAAAAAATGTAAAACACATTAAAACATACATTTTTTCGTGGAGTGAGTCGTTTTCTAGATATTCCATATTTTTGGTTTCAGCTTTGAAAAACTTAACTTTTGTTATACAGAAATTTATCAATGCTGTCCATACAAATAAAGGAACTTCAGTCACATAGCAACCAGCTTTTGACTATCACGTAACCTATGTACTCCATTATTCCTCTTCTACTTACAAGGAAACAAGTAATAAGACTATTTCTGCTAATTTTTTTTTTTCGATTAGAATGAAATAAATAGAAGCATAAGATTTTTTAACAATAATTTGTTGCAGAGAAAGTCATGTGAATGGAACACGTCAGATTTTTATAGATGTTTTCTTTCTATTTCCTGTTAATCACAAATATTAACTAGGTGTTCTCTAGAAATAAATAGCTTTAATACCATTTTGATGCGACTTATAAGGGACATAAACAAGGTTAAGACGGCAAATGTTTAACAAGCAAACTAAGCTCTCCCTGCAAGTATAGCCTCCTCATAAGAGACAAAAGAAGAACCAGTTAACGTCTACTGCTTAGTAGACATAATACAGGAAATGTGAACAAGAGCGCTTTGGAATTAGTTAATGCTAAACAAATTCTTATTTGATGTAAATTGTGTATTTTTACATATTTCTGCAGTTTAAGGTCTTGTAGTTATAGTGCCATAAACTGCCATATCTACATAGTTTATTTGTTGTTTCAGTATTTCAGACCTAGCTGTCATATTTGAAACAAAATCGTAATCGCATTTAAAGAAAATTAAAAAAATACATAAATAAAATAAAACTAAATTAAATAATGAGCACTTGCAGTTAAGGAAATGTTTGGAAAGTTAACTTAAAATCTTGGTCTTGCATATTCAAAAGGTGCCAGGTTTAAGTGTGAAAAGTGGTGTTTAACATTTCGATTTTGAGATTGAAGTTACACACGCATGTGTGCGTACGCATACACAGGGACTTTCCTCTTAACCCCCACCCCAATTTGAATTCAGGGGACCTAAAACGGCTTGCTTGGGACGCAATATCATATGTACTTTCCTAATACAATATATACTCTGTACCTAGTATCTAATTAGAGGAGGATGCAAATAAATAGGTAGGTAAAGTAAAAGTTTATGAGCGCAAAAACAGCTCAAGGATAATGTAGGAGGTAACTTCTGGAATATGTCTTTGTTTCTATAGCGCTTGCTTTGCTGCGTAAATACTAGGTACGAGCTGAAGTTTCAATATGGTCGTGATGGTGATAATAACAACAGAGGAAGATGTTTAATATTACAAGTTTCAAAAGCTATGCGGGATTTTGTAGGTAGCCAATATGAATAATTGGATTAGAATAAAACGGATAAAGAGATTTTTGTGGAGAAAAACAACATAATTAGCTGTTAATTGATTTTAAGTTAGTCATATCTATAACAGCAAATTCACTGTGCTTATAATTACACGAGAACGCTTCCGATCACCAATAATGGAATACTGAGTAATCAACTATTCTTTTTCTCTGCTATGCTCAAATGTTTTATTTTTCCCCGTTCCTACTTGGATTTGATTAGGATACAGTTGGCGGTTCATGGCCAGAGAGTGCGATGTAGTTTTGTTAGAGAAATGTTAGCTGTACTTGGAAAAAAAAAAATGTTTATATAACAAAAACACGAGGGAAAAAAAGTTTCTCTTAACGTAATAATTATCTCACCAAATACAGCTCGTTTCCCCTCCATAATCTAATTACGTCTACCTGAATTAAATTGCCGGAAAGCTTTTAGTAGTTTATTTTAGAGGATAAATAAAGAATGGTAGGATATATAATTATTCAATTGTTAAAGAAGAACTGCTGGGCGTTTAGAACAGAGTGGGTAACGACCTTAGCTGCAATAGAACAATTAAAAACCATTCCAGAGATTTTATTCTTTCCGTAAAACGAAAGATGAATTTTTAAACATTATACTAATTCAGACCAGCCTTGATACAATCAGTAATTGCTGGCAATATAAATTATAGCATAATATTAGAATAAAATGAATCCTAGGAAGGCTGCAACATTTACCATTTATGAATTTACCTATGAAATTTCTAAAATCTACAATTGAGTTTGAAATTGTAATACAGCAATTAGGGATTAATGTTTAATACCTCTACACCAAATTTCATGCATATTTTAGTTAATTCCCGAGATATTAAGTTATTTACTGTTTTAAACAATTGGTCCTCGCGATGCAATTCGTTTGAAGATAATAGGTAAATATTATAATTAGAATTTTTATGTGAGAGACATTTTTTCTTCTCAAAAATTAACAGAATATAATTATTAGCATAATAACAAACATTTCTATGTCATTTTTAGTTTATTTTAAAGGAGACTCACAATATATAGGTGTCATTCATTTATAGAACCGCAAAGTTGGTAGGTACCTAATCTGTTGGAACAATTTAACGAGTATGAAACGCTACCGACAAATTAAAACCCGAGAAAACACTCCTTACATTTATTATGATAAAAATTACGTCCTGTTTTGACCGTTTAAAAGTGTTCAGTGTCTAGCTGCAGTTCTCACAGTTCTTCGCCTTTGCTCCTCTGCAGCTACTTCAGTATTTCAAGAGTCCGGAACTGTTAATAAAAAGTATTCGATAGAAGATGTAAAGTTATCCTCTTTTCTAAATATAGATTTATAGTAGAATAATTAAAAGGATCTTATTTCAACAGAAAAATATTTCATTTGATGCGACTTTTCTTGAATTGTTTGTTTACTTATAGATGTAATATGAATCTATTATTTTAAATTTAGCTGTAAGGTGCACAAAACTTTTTAATTTTGTTTAATGTAGCTATGAGATACATAGTAAAAGTAATAAAACTACACCATTTATCCTATCACGATACCCTTTTGTTTAAAGGTAGTAAAACATATTGCTTTTACCAAAATGTTACATGAAGCTAATGCAAACATTTAAATACTTTATCTTGTGCAGCTATACAATATAGATTAGGTTAGTAATGATGTTTATCTCTATCCCGGCAGTTTCCTTACTTCATTTATGCTGTAAAAGTATTGCTCGTCACATGTGATGACGTTGTTTAAGACTTACCGGTGCCGGCGCTAGAGGTCGCCTGCTGCCAGCTGTGGGAAGTCGGAAGAGGACGACGCTGAAGATGATGAGGCTGAATTGTCGACGACATCCAGAAGCGGAGTCTGAGCTGGGGGCGGCGAGGTGGAGTCTAGCTCGACGAGGGAGGCGGTGGGGGCGGCAAACTGCTGCTGTGGCGCCGCTAGCAGAGGATGAGGTTTTACTAGGCCGGGTTGTAACGGTTTGTTGAACGGCGCTGGAAGCAGGAGACCGGCCGTGGCGAGAGCGGCGGCGTAGATGGCAGCGGCCGCCGGGTGCATCAAGTAGCCGCCCCCGGGACATGCCGCCGCCGCCGCCAGTTGCTGTTGTAGACACACCGGGGGGTGGTGATGATGGTGATGATGCTGGAAGTATCCCGGGGTCGTAGCGGCGAGGCCTAGGCTAGGAGGGTACGGGGGTGGTGCCGAACATCGAGGGGGCGGCAGGATGGGCTGCGGGATGACCGGGTGCTGCAGTGCCTGGTGGAGAGCCGCGGCGGCGGCGGCGGCCGAGGAGTCCGACAGTATCGGTGGCGGCAGATCCTCTCGCTGCTGCATGATGCTATCGATGCTGAAAGACTTTCCCGGCTGGACGTGCAGTCCCGGATGGTATGATGTGTGCGGTGTTGACGTGCCGTTCTTGAGGAGCGACATCGAGTTGGTAGGAACGGCGCCTTGCTGCTGTATCGATGCCAGGCCCACCTCTAGGGCGTCTTTCTCTATCTTGGGTAGCTTAAAACGCTTCCGCCGCCTCAGAAAACTGCCGTTCTCGAACATGTCGAGGGCTGCCGGGTGCAGTGCCCAATAAGCGCCCTTGCCTGGACGGTCAGGCCGCCGAGGAATCTTGATAAAACAGTCGTTGAAGGAGAGGTTATGTCTGAGAGAGTTCTGCCATCGTTGTGTGTTACGGCGATAGTACGGGAAGCGGTCCGTGATGAAGCGGTAGATGTCGGACAGGGGCAGCATCTTCTCTGGCGAGCTCCATATCGCCATGGCTGTCAGCGAGATGTACGAGTAGGGGGGCTTCTGGTCCCCATAAGACTCGCGGCTTGGCCGGGGCATGATCTCATATCCACTCAACACAGTTCAACTTCTCTTCCACTCTCAGATACCATTTACATCTTTCAAAAAACCTTACTCTTCCAGACAATCTTATTCGCTTACTTTAAAATAATAATGTTCGCGTCACTTGAAACGAAATATTCATCAAATAAAATGCATTAAAATAATGCAGCTACATTATTTAACTTTATGTAAGTTTGAACATTGTTTTCAGTGAGAAAATCCAGACATGTGAAACTCATGGCCAGTTTGGTCACAGAGTTTATGAGGGATCACTTGTGGTGAAGTGCGTTTAGAAATTCCAAGTTCTCGCTCACCACATGCGGTCTACAAGTAGCACCTCAACACACGCGCCAAGTTGCTTTCGGTTTATTATTGGAGAGACCCGGTCCTGGCGGCCGTGCGAGGTGGGCGGGTTCAGGGGCGGGAACTGCTTCCCCGCCCCCTGGCTCACGATTGGTGGCGGCAACAGTCGGCGCGCGACTGGAAGGCGGTACCGGAGGAGGCGCTTCACCACCATTTTGTTTCTCTGTGAGCCAGCTATGGTTTATGTGAGGGGGAGGGTGAGGGTGGCACAGGGGGAGGGTAATTTCAAAGTCAGATTCTTCCCCTTATCCGATGCCATCACATATCTACACCTTGATTTCGTTCCACGTGCCTTTTAACAACCTGCCGCTCTCCGCAATAAGCCAGACTCCTTCTTTCCAAAGGGCACACATTACCCATAAATAACTATTCAAATTACCAAATATTCACTTCCAAGAAACAGAGCTCTCGGTACAGCTACCTATAGCAGTCTCCACTGCACAATGTGGTCACCATCATAGGCTTCATTATTCGGCCCATCTAACATAGATTCTGGGCATCAACCTGATCGAAAGTGAGAAAGATGATTATGAAGAAATGTGAAATGAATGGAGAGGGAAACCTGAGAAAACCCACCCAAACGCCCCTTCGTCTACATGCAGTTACCTGGGATCGAATGTGACCGCCTATGTGAGAAGAAAGCGTCCCGGCGTCGCCAACTCTATACAATCATCAGTCAATATGTTGTATGTAGAGGGCACCTCTGTTCAAGTCGGAGAATTAATCTACAGTAACTTTAAAACCGTAAATTATATGTCAACAGTTTCAAAATGCTGCACTATTTAGTTACTGTGCGCTAGGTTTTTGAGTTTGTTGATGATTCGCTTTACAAAACAGAACATCTGTTGGAATAGCCAAAACTCCTTCTGTTCCTCGTCTCTTAACGTTTACTGGTCACCTTTTTGGGCTACTGTCGTGGAATAGCACAATACAACAGCTCCCTATTTAACATGATCTTATAGTATGCGGTAGAGGAAAGGGCGATTTAAATTATTTTTATTCCACAGAAGAATACTTTTTTACTTTCTCTATACGTACTAGTACATAGTATATAGAGAAGGTATTGCACTCCACCCAAAAATTTGATATCGAGATTTCACCGGAAATATATGTTTTAGGGTCACCTGTATCCAAGAGAGAAAAAAAAGCGTTTTCACAAAAAGGTCCGTGTGTGTGTGTGTCCGTGAGTCCGCGTGTCCGTATGAAAAAAATTCCCCCACCGCAAACTACCCTTTACATGGAACTCTTTTCGAAGAGTTTGATTTTCTCAAAAATGGCTAACGATTTTGATTAAAATATTGTATATTAAAGATATTTACCAGACAAATAAAATGCATATCTTGAATTTTCTGGGAATAGCCTCTAAAAACTACTTTATTCTGGACGAACTTTACGGAATTTTACATAACTGGCTAAATCGTAAGAGATGGAGAAAAACTTATCTCACAAAATACGTAGAGCACTTTAAAATACACAATTTATGTTACATGCATTTTTTCCGTGGAGTTGATCGTTTTTGAGATATTCCTTGTTTTTGGTTTCACGTTTAAAAAACTTATACTTTTCTCATACAGGTTTTGTCCATACAAACTAAGGAACTTCAGTTACATAGCAACCAGGTTTTGACTGTCACTTTAAGCTATGGTACTCCCTTATTACGCTTCTACTTACACGAAAGTAAGTAATAAGAATATTTCTGCTAATTTTTTCTCGATTAGCATGAAGTAGATAGAAGCATAAGCTTTTAAACAAAATTTGTTGCAGAGACGTAGAAGTCATGTGAATGAAAGTAAAACATGTGGTTATTAACCAACAGAATAGTATGGCATTTAGTTATTGAAAATAACATCTTTAAAGTAATGACCATTCATCTAGTGATGCACCGAGAGAACGTCACAAGGCTTCAACTGAAGGTTATAGGAAAGAAAATGAAGATCTAAGTACAACATTGTTCTTAGTCTTGTATAAGTTCATTACAGCAGAATGGTTCTCTTTGTTACCCGAAGGTTTCTTCTTCAGTGCCGAACCAGTTTCCTAACCCATAGTTTTATGTTGCGTTCTACTTAAAATAATAATGGAATTGACTCATAACTATTGTTTTATACAGACTTTTCGCTGCTGACCGTCCACTGATCCATATTTATTGTAATGTAACAGAATGCGCACGTAGTTTTCATGTCATTCAGAGTTATAAGAGTGGATAATACTTATAAATGTTCCGCATAAAAATGTATTCATCCGCACTGCGTTATCTTTCCTTTTGCCCTGATTGGCTAATGTAGGTACTATTTTAATGATGAGAGACGAGTCTATGCCAAGCAAGGAAGGCGATAAAACAATATAGACGCACATGGCAGGTCTGAAGCAAAAGATCTCCCATCTAATTCATGATAACACTTTACACGGATTCCAAATGCATTAGCTCTGTTATGTAATATATTTTATTCATACGGTTATGAGAATGTAGATATATTTGACAATTCTCTACGAATATACCCACTAAAGTAAACACTCGTGTTAAATATGGAACACCTTATTCCTCGATGACAGTCAAGACTTATAGTTCAGATAACCGTTAAGAGATATGAAACAAAGTTATGTGAAACAAACCTTAGGTCGTCCGCTCCTCTGTCCAGTCCTGTACGTAGGTACATTCGAAGAAAATTGCAATTTAACGTTTTTAGAGGTATATGAGCCAAATTACCTATGTAATAGATTCAATGCATCTGAAATCAATGTAGATGCTTATCAATAAATACATGGAATATCCCTCGCTTTAAACCTACTCTCAGAATGACAATTTTTGGGAATGTTCATCGTAGATATGTTTTAATGTGTTAATGCAACTTGTAGTCTACAACTTGCTTTACAGAAATCAAATCTGATCCAAGGACAGGCAGAAGTGTCCAGTGAGGTTGCACTGCCCTAATTTCAATACACCGTCCTCTTTGCTTCCAATGCTAGTAACGAATAAATTCCTGTCATTTTCGGCTATCTATATCAGCCCTACGTAGGTGCTCTCAGGTATAAAAAAGCAAAAAACTACCTAATCGAGACAGTTAACTTTTACTATCACCTTACATAGAAATCGGCCAAACAGAATCGGTGTTAAAAGCTGCGCCGCTTTGTCCACCACAAATCTCACATGCGGTCGATCGAACCCGGGCCGTCTAGGTGAGAGGCGAGTGGTCTAAGTACTCGGCCACGGCGCGGCCGTGTGTGTGGGCAGCATAGCTCAAAACCAAAAGTATCTTCCAGGGATGCGACACGAAGATTTCAAGAAAATCCCCCACCCCAAAATATCCTTGATATGGAAAACAATTCGAAAATTTTGATTTTCTTAAAAATGGCTCTAACGATTTTGATTAAAATCTCGTATATTAAAGACAAATAAAATGTATATCTTGACTTTTCTGGGAATACCCTCTGAATACTACTTTATTGTGGATGAATTTTATGGAATTTTGCCTAACTGCTAAACCATAAGAGATAGACAAAAAACTTACCATAGAAAAAATGTAGAGCACATTAAAACACACAATTCATATATCATAATTTTTTTCGTGGAGTTGATTATTTTTTTAGATATTCCTTGTTTTTGGTTTCAGCTTTAAAAAGCTTATATTTTTCTTATACAGGAATTTGTCAACTTCTGTTCACACAAACAAAGGAACTTCAGTCTCATAACAACCAGCTTTTGACTATCACTTTAACCTATGGTACTCCCTTATTTCACTTCTACTTACAAGGAAGCAAGTAATAAGACTATTTCTGCTGTTTTTCTCGATTAGCATGAAGTAAATAGAAGCATAAGGTTTTTGACCATCATTTATTGCAGAGATGTAGAAGTCATGTGAATGGAACACGTCAGATTTTTTCAGTTCCAGAAACATCTCAATCAAATGGACACATGAATATTTGCCAACACATCATGCAGGTATGGTAAAAAGCTGCCTGTGGCTTTGCGATCCTGTCTTGCAGAACAATGATATTTGTTTTTTGAAGACGAGACAACAATGAGTATTCAACCCGAGACGGAGTTGTGGGAGAGACCACAATCCGAATGCGGCGTTCAGGCAATGGGCGACGCTGTCATTTCTCTTCCGCGGACTCGTGATGATCATGAAAGGTCTCCTAGTGGGGAAGTAAACCCCACGCTGAACGAACCCGGGTCCTCCGCCCCAGAGGCAGGCTCGTTACCGCTGCGCTAGTGGGACGGAGTTTTTGAAGACCACCTGCACCAATGATTTACATACACTATATTCATTTTTCTTCTGACAGTAATAAATTGTGTAAACCCTGTTATTTATAACCTAGCTCCGCTGACATGTATTCTTCCGCGCTCCATTTCCTTCCCCCTTCTCCTGATTGGCTTATCTGCCTACACCTTTGAATGGCAATGAAGATGACAAACAAGGTTAGGTAAGGTTATAAAAGCGATACCTGTCTCAGCACGATGCAACTCAGGTTCAGGTTTAATGCGAAGTCCCATCCATACAACATTAGCTGAGAACATTTTGCATGCATTTTATATCCATTAGCTCTAATAGATATCTACTGCATACCATATCTACTTCCAACAGTTAAGAAAATTAAATTTGACAATACCCTTCAATATAGGTACAAGTTGTTAAGCGTATAGATACAATATATATTATAAATGGTACCTTAATGGCTATCCACTTTGGTGTGTTTGTTGTTTTTTTGTTTTTTTTTTTCTTCATATGACAGTTTTGACAATGCCCTTCAATATAGGTAGGTACAGGTTGTTAAGGGTATAGATACAATAAATATTATAAATGGTACCTTAATGCGTGTTTGTTGGTTTTTTTTTTCTCTTCGTTTGACAGTTTTCCCACTAACCAATCATATAATTTACTACCTACCTGAGGTTTTTGGCACGGTCTTAACTGCGTCACCAAATGAACGCCTTTCAGTATAGACTGTCCGTTTTGCTTCCATATTTCATATCTCAATACGTGATCTGCTGGTCTAGGTAGTGTGGGTTCTTTGGTTTGCAAAAAGCATTGAAACTCAGTTCACCTACAACATTCGTCACAGCGGGGCCCGCCCACTCAAGATTACGCCTTCCGATCTGCGCTCTCAGGGAAAATAAATACGTTCTGCCACCCTAATGCCTATTAACCAACTTGGTTATACTAATGCAGTTTAATAAGTAAAATTATAAGTCCTAAAATGAAACAAATGTTGATGTAATATTGTTCTTAATTGCTGATGCAAATATTTGCTCCTAAGCGTCTGTGTTAAGATAAATGATGACGTTAAATAAGGAAACATTTTGAATCACAGAACAGCCTTTTTCGAGACATCAGCTAACTGGACAGCTAACAGAGTAGGCCAAAGTTAACTGAGCAGATCTGGTGACAAATTGTACACACAAGAAACCTTCATGGAAAAATATCTGAGATACAATTCCAATGCCCAAATGTGATATTTAAACAAATTGCTATGTTTAAAATGCCACTGGAATTTTTACAATCTTACCTATTTTCTTGTTTACTTACGTTTTACAACTTTAAAAGACTCCCCATTATACAGTTGTTTCCCCATTCCTTCAAATTTTCGTATGGTTTTTGAAGGTAGATGATATCACGCGATTGTTTTGAATTTTGGGTTTTAGTTAATTAATAGATACATAATAATAGTGAGTTTTATATAATTAATTGCTTTTCCCAAGAAAAAATGCAATGTTTCACAAAATAATCACTCTAGACGCTATTCGAGGAACAATATGCAAAATTTAACAGTCTAAACTTTCCAAATATTCATCACAGGAATTACTCACATAAGATTCTATATTCATTTTATGAAAATTGCGCTGTTGCAATGTCGGGTGCCCACATTACACCGTGAATACCAGTTGATGAGGATCACATGCTAACCGTGGGATTTTATTTTGCGAGCAGGAAAGCTAAGTGACGCAATCCTACAAGTAGAATATACCCAGTTACTTTCTCTACACGTACTATGTACATAGTGTATAGAGAAGGTATTGTAATGCACCCAAAAATTCCATGCCGGAAATACATGTTTTGTTACCCTCTGAATCCAAAAAAAAGCATTTTTAGAAAAATGTCTGTGTGTGTGTATGTGTGTGTGTGTATGTCTGTGGACAGCATAGCTCAAAAACGAAAACTCTGTTAAAAACCAAACTTGGTATTTAGGTTTGGTAGCTTCCAAGGATGCGAGGCGAAGATTTTCAAGAAAATTCCTCCATCCCCAACTACCCTTTATATGAAACTTTTTTCGAAATTTTTGATTTTCTCAAAAATGGCTCTAACGATTTTGATTAAAATATTGTATATTAAAGATATTTATATGACAAATGTAATATATATCTTGAATTTTCTGGGAATAGTCTCTGAAGAGTACTTCATTCTGGATGAATTTTGCAGATTTTTTAATAACTGCTAAACCGTAAGAGATGGACAAAAACTGTACAGTACGTTAAAGCACACAAGTAATGTTATATACATTTTTTTCCTTTAGTTGATCGTTTTTGAGATATTCCTTGTTATTGGTTTCAGCTTTGAAAAACTTACACTTTTCTCAAACAGGACTGTGTCAACTCCTGTCCATACAAACAAAGGAACGTCAGTCACATAGCAGCCAACTTTTGACTATCACTTTAACCTATGGTTTTCCCTTATTTCGCTTCTACTTACAAGGAAGCAGGTAATAGCACTATTTCTGACAATTCTTTCTCGATTAGCATGAAGTAAATAGAAGCATAAGCTTTTTAATGATATTTTTTGTAGATATGTAGAGAAAGTCATGTGAATGGAACACATCAGATTTTCATTTTTAGTATGTGTTGTACTGTAGGTACTGCCGTTTAGGCAGCCCTCAATATTAAATTATAAATAGGTATCCATGATAAAATTTGCTTGGAAATAACAGCAGATATATGACTTTTTGAGCATGCGCAGTTGAGAGCTCTAGTGTGTTGTTTAAGCTTCAGAGCACCGTACTGACAACATTATTGCCTACACAATCATAATTCATGACATTTTATAAGACGGAGCTATTTAGAAGGCTGTGGCAGAAAAAATAATTCCGGCTTTTTCAATTTTTAATGTTATGAATATATAATATAGAACTATACTATGTTTTGCCTCTCTCTATTAAAAATAATCTGTCGTGTTTCATTCACATGACTTTCTCGAGTTGTTCCTCAAATAAATTTTCTACGTCATCAAGGTCAACATTAACAGAAATTGTCTTATTATTTGTTTCCTTGTAAGTAGTACCTAGAAGGAAAATGAAGAAAAAATACATGAAGCCAAAGCGATAGCTATGTGAAACAGTTGAAATTCAGTTCTCTTTTGCATTCCCGGGAGTAAAACAAACGCAATGACACGAAAATTGATTTCCCACTTGAGAAATTTTTAACTAGTTTAAAATTGGAAAAAAAAAAAAAAAAAAAAAAATTATAATGTAGATATACGTATGACATAAATTGTGTGTTTTAATGAGATCTACATTTTATGGTGCAGGAGGTAAGTTTTTGTCTATAGCTTGCGGTTTAGGAATTTTACAAAAGGCATTCAGAATGAAGAAGTCTTCGGAGGCTATTCCCAGAACATTCAAGATGTACATTTCGTTTGTCGTGAACATGTCTTAAACATATGGAAATTTAATCGAAAACGTTACAGCCATTTTCAGAAAATCAAACATTTCGAAAAATATTCCATGTAAAGGGAAGTCCCACCCTTGGAAGATAATGAACTTAAATAGCAAGTTTGGTATTTGGCTTTGCTATCCAAGGACACAGACACTTTCTAAAAGTGATTTTTTATATTCAAGGGTGTCAGAACATGTAATTCCGGTGAAATCTTGGTATCGAGTGTTTGCGTGTAATACAATACCTTCTCTGTCTGCTATGCATGTAGGTACATTCGTACTGAGAAAGTAAAAACTGTTGTAAACAATTTCGTATTGTTTTCTCTCCTACTTTGCTAATAATTCCATTGTTACCTATCCTTTATGCCTCTTCTAAAACTTCTGGTTTTGTCTAATCCATTTTCAAGTCATTCAAATAATACGTCACTATTTTTATCGGTACAATAACTATTCTTAATTAATATACCTACCTACCTGCATATAATTTCCATCGCAACAAATAAGTTTGTTAACAATAATTATAAAAATGCTAATCTGCGGAGTAAGTAAGTGTTTATACTTAACCCTCACTGTCTAATACCTATTATTGGTTCGTAAAAATGCTGCAGCTTTAGTATCAGCCGCCAAAATAGGTAGTAGGAGTAGTAGTAATAATAATAAATTTGAGTGTGGTGGTAGCGTATCTGCTTCACATTCAAAAGGTCGTGAGTGCGAATCTCGCTTAGGGTGAGTTCCCCGGATAAAGTTTTTTTCGGGGTTTTCCCTTATCCTCAGAAGACGAATATCGAGTAACTTTAAGCTCCATGGACCCCGAGATCATTTGAGTATCATTTCATCAATCTCATTCATTCATCGTCCGATGTGACCAACCAGGTTAAAGGACGTTAAACTACAAAATAAATAAATAAATAAATTTGTTATAGCTATGTTTAATAAATCTTTGATTAAAATTCCAGCTCAATTGAATTGTGTAGTAATTAGAAATTATAGTACCTACTCTATTTTCTGAAGCACTTGATAATTATCTGGAAAAGTTTGCTTCTGCTGCTATAGAGTATATAGTTTTTTGTTTCTCTTTTAATTTTATTGGTCCTTTGCTTTGGTAAGTTGTGTCGAATGAGCTCGTGTCATGGAGCTTAAGAATTGCCCCACATAGGTTGTCTCACCCTGACCTAGATTTGAAGTGACGCGGGACCGTAGAACTGCGACACGTTCCTTGAGACAAATCCTTACATTTTGTTTGCAACATTTACATTCAAGTACCATTTATTTAATCTAAAATTCTAATCTGTCTTGTACATTTGAATAATGTGAAGAAAAGTAACAGTTTATTCCCTGCACACATTTAATACACTACAGTGGTGACATTAACTTACAAACTTTAATATTACATTCAACTCTTATACAGGACCAACTTATCTGTTAAATCATAGCGTCGTGGTGTTACCACAACACACGATTTAAGTTTTATTTTCTCTACACGTACTATGTACATAGTGTATAGAGAAGGTATTACACTCCACCCAAAAATTCGATACCAAGATTTCAACGGAAATATATGTTTTAGGGTCCCCTTTATCTGAAAAAAATATTTTCGGAAAAAGGTGCGTGTGTGTGTGTGTGTCCGTGTGCCTGTGAACATGATAACTCAAAAACGAAAAGTCGGTAAAATACCAAACTTGGTATTTAAGTTTAATATATTCCAGGAATGCAACACGAAGATTTTGAGAAACCCCCCCACACCTTCAACTACCCTTTACATAGAACTATTTTCGAAAATTTTTATTTACCCAAAAATGGCTGTAACGATTTTGATTAAATATCGTATATTAAAACTATTTACCTGACAAATAAAATGTATGTCTTGAATTTTCTGGGAATAGCCTCTGAAGAGTACTTTATTCTGGATGAATTTTATGCAATTTTGAATAGCTGCTAAGCCGTAAGAGATGGAAAAAAACTTACTACAAAAAATGTAGAGTACGTTAAAATACACAATTTATGCTACCAGGTACTTTAATACCTTTTATAGTATGTATTGAAACAATTAGAAATATTATCGGACCCGGCACATTTTTTTCATGGAGTTAATCGTTTTTGCGACATTCGTTGTTTTTGGTTTCTGCTATGAAAAACTCATACTTTTCTCATACAGGAAGGAATGTGTCAACTGCTGTCCATACAAACAAAGGAACATCAGTCACATAGCAACCAGCTTTTGATTATCACTTCAACCTATGGTACTCCCTTATTTCGCTTCTACTTTCAAGGAAGCAAGTAATAAGACTATTTCTGCTAATTTTTTCTGATTAGCATGAAATAAATAGAAGTATAAGTTTTTAAGAGTAATTTGTTGCAGATATGTAGAGAAAGTTATGTGAATGGTATACAGCAGATTTTTTACAATAAACTTTGACCTTTAATGGGTTACTTTGACCCAACTTTGGAAAATATACTATTTTATAAATTCACACATATTATTGTATATTGTAATCACGTAGAATGTATTTATTATTCTCATCTTACTTAGAAAAGCTCATATTTGAAGAGATCTATTAAATTTGTGATTATTCAAGGCCGTTTTTATTTTGGATCCCCCTATTATATGAGAGTAATAATTCATTAGAGTTCATAATGCAGACTTTGGTATCCAAAATATTCATACTGGATATATTGGTAATAAAATAAAAAATCTGATGTGTACCATTCACATGACTTTCTCCATATCCCTGTAACAAATAATTCTTAAAAAGCTTATACTTCTATTTACTTTATGCTAATCAGAAAAGAAAAAAAAAAAAAGCAGAAATAGTCTTATTACTCGCTTCCTTGTAAGTAAAAGCGAAATAAGGGACAACCGTAGGTTAAAGTGATAGTCAAAAGCTGGTTCCTATGTCAATGAAGTTCCTTTGTTTATATGGATAGGAGTTGACAAGTTTCTGAATGAGAAAAGTATACGTTTTTCATAGCAGAAACCAAAATTAAGGAATGTCACAAAAATGACGAACTCCACGAAAAAAATGTATATAATATAAATTGTGTGTTTTAATGTGCTCTACATGTTTTGTGTAGTAATTTTTGTCCATCTCTTACGGTTTAGCAATTATTCAAAATTTAGTAAAATTCATCCAGAATAAACTACTCTTCAGGGGCTATTTCCAGGAAATTCAAGATATACATTTGATTTGTCAGGTAAATATGTTTAATATCCGAAATGTTAATCAAAATCGTTTGAGCCATTTTTGAGAAAATCAAAATTTTCGAAAAAAGTTCCATGTCAAGGGTAGTGGGGAGTGGGGGGACTTTTCTCGAAATCTCGTGTCGCATCTCTGGAAGATACTAAACTTAAATACCAAGTTTGGTATTTTACTGACTTCTTGTTTTTGAGTTATCGTGTTCACAGACACACTGACACACGGACACACGGACACACACACACACGGACCTTTTTGTGAAAATGCTTTTTTGGATATTGGGGACTCTAAAACATATATTTCCGGTGAAATCTCGGTATCGATTTTTTGGGTGGAGTGCAATACTTTCTCTATACACTATGTACATAGTGCGTATGGAGAAAGTAAAAATATAACTCCCATATATGTTTTTCATTTTATTTTGCATCCAATTTGAAACACTATACATTATTACTCACATATAGGTAAAAGACGGCTCAAAATTGGGGAAATTCAGTATTTTTAAGATTATAATGTTCATTTTGTTGCTCATGGTACAGAAAGAACATAATCATAAAATTCCTAGATTTTCGAAAATTTGAGCTCCTGTATCTAATATAACACACACACACATATACATATATATATATATATATATATATATATATATATATATATATGTGTGTTTATAGAATAATAGATTTTCCAAAGTTGGGTCAATGCAACCAACCCATTAAGGGACAAATGAACTCCGGTTTGTGGTAGAAGTTTCAGTACTGTATAATAATTTATAAGATAAAATGTTCCTGACTTCGTAGTCGGCTTGCCCTCCCTGTGATTAGGACTGAACCCCCCTAGCACTTACAAGCGGTCAGAAGTCGGCCGGGGAGCCAAAGTCACGAAGTCACAGAATGTAGAACCTGGAACGAGTGGTCGGCCCGAAGCCAGGCATGAGTGAGAAAGTGGATAATTTGAAATATAAGCGAAATGGATGATAGGAAAGGTGATGATAGAGCCGTTGGTTGAATGAGTGGCGGGTGAAACCGGAGAAAACCCACCCAGATGGCGCTTCGCCCACCACATTGCGGGTGCTTGGGAACGTACCCAGGCCGCCTAGATGGGAGACGAAAGGTCGAACCACTCGGCCAGGGAGTCGCCAGAATGATCCTGAATGACAGAATGTTAATGCAGTATTCAAATTTGAAAGTTAATTTTAAAAAAAATTTAATGTATTCCATTCACATGACTTTCTCTACTTCTGTGTAACAAATTATTGTTAATAAGCTTATTCTTCTATTTACTTCATGTTAATCGAGAAAAAGTTAGCAGAAATAGTCTCATTGCTTGCTTCCTTGTAAGTAGAAGCGAAATATGGGCGTAAAGTGAAGCCAAAAGCTGGTTGCCATGTGACTGAAGTTCCTTTGTCTGTATGGACACGAGTTGACAAATTCCTGTATGAGAAAAGTACAACTTTTTCAAAGCTGAAACCAAAAACAAGGCATATCTCAAAAATGATCAACTCATCGAAAAAAAATTATATAACATAAATTGTGTGTTTTAATGTGCTCTACATCATTTTGTGTTGTAAGCTTTTGTCTACTTCTTACGGTTTAGCAGTTATGCAAAATGCATCCAGGATAAAGTAGTCTTCAGAGGCTATTCCCAGAAAATTCAAGATATACATATTTTTGTCAGGCAAATATCTTTAATATACGATATTTTATTCAAAATCGTCAGAGCCATTTTTGAGAAAATCAAAATTTTCGAAAAAAGTTCCATGTAAAGGGTAGTTGGAAAATCTTCGTGTCATATCCTTGGAAGATACCAAACTTAAATACCAAGTATGGTTTCTTACCGACTTTTCGTTTTTCAGTTATCATGTTCACGTACACACACACACGGACACACAAACACGGACACACACACACGGACACACAGACACGGACACACAGACACGGACACACAGACACGGACACACAGACACGGACACACACACGGACACACAGACACGGACACACACACACGGACACACACACGGACACACACACGGACACACACACACGGACACACACACACACGGACACACAGACACGGACACACACACACGGACACACACACACGGACACACACACGGACACACACACACGGACACACACACACACGGACACACAGACACGGACACACACACACGGACACACAGACACGGACACACAGACACGGACACACACACGGACACACAGACACGGACACACACACGGACACACAGACACGGACACACACACACGGACACACACACGGACACACACACGGACACACACACGGACACACACACACACGGACACACAGACACGGACACACACACACGGACACACAGACACGGACACACAGACACGGACACACACACACGGACACACACACACGGACACACACACGGACACACACACGGACACACACACACACGGACACACAGACACGGACACACACACACGGACACACAGACACGGACACACACACACGGACACACACACGGACACACACACGGACACACATACACGGACACACACACGGACACACAGACATGGACACACACACACGGACACACAGACACGGACACACAGACACGGACACACACACACGGACACACACACACGGACACACAGACATGGACACACACACACGGACACACAGACACGGACACACAGACACGGACACACACACACGGACACACACACACGGACACACAGACATGGACACACACACACGGACACACAGACACGGACACACAGACATGGACACACACACA